>OZ057398.1:82203686-82616631 GCA_964056695.1 Melieria picta | reverse complement strand
AACAAACAAAAAATTTGTAAAATATTGCTTTGTTTTGTGTAAATGAATCAATATTGAGACAGAAAGAAAATATTTTTAAGTAAAGTTGTTTTAGATAAAATTTGCTTAACAAAAAATGTTTTTCATTTCAAATATTTTTCTTCTATTAAATGTATACAACAAGTGTATAAGAAAAACAATCAAGCGAGCACTTGAAATGCATGAAAACCAAAAATTTCACTTCACTCAGCACGTATTGATATGAGCTATAAATTTGTATATTTTTTGTGTAATTATTTCATATTTTCCCAGCGTTTTGTGGCTATTTTTAAAGCCCTTGAAAATTCTTATATTTATTGCGTTAGATGATGTTTTATTTTTATATATCAGAGGCCAGAGTGGAAGTCGGTCGTAGCTATAATAAGTGACGATTGCTGCCCTAAAATATTCGATTTTATTTCAAAACCCATTAAGAGTGGTGCTTGGCTGAACTTTATTGACGTTGAAGTTGAAGGCATGCGGCAACATCAAAACCCACTTCAGTTTATTATTTTAGTAACATGAAAATTGAAAGCATACAGCATGCATACAAATGCCAAATTTCAAATATTTCCTATATCGAATATTTGCATTCGAATAGTTCAAACGGCACGTTTTCAATATTTATTTGATTAAGAATTGGCTCGTACTTTGAGTTTTTCTCACGTTTGCCATTTTTACGTTCGGAACTGCCATACGCTTGACGTAGATTTTTGGAGCTTTTCATTTAATTTACAGCAACAAAAATATAAACTATAAGGATTTATGATTTTTTTATAAACACTTTGGGTATCATTGTAAATTAAGATTTTTTAATTAATACTTATTTGAAAGTATTTTTTTTTTGTATTATATCCGTATGGCTTTTCATAAACACTTTGGGTTTCATGGTAAATTAATTTATTAATTAAATTATTTATTTGAAAGTAATTTTCATATAAATTTTTCTTTTCTCATAAACACTTTAAGTTTCGTTATAAATTATTTTTTTTACCAGTATTTGTTTCAAAAATGTTTTTAATAAATATTAATAATATTTTCATTAATATTCTAGCTTTCATTATAAAATGAATTTTTTAACAACTTTTTATTTAAAAGTGCTTTTCAGTTGAATTTATGGTAAATTAATTAATTAATTAAATTATTTATTTGAAACTAATTTTCATATAAATTTTTGTTTTCTCATAAACACTTTAAGTTTCGTTATAAATTATTTTTTTTACTAGAATTTGTTTCAAAAATGTTTTTAATAGATATTAATAATATTTTCATTCATTTTCTAGCTTTCATTATAAAATGAATTTTTCAACAACTTTTTATTTAAAAGTGCTTTTCAGTTGCATTTATGATTTTTTATAAATACTTTAGAGTTAATTTTAAATTAAGATTTTTGAATTAATATTTATTTAAAATGCTTTTAAAACACATATATATTTTTTTCATAAATACTTAAGTTTCATTAAAAATTAACAGTTTTTAATTAGTATTTATTTCAAACTACTCATAACACATTTTTACAATGTTTTCATCAACACTTTAGGTTTCATTATAAATTAAATTCTGATATTATATTTATTTAAATATTCCTTTTATATACGTTTATGATTTCTTCATGAGTATTTTAGGTTTCATTATAAATTAAGTTTTTTAATTTATGTTTATTGCAAATTATTGTAATATAAATTTTGGGATTTCTTCATAAGCACTTTTAATTTCAATTAGTTTTTTTAATTCATTTTTATTCAAAAGTAATTTTAAAATATATTTACGTATGTTCATAATGAAGTTAAGGTTTCATTGTAAATTAAATTTTTTAATTAATATGTTAATTTACAATTATAAAATGTAAATTAACATTTCTTCATAAGCACTTTTAATGTCATTTAGATTTTTTAATTAGTAATTATTTAAAAGCAATTTTTATTTTTATATTTTGTTTCATTAGAAATCAAATTGTTGTTATTAATATTTATATAAAGAGACTTTAAAAATAATTTTTCATAATTTTATTTAATTAGAAACAATTATTTATTTTAATTTTTCTATTTAATATTTTTCATAATTTTTTTTTATTTTCGTTCATTAGATTTTTAATTATTAAAATTGTTTAATCTCATTTTAAACAAAAACACAAACAAACAATAGTTTTCATTAAGAACTAAAAATTTTTAATTGATATTTATTATATTACTTATGATTCTTCACGCACACTAGTTTTTATTGTAAACAACGTTTTTTAAATAAAATTTTATTTATGGAAAATTTAAGTATAAATTTATTTATTTATTTCTTTTTTATTTTAATTTTGCTATTTAATATTTTTATATAATTAAATAATTTTATTTTCATTATATTTTTAATTACTAAAATTTTTTATATACACTTTTTAATTTTTTAATTTTTTTAATTTTAATTTTTCTATTTAATATTTTTTATAATTTATTTTCGTTCATTATATTTGTAATTATAAAAATTGTTTATACATTTATAATTTTTTCAAACACTTAAGTTTATATTGTAAACACAAATTTTTTAATTATTTTTTATTTATAGAAAATTTTAATACAATTTTATTTATTTTAATTTTATCATTTAATATTTTTATATAAATATTTTTTTAATCACACTTTATGATTTTTAATTTGATTATTGAATATTGGTTTTAGTTTAATTAATTTTTTTTAAATAAATTTGTAGCTATAAAAATTTTATAATCACTTATTTACACATATTTTTTTTCTTACATTAATCAAAACACTTTTCACATTTTTGAGAATTTTTTTAATTATTTTTTCTTATAATCATTTGCTCACATTCTTAGAAATGCATTTATAAATAAATTAAATATTAACTAAATTATTTTTTCTAAAACTGCAAGCATTGCATTTCACTGCACTTTACTAAAATTTCGTTATATAAAATTTTTTTAAAAGAATTTTGGCACATTTTTTTTCAATAATTTCTACTCTCATTACAGCATCGCACACACGCGCGACTTTTCATTTCATATTTGACTCAAAATTCTTGTCGACGACAACTGAAATCAATGTGCGAGACCGCAATGTTTAACCGCAACGAACAACGATTTTCGTACCCCGAATTGTTGTTATTCGCACAACTGACAATATACAATAAAACCTGACAGTTGGGCGAGATCAGTTTTGGCCAAAATGGAGAAGACGCGCGTCAAGCAACAATGCGACGCCAACCCAACCAGCCAAACCAAACCACCGAACAAATTCAGCGCCACACACACCAACTGGCGAGTATATAAAAGTTCGACATTCATTGCCACAGTTTCGTGATTATACTTTTTTGATTTTTTTTTGTTGTTGCCTTCATCCTTTGTTTCGTCAATTCGCTCGTACAAATTGACGCGCAACAAACTATGTGAATGGCTCTGGCTGTGGCTTTTAGTTGAGGATTTTCGTATTAAATTTTACATATCTGCATATAGTACAGACATACATACATACATATATACATGTGTCCATATGTCCATACAGCTGTACGTATGTCAGATCCAGAAAAATTCACAGAAACGAATATGAAAATGAAAATGCTGCAGCATCAACATATCACACAGATTGGCAGCGCTGCCATGTTCCCGCACCGCACCTCTTCAAGTATTCAACAAATCATCGCATTCGATACACGTTGGCGAAAACGGCCCAACGATTTGGCAGCAACGTAAAGCTCTTTTATGAAGCGCATATTTAGGCGGAGGGAAGTGAGGATGTCATGGCAGACAGTGTGCGTCAATTGAGGCGCGTTTTTAATTTCAAAAAAAAATATTGTGTGTGTATGACAACTTGTCACACAAACCTTAAACAAATAACCAGTGCTAAATTGCAGGAATTTTTCAATTTAAAAAATCAATTAATAAACAAAAAAATCTAATGTTATATTGTAACAAATATTGTATGATACATGGTCATATTATGTACTTGGAACATTCGTGGTTGTTACACTTGTAAGGGTGTGGGATATTTTAGAGTTGTTCTAATTATTGTAAAAGATCCCAGAAACCATTAACTAAGAATGGCCTCCTGAATAGTGGAAAGTGTAATCAGCATGACTTAAGTCTTTATAAGAATGTATCCGTATGGATAAGGATCTGTAAGGATGTATTTGAGTAAGAGTACATGACGAAACGAAGCTAAATGAACCGATAGCTGGTCTAGCTAGGAAGATATCAGAGCAAAACTTTCTTAGTCCCGAATCAAGAATTGGACTAAGCATTTCAATGGTTGAGGATCTGGGCGACAGTTGAGTCAAGAATTGGACTAAGCATTTCAATGGTTGAGGACCTGGTCGACAATTGAGTGACCTCAGTGCAACGTGATAGGTGGAATGGGATGACTCACTGTAGGAAGTCTAGGGCAGTCTTTAAGAATCCAATGGGCAGCAAAGATAAAAGAGTTCTTAGTCTTGATCGCAGAGCTCTTAGGTGGCTGACTACATTGATAAAGACGCAGAGGAACTTCAGAAGGCACCGTACACATTTTCTTAAGGAGACACCTGTCACTTGAAAACCGTGTCTACGGAGTTACCTATAGATTGTGTTTCGAATACAACCAGACAGCTGGTTGAAAGAAGGATCTGCATTCTGAGACTACTGTTCATAAATGAGACATAGTAATTAGGAAGGAGGTCCATGATCACAGCGAAGCTCCCTATGATTATTCACGAACATTAGTCACAGAAATCGACTAGAAATAGAGTTTCAAATTATTAGTCACGATCATTAGTCACAAAAATCTTCTTCAGCTATAACGAGTGACATAGTCATTAGTAGAGAAGTCAATGAATTCGGCCGGTTGACCATTTACAAAGTTCGTGGGTACGAAAAGGGAGCCACTATGTGGTCCAATTTGGCAAATCCTCGAGCAATACATAGAAAAGAATGACCTATGGATCATTAGTCACAAGAATCTACTTGACATAACGATTGTCTTACCATAGCCAGAAGGTCGATAATTTTGACTGACATTTGAACTACTAGATGGTCAGCTTATTTGACTGACCTTTGGATAGTTAAGAAAGAAATAAGGAGACAAAAAGAGTCCTACTAGATGATCAGCTTGGGCCAATCGTCTCACAGTATGACAAGAGGTGAAATTGAAAATTAGCTAAGCTTGTCCTAAAGAATTTTTATAGTTAACAACAAAGAATGATCCATTACCATTACTTGAACTAATTAGTGGATTAGATAATACAAGCAGAAGGTGATGATGTTCTAATTCAATTGTTGCCTATGAGCTACTATGGAATAATGCTCAGAAAACAGAGACAAAGGATTACACCTCATCGATGAAGTTCTTCACAAACTCAACTAAATAATAAATATCACCTAAAGATTAACTAAAACTAAAATGTCGACTGAATTCCTAAGGACCAAAAAAACTGATTTATCCTACGAATCATTTAAACAAAATCTGTACTGACTTAAATTTATGGAATGAAAATTCAATTTTATTTAAGGGTATTTCTGTCGCCACTTTATGGAATTTTTATGAGCCACATACTCGTATTTTAAAAACGCAAATACCTTCACGAGAAACTAAACTAAGTAAGTAAAAAATATCAACTAAAGATTAACAAAAATTAAAACGTGTCAATGTCGACTGCATCCCTAAAGACCTGAATAACTGATTTAATCTACGAATCATTTAAATAAAATCTCTACTGACCGATACACTGACTTCAAGTTCAATTTATTGAATGAAAGTTAAATTTTATTTTATTTTTTCTCTTTTGCCACTTTGTGGAATTTTCATGAGCCACATACTCGTATTTTAAAACCGCAACACTGAAAGTTTTTTTTATAAAAACCAAACAATTTCCATATAGTTTTGCCATCGTTGATACATTTGCATAGTTCAAATGCAATTTAAAAATTTTATTAAATTTCCATTGAATTTCAATGTAAAAAGGAATTTGTTTGATTAAATATGAGCACTCAACAGCAGTTGTAATGAAAACTACACATCGTAGTCAATTGTAATAATTTTGTAAAAAAAACATATTTATTTACAAACTGATATACAAACAAATATGTGTTGATGTGTGCGAAGTTCTTGGAATTTTTCACATTGTGGTGAGCTCAATTTAAGTACAGTAAAAGCACAAAATATTATTTAAAACAGAAATAAATTTCAGAAACTAGAGAGGCAACAACACTGGCAGTGATTTAAAAGGGATTTCTATGAATTGGGCACAGAAACTATTTGCAGTGTTTGAGCTTGAAACAAGGGAAATGATACTATGAAAAAAATAATAATAAAAAAATAATAATAAAATGAAATAATTTGCAGTGGAAATTTGATTAAAATTGCATAAATAAGCTGACATAAATTAGAATAAACATAAATATTTAAAATTAAAAAGTTTCAAAAAAATTAAAAGTTATTAAAAATCACATAGAACTCTATTTATGCAATTTTAATCAAATCTCTACTGCACATTATTTCATTATATATTATTTTTTTTATTTATTATTATTTTATTTTATTTTCTTAGTATCATCACATAGAACTCTATGTGATTTTTGATAATTTTTAATTTTTTTCAAACTTTTTAATTTTAAATATTTACGTTTATTCTAATTTATGTCATCTTATTTATGCAATTTTAATCAAATCTCTACTGCACATTATTTAATTTTTTTATTATTTTTTTATTATTTTTTTTTTCTAAAAATTTAAGAACCGCTGTCTGACTACAGTGTATACCATTTGCTGACACTGGTCAAAAATATATCTCACGCTTCTTCCCTCTTTTCTCATAGCCAAAGTTCCCGTCTACAACGCAAAATATTTCAAAAATAGCCATAAAACAAAAACATGCGCCACGAGCGAGTCATGTGGCCGCCCGAATGCAGTTCACCTCTGCGCCCAATCCAATGCAAAATGCAGATCCAAATGAAAAAATAAGAAATGCTTTTAAAATGTGCGCCAATTTAAAATTAGTTAGGCACAAATTTTATAAAATGTGCGTGTTTGATCAATCAATCGATGAAATGAAACTAGAAGAAAGGAAGCCAACTGGTTAGCAACACAAATTTTGATGCGCGAGGCAAGAAGACAAACTGAAAAACCAAGCAGGTGTGTCATAAAAATTCCATACTTAAATTCATAATCTGTAGTTTATAAAAGAAAACAATTACAACAATTGTACTAAAATCAGCAAAACACCGAAATTTTTGCACAAACTGATTAGTCAATGTGTAAAAAATTTCATGCTTAGCAGCGATACAACAAGATGGCTGACAAAGTTCCGCATCGACAACACATCTGTAGATGTTTTAGACAATCGAAGTATTATGTACACTCATGCAGGTGTTAATAGGTATTTCAAAATGATTAATGAACTCATAAACTGTACAAAAATTCGAATGCGTCAACAGGCGGCATCAACAGTAGTTGATAAATTGTTGTAGGAAAAATATTTACATATCGCACACGCACAACAAAAGATTTTTCAGGAAACGCAAAAAACTGTTTTTGAGCTAAATAAACATTTTTTTTAATAACGAATAGACCGTTCAGTAGAAAATCCTTACAGATTATGCTTTTTGATAAGTTCCGAGAATTTTTTTTTATTTTACACTAGAAAATCCAAAATTTTGTGACTGTTTTGATGATATTTTAATTCAATAATTACGGAACTATTTCAAGTTATGCCACTTTTTCTGAATTTAATAATTATAAATGACAGTTAAAAAGTTGAAAGAAAAATTTTGAAAATTCATAATTAATTTTAAAAATTAAAAATTTATACAAAAATTGTCAGAATTTTGCTTAAAATTAACTTTAACAAAAATGTATTTCATCAAAAGTGACACAATTTGAGTTAGGACTCTTTTGCATTGAGCTGCAGCAATCAAATAGCATCAAACTTCTGACATGAAAAGGGACTTAACTGTATTTTTGTAACAGTTAACAACGACAAAATATACTGAGCTTTTGCTGATTGTGCACAGTATTAACACATAAACCCGAAAATGAAAAAATTTGAGTTGTGTCACTTTTGTAGTGCGTGTGCGATATGTGTGAAAAGTAGAAGCAGTTCATAAATCAGCAAAAAAAACAAGCAGCAATAAGCTTTCGGATTAACGGTCATCTGAATCAGCGGGTTTCAAACTGTGGAACCCATATCATCAGTGATACATGAGGCCTTCAGAAGTAGTACACGTTTTATACTCATTGAAGCATTTATAATAAGGTGGAGAAAAGTTTGAGAACCACTAGTCTAGATCAATGAAAAAGGAAGACCAAGACCTGTCCTACTAAGCATTTAAAAAGATCTGAAGATTGCTATCTCTCCTCCAACTTTAGACTCATAAAGTTGCAACAAAACCTTAAAGCCAACTGTACTGGGTTTTTCGGTCCCTGAGTCCAACGCTATGGATCTAACAACACTTGACTATATAAGACTATGCTGTAAAAAATTCCTTGGACTCAAGCCTTAGCAAGCAAATATTGCCAAAAATTGCCCAAACAGTGACCCTCCTTCCGATTAGATGTTTCACCTTCAAGCAAATGAATGAATGAGTGAATAATTGAAATGAAAATCACCCCAACTAAGCATATTTTTCCCACGAATCACTATTCCCCCCTCTCCTCCACTTCCACCCATTACAACAAATTAAGGTCAACCAATAGTCAACACTCATTCATTTCGCCATCACGCTGCATTGTCCTTGTTTTGTTCTAATTGTGTCAGTGCTGCCACATCGGTCAACACCTTCGTCCAGCCAAATGTATGTCAAATTGCACGCTGCTCGCTCGTAAAGTCTCGTGTAATCGCGCTGTCACTGGTCTCAACTTGAATTTATTGTTTATTTGGACATTCATCTGGCATTTGATGGAAATGTCACGCTGTGGCGTTCAAGTGTACCACAGCAACAACACAAAGCAAAAGTGTGCTGCATTTTGTTTTTTGGTTTATTTTTGGGTTATTTTTGTTTTCAAATTCCCACAATTAATGGCAAACATAAAAATTGTGATGGGTCAGATTAGCATTCGTTACGCTTGAAATGCATTTAAAGCTGCCTTCAAAATAAATTTTTGAAAATAAAAATAAAAATTGTTGTTGGTGCCTGCGTAGTAAAAATCATTCATAAACCCATTAATGCTTTTGAATGATTCATTTTGAACTTTAGGCGCCGCGCATTGCCAGATGAAAAAAAAAATTCAGCTAGAACTTTTGAACAGCTGGTTATATGCTTTGAGATTATGTGGTGTATAGCTAACAATTTCATGCGCCAGTTGGATATGAAATTTGTGTACAGAACTTTTGGCAAAAGAGATCTGTGCTCCAAAACTGTTGCTATGAGATTTGAAAGCACTCAGTGAGCTTTGGAGAATCGACCGCATTATTTCTTGGTGATATGAAATGTTGAATGAACTAAACATAAATCATTTCTTAACGACTCTACACCATGTAACATAAAAATATTTTGCAGAAAAATTTAACGTTAAAAAATTTTGGGAAAGAAGTTTTTCCATGAGAAAAAATTATAAAAATGTAAAATTATGATAAACATTCATATAAACTTTAAAAAGCGAATTATTTTTCGCAATCAATTTTACACTATGTAACATAAAAATATCTTGAAGACAAATTTCATATAAAAAAATTTTGGGAAAGAAGTTTTTCAATTATAAATATATGATAGAAATTATAAATGATGATAAAAAATTCAAATTAAATTTGGAAAATTAACCATTAACTAAGCATTATTCGTAGCCACTTTTACACCATATAACATAAAAAAATTTGGGAGACACATTTCATATTAAAAATTTTGGGAAAGAGTTTTTCAATGAAAAAAATATGATAGAAATGTTAAAAGATGATAAAAATTCAAATAAAACTACTTTTACACGATGTAACACAAAAATGTTTAAAGAAAAATTGCATGTTTAAAAAGAGAGATACATGTTGAAAAAACTAAGCTTTATGTTACATAAAAATATAAAAAAATTGTATATAAAAAATTTTAAGAAACATTAAAGAACAAATTTACACCATGTAACATAAATAATAAATATACTTTGAAAAAACATTTCTTTTAAAAAATTGCATTTCCTTTAAAAACAAATTTTTCGTTGATGTAAATATGAAACGTGAAATTTTGAAGGAACTGACGATACATTATTCATAGTGATCACCTTTTGGGAAAATTAAAATAAAACAAAATTCGAGAAACAAGGATTTCAATGATAAAAATATGAAATATCCAATGATGACTAAACATAAATGATTCGTAAAATAAATTCGTAATATAAAAAAAATTTAAAAAACTTTTCAATAAAAATTTTAAAAATTTTTCACTAAAAAAATTAAAAAAAAAATATGAAATGTCTAAATGGTCTCATAGAAGAAGTTCTTCAATAAACTAAAATTCGGGAAACAAGACTGTCAGTAATGAAGAGATGAGATATAATGTCGCATCACTGATGATGCATCAGTGTGCACACAGGGTAAGGGGGTTTTGAGGTTCACCCCGCACCACCAAATACCAAAAGTGCTGGTTCAAAATATGGTTTCAAATGGAATTGGGCCCAAAAGTAGTACAAAAAGCTACCCCAAAATTACATTACAAAATTACAAAAAATTTGATACAAAAAATATAGAAAAATATATACAATATATCATACAAAGAAAAAAGAACATAAATTCTTATCAACAATGAAGAACAAAAAACCCAAAAATTTTTAATAAAAAAAAAAATTTTTTTAATTATGAGAATATTACAATTTTTGACTACAAAACAGAAATCTCAGGGGAAGTGGGCATTGTTACATCTCGTGCATAGTTAATGTTATTAAATATTAAAAAAATTACCAACTACACTGAAAAAAATAAAACGTTGAACTATGTGTATGAGAAATTATAAGACAATGTAACAAGTTAGTCAAATGGTGACAATTCATCAATGGTCATCAATGTTTAAGTCAATCCCACCATATCATCGAAAAATGAAAGTGTTTATTTTCAGTGCATAAATACTATTTTGCGGCATTTGAGTAAAAGGTACTTACAGGCTCTGCTATATCCACAAATGTATTAGCAACATAAATGAGGGTAAGAAAAAATTTTTGGTACATAATTTTATAGCTAAATATTTAAATCTATTAACAAGCAGATTATAGTTATAAACATATATATGTATGTAATATAAATAATTTTTTAACGAAGGATATCCCAATAGAAGTACACAATCAATCACAACAATCATTTCCAGATTGAATCATCTCCCGAAATTCCAATGTCTACTGGCCATCAAGATTGTGCAATTTAACTTCATACGATGTCTTTCTTTGGGATTTGGTGAAATCTCTGGTCTATGCAAATGAAGCACAACGAATTTCTGAGGTCACAGCGAATATTCAGCGCATTATTGGTGAAATTAGATTATATTTCATTAGCTTCGAAGAAGAGTTTTGTGCACTGCAAACTTGGTTAGCTTTAAACTTCAATTCCAACAGCCTTCTTCATTTCATTTGAAAACTTAGTCTAAGAAAATCTTTTCAAAATCCTAAACCAAGATCTCCAAGTTCACATATTTTAAAAATCTAATGATGAAAATGAGAACTCTCTGATAATTATGAGATGGCAAATAACTCCAAATAACTGAAAACTATATACATACACTAAAATTCTTGCCAAATCTATCTCAACTTGCATTTGATTTCTAACTTATTTGAACTCATGGACATTCATTAAAAAATGTTTAAAATTCTCTTTAAAAATCAGAAAAATACTAAAAATTTACGGAGCATCCAACTGAAAATATTTTCTCATATTTGAAAACAATGAGCCTAAAATGTTGTATTGTATTTAGTTGCTTCACGCGACTCAACGTATTTCGCTTGGAACACTTTCTTATATAGAAACCAGCCACAAATAATTTTCTCTTTCATTATAAAATGAGTTTTTTCGAATGAGCTTTTTTTGAGCAGCAAAGAACAAAATTTCCGAAATATAACTCATATTTCGGAAATGGGCTCTTTTTGAAAGCCAGATATTATAATTTTCGCTCATTTCAACTCTTTAAGAGTGAACTCTTTTTGAACACTAGAAATCAAAATGTTCAATATAAGAGTTCAAATTAGCTCATTTTGAGCGATAAAAATCAAACTTTTCTTTCTATGAGATCAAGTGAAATCTCTTTGAGTGCGTGAGATTAAAAATATCTATATATCTATATTTTTATATGAGTTCAAATTAACTCATTTTGAAAAATAGAGATCAACATTTTCATTATAAGAGTTCAAATGAGCTCTTTTTGAACACTAAAGAATCAAAATTTTCTTTGTATGTAAAAGTTCAAATGAGCCCTTTTTAAGCTTTAAAGATAAAAAATTGTCTGTGTATAAGTTCAAATGAGCACTTTTTGAGAAGAAATGTTCTTTACATGAGATTAAAAAAGCTTTTTTTAACCGCTACAGGTAAAAATTTTCCAAAATATGAGTTCAAGTGAGCTCAGTTTGAGTGCTAGATATGAAAATTTTCTTTGTGTTAGTTCAAATGAGCACTTTTTGAGCACAAGAGATGAAATTTTCTTTATATGTAAAAGTTCAAATGAGTCCTTTTTGAGCTCTAGAGATCAAAATCGTCTTTGTATGAGTTCAAATGAGCTCATTTTGAGTGCCAGAGATAAAAATTTTCATTATACGAGTTCAAATGAGCACTTTTTGAGCACAAGAGATGAAATTTTCTTTATATGTAAAAGTTCAAATGAGTCCTTTTTGAGCTCTAGAGATCAACATTTTCTTTGTATGAGTCCAAATGAGCTCATTTTGATTGCCAGAGATACAAATTTTCATTATTCGAGTTCAAATGAGCACTTTTTGAGATGAAATTTTCTTTATATGAGTTCGAATAAGTTTTGTGTGAGCGCCAGGAATCAAAGCTTTCGTTATCTGAGTTTGCCAAATGTTAAAAATTTGTTCACTTTTGAAACATATAAATTCAGAGAGCTCACTCTTATACGCAATATTATTTCTCTTTTTTTCATTTCAAACGAGTTCCTTTTAAACGCCTGAGACCATAAAGTCTAAAGAAAGAGACTGCAATATTTTCAAAATATGCTCAGTTTTAATGAGACTGCCATATTTTCAAAATATGCTCAGTTTTAATGAGACTGCAATATTTTCAAAATATGCTCATTTTTGATTAAAATTTATGATATATAAATTATATTTATATATAATTTATATTTATTATTTATAATTTATAAATAAAAGATAAATTATATGCAACTTTGAAGCGATCTTTACTCTTATACGGCGTCGGCGCACTGTTGCTAGGAAAATGCAAAGCATTTAAAAATTAAAAATTAAAAACAAACATTTTCCTCACACGCAAGTGGGACGTCAAATCAATAACGGTTTAATAGCAATAAAAAAAGCAATTTCAACATATCATTAATTGGCGTACACGAGCCCATTGCAAATTCCGCTACACTAATCGCTAATTCGAGCGCTGGCAAGTCTAGCATGCAATAAGCACAGACATGCCGACATACATAAGAATACACAAATATTAACTCTAAATTCTAATGGTTAATGGCAAATATGACCCTTTCCATGTTCTATTTATTCTAAACTATTTAGATTGAAGTTCATTTGTAATTGGGTGAAATTTATGTGTTTGTAAAACTTATAAATCGTAAAGTTGTGTGTAAGATATGAATGACAGTTACCTGGTGTTCAGTTTATAGTGGGCATGGCGTCTTCGTTCTCGTAGCATAGTAATTGTGGTTATTAGTTCCCCATGTACACGTATGAAAATACAAAAAAGAAACCAACAACAACCAAAAAGTAGAAGAAAAGAAAACATGAAATAAACCAAAAGGCACCAAAAAAAAAGACCGGCAAAGTAAGGGACAGGTGGAAAAACACAACGAACAGAATCGGCAAACGTATGGAACGAGAGTGGTAAGTGGAGGAAATGTAAACAAAAGAGGCAATAAAACAGAATGAGCAGACAATCGGCGCATAAGAAAACGAGACCAATGAAAAGATACGAAAAAAAACAAAAGAAAAAAAGAAAAAATTTGTTTCTGTATTGAATTGTTTACAAATGCTCAAAGTTGTTTATTTTGGCTTAAATGCTAAAATCCTTTGTTATTTTGATTTTTGCGCAAAGATTTGCTCCGATAAGCAAATCGCTGCTTCGTTGAACTGTTCGGCGAGATTTCATTCTTACAAATATTAAGTTTTGCCACATGTGCCGGAGTTGATTTTTCAACATAAATTTTGTTTTATATTTTTTGTGGTTTTTTGTATTCAATAAATTGAAAAACGAAAAAAACTATTTTTAAATGTAAATTTATAAAATTATTTTGTTTTAATATAGAAACCATACAAAAATTGTTTTTTTTTTTATTTTAAAACATTGTTTTTGATAATTGTTTTTTTATATTTGTTTTTAAAATGATTATTATTACTATAACTTAAGATTTTTAAGTTTTCATATTATATATTTTATTTAAATGTTAAAAATGTAGACAAATTGTTTGATAATAAATAATATAATTGTTTGCTTTATTTTTAATTTTTAATAATATTTTGTTTTTATACTTAATAAATATAAAACAAATTCTTTTTTGTTTTTTTTATGTTTTAACCCATTAAGCCCTGAGCGTTGCGTTTGCGCAACGTTTGGGAATTTCGCTATATTAAGTAATTCATAAAGACAAAAGACTTGAAAATGGGTAGAATTGGATTAGAATTGATCGTTTTAGATTCTGCCATACTCAAATTTCAAAATTATTTAAATATTCATACGTTTTTTTCGATCCAAAGTCAAAGGTTTTTTTTGGGGAATTTTTGAAATTCAATCAAAAATACTTATTCTTCAAACCTATCAAAATCCCTTAGTGGGCTGCATTTAGCCATGCTAAACTATTTAAAAATAAGTTTTGAACATTTTTTTTTTAATTTTTTAAACAAAAAATATGCTTTACGTTTTTTGTTGCGCGAATGCAACGTTGGGCCTAAACACTGCCAATTTTCATACAACGCAACGCGTGAAAATGTCAAAATCCAAGCAGCTGATATTTTATTGGCACATTTTATTTTCCGCAAATGTTTGATTTTTTTTATTTGTGTAATGTTTGCGAAAAACATGACAAAAAAAAAAACATGATATGAATGTTTTGCTTGATTTTTTTTCTTGATTAGGTCAATTAATAAGATTGTGTAAAATTTTATGGAAATCGCACAAGCCTTTCTGGGGTCAGGTTTTAATGGGTTAATAAATATAAAAACAAAAATTTATAATAAATATAAAATAAAATATATAATAAATATAAAAACAAAAAATAAAACAAGATTTTTTAAAGATAATTGATACTTAAAAATATAATTTATAACATAATTTTTGTTCTATTCTTTTTATATTTTTTTATCTTTAATTGATGATTAATAATTAATTTTATTAATTTTGTTTTATTATTTTTTGTTTTTATAAATAAAACAAATTTTTTAATTAAAAACCATTATTATTTAAGTTACATATTTAAGTTTTTTTATATTTGCTTGAAATTTTATACATTTAGAGATATTTAATAGTTTTTGTTTTATTTTTATTATATTTTTGTTTTTACGTGTATTTAATAAAACAGACAAGCAAATCGTTGCTGATTTAAACATCTCGCGACGATTTCATCCATTAATATATTAAATTTTGCCACATGTACCGGAGTATGTTTTTTGTTTTTGTAGATATTTGTTGTTTTGAATTTAATAAATATTTTGTTTTTATATTTAACAAATATAAAAACAAATGAAAATATTTTATATATATTTATTTAATATGAATTTAAGAAATATAAAAACAAAAAATAAGACAAAAGTTATATTGATAGTTAATAATAAAATTTTTGTTTAGTTTTTATTTTTTGTTTTTAAATGCATTTAATTAAAAACAATTATTATTTACGTTAGATTTTAAATTTTTATTATTTGCTTCAATGTTCAAATATTAAAAAAATTATATTTATTACTAATAATTAATAATATATAATTATTCTTGCTTTATTTTTTTATATTATTTAAATAAAAATGGTTATTATTATTTTTTATATTATACTACTGTGTCCAAAAAATAAGGTGACATTTGAATTTAAACTGCGCGCGTCGATGGATTTGGAGAATTATTTTTTTTTAGTCAACAGTCAACAAGGAATATTATTTGAACGTTATGCGTCGTTTGCGTAACGCTGTCCGCCTAAAAAGGCCGGAATTGTGGAAAGACAATTCTTGGTTTATACACCACGATAATGCACCATCCCATACTGCACTCGTAGTTCGTGATCATTTCGCCAAAAACTCAACCCATATCGTTCCGCAACCACCGTATTCACCTGATCTGGCACCGTGCGACTTCTGGCTGTTCAGCAAGCTCAAAAGACCGCTCCGGGGACACCGTTTTGATACGACAGAGGAGATTCAAGCCGCAGCGAAGACGGAACTGAAGGCCTTCCCGGAAAGTGACTACAATCAGTGTTTCGAAGATTGGAAAATCCGTTGGTATAAGTGCATTGCATCGGGAGGGGATTACTTTGAAAGGGATGAAATTGATTTGGAAGAATAAATAAAGAATTTTCAAAATAAATACAATGTCACCCTATTTTTTGGACACAGTAGTATAAGTAAAAACAATTATTATAAATTTTTCAAATTTGTATATATTTGCTTTACCTTTTAAATATTTAGAAAATTATATTTCTCATTAATAATATCTTTGTATTTAATGAATAAGAAAATTATTTATTACGTTAGATTTTCCAGTTTTTATTTATTTGCTTTAAATTTGAAATATTGAGAGAAATTATAATGATAATAAAACAATTTTTATATTTTTAATAAAGAAAAACAATTAATAGTTAAAAAATAACAAATAATAAACAAAAAAATAAATGAAAAAAGTTTTGTTTTAATATTTAGGTTTTTCCATAATATCTAATATTTTAAAATATAACTTTGTCACTCCTTTTTCAATTTCAGCGAATTTATATTCGAAATGAATTTCAATTTTGTTTGTTTTGGACATATTTTATAAATAAATATAGTTATTATTTAAGTTTTCATATTTTCGATATATTTATGAAATTCAATTTATATTTTTTCGATTTATTTGCGAATTCAATTCAATTTTAAACACTTAAATATTTATTTTTTAATATCAAGAAATAAAATTTTGTCACTGCATTTTCATTTCCATAGAATTCATATATCATAATTCATATTTCATATTCAATTTTTTCATGATTGCGGTCAAAGCATCAACGTTCGTTACTTAAAGTATGCGATTTTAATGCAATTAAATGCCACAAACGGCTCAATAGCACAACAACAACAACAATAGGCATTGCACCGCCTGACATTGTTGTGCAGCCTGCGGCTAATACGAGTAGCAACGCGGAGCTATCGCAGCACCGCATTGTTATATCGCTGCGCCTGATGTTCAATGACATCGCTCAGATACAATTTAACGCAATCAACCAACAAACACTCTTCCACCCACACACACACACGCACACACACCCATACCACCGAGTGAAAATCACATTGACAGCCTTTGGCTGCGCTGTGCGTTGTCGTTTAATTAGACGTGCGCCGCATTGGGCCACATTGGGCCAGATTGGGTGGCGCGCTATCGGCGCGATGAGCACGTTTGATTGATTATCGATTAAGTCATCAAGTTGCCACTCGTGCGCGCGCACACAGACGCCGCGACACATTGTCAGCATTGGCGTGTTATCCTTCATGCCTAACACAATGCTGAAATTATTATGTAAGCTCTGGCCGCAGCAGCGGCAGCGGCAGCGGCAGCCACAAGTAGCTGTGTCGCGCTGTCTCGTCGACGAGTCTATTGGCGGTGGTCGCCACATATTTCGTGTCTTCCTCATGCTTCGTTTATGACATTTTTATGTGTTGAAGCAATTTTTTAATTTATTTGTTTTTGTTGTTCCATATATTTTCGCTCTACAATGTGACAATTAAATGGCGATTGCAGCAAGCAGCAAAGTGTGTGGGAATCGAAATCATATAACATTTCGATGAAGCAATTTTCTTCATTGCTCACATTTTTGTTTCCCAAACAGTAGACGACTTATATACACAAATCGCTATAACATGTACATACATATTTTTGAACAATTTGTGAAGTGTGCACAAATTGTTCAATGAAACTTTGATCTACATTCACAGACGATTTTAATCTTATTGAACTGTTTTCAAAGCCAACAATCATTGAACAGTTCAATGCATCAATTCACATTAATTATTTATTTATTCAAGCGAATTGATAATGAAATTAAACAGTCAAAACAGTCAGATAGAAACCACTCAAAATAATTTTTATGACTTTAGAGCGCCGAGTCTGGTATTGCAGTGAGAACCACGACCTAAGTGATGTCTTCGAAACAACCACTTAATCTTGAAATAAATGAATTATTTTACTTGTACATTTTGACAAAAATGTTTTTAAATTCAAGCGAAACTACTTTGAGTTTTTGTTTCAAAATATTATATGAGAGCAGTGGCGCACACAGGATTTCATTTTGGGGGAATTTTTTTCGTACAACTTTTGAGCCGATTACCATTCGAAACCATATTTTGTACCGTCAATTTTTGTGTTTGTGGGGGAGAGAGTTTGAACCTCCAACCACCCTCTGTGTGCGCCTTTGTATGAGGGTGTATTTTGAAAATATATACATATATGTAACTCCGCCTTGAGACGGACCTATGCAGTTGAGGGTTAACTTACCTACCCACAACAGTTAAGCAGAAGAGTTAAATGGTCACATTAGATGGTAGCGAGAGGGTCATGAGTTCGAACCCCAACTCCGCCAAGAAAAACCAAGCACAACTCTTCTTTCGACAACAGCTCAGTGCTCAGAGCAGATAAACTCCAAACTGTAAAAGTAACAAAATTGCCAATAGAAAAGCTCCTACGCCAACATTGTCTTAGCATAAGCCTCGGTATCAATAAAAAACTGTTGGTCTTCATTATCAAAAACAACAACATAGGTGATGGCAGCCAGTTTCGCCTTCGTACATTTTCAGATTTAAGAGGAAAGAACCATGTCTCATGATCGGCGCAATCATAGAGCACAATGCATGTAGCCAACATATGGCAAACATGCGAATCATCCATGGCCCTACATGCAAATCCTGTCTCGAGGACTTGTACACAACAGTACACTTCATCTGCTACTGTCCAGCGCTGCCTAAAAGCAGGAGATGCATATTGTTCAGTAATGAACGAAGTTCCTCAAAAGAACTAGGAAGTTCGGGGGGTGTGACCCTTAACCCTTAGCACCATTCTCCATTCCTATCGCTTCCCTCTCTCTCTCTCCTTCAACTCCCAGTATGAACATAGCTCCTCAAAAGAACTAGAAAGTCCGAGGGAGTAAAGACCCCCGACCATTTCCATAAATCTCCAATCCTATCCCTTTCCTCTCTTTTTCCTTCCACTCCCAGTATGAATAAAGCTACTCAAAAGAACTAGGACACTCGTAGGGAGTGAAGACTCCTAACCCTTTCCACAATTCTCCATTCCTATCTCTTTCGTCTCTCTCTCCTTTCACTTCTATCCCCTACTCTCTCCAGGACATCTAACCCCTTCCACAATTCTTCACTCCTATCGTTTTCCTCTTTAAGACCACATTTGGTTGGTCTGTATTGCCTTTAGCCCATCTTAAGTTAGTTTTTTCGATGGATCTTACATCTTACTTCGATGGCACTTGCAGCTTTGGCGAGGAATTCTGAGCATTGTCACATCTTTGCGAATTTACTTAGTGATGCCCTGTCAAACGAGTTGATCTTTTCTACAATATCCTGAAATGTCCTATGTCCTGGAACGCAACACAGTCAACTTGAAGTTCAACTTGAAGCTCAACTTGAAGCTACCGAAAGGTCTCCTTGATTTACTCGTATTTGCTGCAACAAAAGATAATCTTTCGTGTTTTAAAACTACACTCAGAGCTCTAAGAATAGATAGGCTCAGCGAATTTCCACAATTTTCTACAATATCCCTACGTCCAGGAGACTAACACAGATGTAAATTCCCTTAAATGTCCCAATTTACTGGATGAAACTCAATACAGGTGACTGCGAAGCTGCCAGAAGGTCACATTGATATATTTGTTGCTGCTAACTAAAGTCTTTAGTGATTTAAAACTACATTCATAACTCTAAGAGTGGATTCCCACAATTCTAAGAACTCTAGGAATAGTCGTTGGCGTTTCAAAACTGCATTCAGAGTCCTGTTAGTAAATGGGATCAGCGAATTTTCACAATTCTCTGCAATATTTTTACGTCCTGGAGACCAATTTAGATTTAAATTTCTTAAAATGTCCCTGTTTCCTAGAACCCAGTTGATCTAACTACGAAACTCGAATATCTCGTTGGTATATTTGCTGCTGCTAACTGAAGTCTTTGGTGTTTTGAAACATTTGTTTAAAAAGTACAAAAACTGTTTAAAATGTTAAATTTCTAATTGCATTGTAATTCTAACATTCCATTAGACGATTATATAAAATAATGGAATCGAAAATCTTTTGGATTTATCACCATTTGAAATCTTTAGTGAGACTGTGAGGCTCGCTTCTGAGAATTAGGGTTAAAGAATTTAATTTTAAAGTGTTTTATTGTGACACAATCCAGAGACACGAACTATGCCTGCTTTGGCCAGCAAAACTAATTTTCATATTCCGATTTGTATATCCGATTTTTACACTAAGCCAATTTGAAGCTACAAGGATTGTAGTAACCTCAGCCCCAAAAACGCTGCAGTAATAGGAAAACCGTAGTTTATGATTGAGATTTAGTTCTTCTTGTTAACTAAAAACATTCTCTATGAACTCAGGTTAATATTTTTTTGCTGGATTTAAGCAATTTTAACTTAAAGCAAACATTACATTCAATTTTTTTACATAGAAATTTACAAATTTTTGTATTATTTGAATTCAATAAAACAGCACAAACTCGAATTAATTGCACACGAACTACACAAACAAGCAGACAAACAAACAAACAAACAAACGAGGAAGCAAAAATGCCTAACAGCGCGTAAATGTCACAAAGAAAATGCGACAAATAACATAAAGCGGCACATTTTCACATTTCGCCAGCGAGGCGAACGACAGCGTGAGCGGTATTTATAAACTTACTCCGAATCATAAAAATAACTCATAAGGAGATTTGGCCGGTCTTGGTGTTGTTTGCGCTCCTCTGATTTTGTTCAAAATTTTCAATTTTTTTATTTTATTGTGTCTGTTGTTTTGATGCCTTTTTGGCTTAGCAAAATGACAGTTTGTCGCTTTGATCTGCTCTAAACGTTTTTTTTCACACAATGGGCCACACGTTGGGCTGACAGGTGGACGGACGCGATGCACAGCCAAGTGGATTTTTTCAAATTGAAAATTTTTTTTTAATTTTTTTGGTTTCTTGTGTTGAAATCCTGCGGCCGGCACACAAAGTGCCAAATTGCGGCGCTGTCCTCTCACTTGCCTGCTGTGTGGCTGTGTTGATGTATGTGTGTGTGTGTGTGTGTGTTTGTGAGTAATAGTTATTGTAATTGTGTTTATGTGTGTTTTGTGTGAAGCAAAAAAAAAATGCAAACAAAAAATTTTGAAATTCTAAACGAATATTTGCAGCATAGGTAATTTTTTTAATTATTTTGGCAATTTTAAATTATACAAATATTTTCTATAATATTTTCAACATTTGTTTTACGTCTTTAATAGATTTCAAAAAATTAAATCAATCAAAAATAAACAAAAACTCACTGTTGCAAACTAAACACAACACAAAATGTTTGAGAAACTAAAATAAACAAAAGAAAATTTTGAAATTTTTTCCGAAGCGCCTGAAGCGATGAGCAGCCGGCGCGCACTCCTCGCGAACGTTGTAAGCGGTAACGCACGCGTCTAACAACTGCAGCCGCCTCGGCTGTTGGCCAACACGCATACGCCCCATTAAATCAGCAGCCGTGTGCGAGTGGACCGCCACCAGCCGCAGTCGCAGCCACAGCAGCAGCAACAGCAACAAGTCAGTCCATGTTGGCGCTGTTGTTGTTGTTGTGCGGATTTGTTCCAGTCAGCCGTCGCTGGGCGGTGGTTGTTTAGAGTTTTGTAAACTTTGGCCATGCACATGGAATGCAATCCAGCAACAACAACAACAACTAGCAACATTGCCTATACTGTCACTTGGCCTCTTCGATTGCGTTTTATTTTCTGTTCTTTTTCTGCTCCTATTTTCGTTTTTATTTACGAGTCTCGCAGCTCCAAACGCCGCCGCTCGCCATGCTGCATTATTCAGCAGTTTGCTGCTTCTTCATCGTTTTCTGTTTGCTTTTTTTCTGCTCCAGAAAATTTAACATAAATATTCATAACAAAACGGAAAATAATAAACGCAAACACATTCCACGCTCTCGCCAAAAAATCGAAAGAATGAGCAACAAATTAACACGCCACACGCACAAATTGTTGTGTTAGTAGGTGAGCAGCGATATGCAGGCGTCGACGTTGGCGTTGGCGTCGACGTTAGCGTCAACGCCAACATCAGCGCCATTCATGTGTTTGTTGCAGTTTATTTGTATTTGAATTTATGTTTCTTTTCCCAGTGAAAAATTTTCAACCAAAAAGTTTACAAAAAGCCTTACAAGAAGAAGAAGTTTACAAGAAGTCATATTTTTTAAACTTAAAAAATTTTATTGAATTTTACTGAAGCTTTTAAAATGTTGTCACTGTGTCTTTATGCCTTTCCAACACACACACCAAGTGCACTGTTGCCAGATCAGAAGATTTCCTCCTAGACTTCGGAGATTCTTGGCCTTTTAGGACAATTTTTAAAGGGAAGAATTGTTTAGGAGAAAGTTAAGGAGATTTATAATTATTTTGAGAATAAGTTTACATAAGCGATTTTGATGATGCTACATTTAACACCATTGGTGGCACTGAAGCCTTGAATATTGAAAGCAAAAGTGTCTAAATTAATTTCATGAAATTTTATGATTCAAAGTGTATAATTTATGGATTGAATGAAAGAAGTTCACAAAAGCGAAGTTCAAACCGATCCCATTTTTTATGTGGTTTGCTTGTGTTAAGTGTTGTTAAGCTGAAGCTGAATGAATAAAAAAAACTGCAATAAAAAAACTAAAAAATATTTTTTTTCTATGAGAAATTCCTTTAATTCCTTAATTTATAATAACAAAATTTTTTTTTAAATTAAGAGATTTAAAAAATTTTTTGGAGCAAATTTCAGCTTTTTTTAGGATTCAGGGGAATGTCATTTCAGGTATCTGGCAACACTGACCAAATGACTGGCAAGTCAACTTCCATCGAATTCATATTTCCTTTCCTCATCATTGACCCCCCTCTTCTGTCACTTAAACATAACTTCAAGTAGTGCTTTGAAGACGCAAGGAATCTGTTAGTGGAAGAATGCACGAGCAACATTGTCGGACAATACTGAACATCACCAAAGAAGAGACTATCCAGACCACTACTCAACCTTGAAAGTAATTTTGTCAGCACAATAATTTTTGCGCACACAGGACATTTGCCTAATGAGTAGAGTTGCCACACAACGACTTCTGTCGTAGATGGTGTTCTCAAGAAGAAGAAGCTATGTAGAAAAATAAAAATAAATTTGAAGAAAAAATTTCTTGTATCTTTGTTAGGTTGGAAACTTTCCAGACCAAAAGTTTTGGAGAGGTGTGTAGACTTCCAAGGAGACTACGTAGAAAAATAAAAATAGTTTTAGCAATAAATCAGACTTTTGGAGAGGACTTGGAAGGAGTAGAAAAATTAAAATGAAACTGAGGAAAAAATTGCTTGTGTCTTTGTTAGGTCGGAAACTTTTCAGACCATCACCCATACTATCTGCTTTTTTAAGCTGCTTATGTTTGTTGGAACTCAGGGTGGACGTACGCTGGCCATATGAATTTTAGGAACGAGGAATCGAACCTAGGCTCTCTGGTATGAGAAGCCAGAGCATTACCCACTGGACTCTCCAGTCCGGCGCGTTTACCTAAAACTTGGCAATTTCTGATGCAGCACGTCAAATATCCTAAACCTAATACGTGAAAAGGCAAAGCAAACATAATGAAAGTGAACAGCTGTTTCTTCTTCCGCCTCATTACAAACTGGACATACAGAATTGGTCAGCAAGTTTCTTTAAATGTTTGACAAGAAGCAAGTTCCCCTTTTGGAGACCCGTAGAAATCCTGCTGCTTTTTCTATCTATAGATCTTGAAAAATCCACAGACATGCTTGAAACACTGTCAATCAAACTCTTAGAAATTTTAAAGCATCTAGCAGTCTGCCATCTTTGACCCCATCCGTCTTTGATGTAAATTGTCCAATTCGTATTGAACATTAAATATTCCAAATCTTAATGAGTCATATACCAAACCTAATGCGGGAAAAGTAAGTGGAGACATACAGCAAGTAGTCAGCTGTTTATTCTTTTTGTCCCTACAAGCTGGGCATACAATTCTGATCTACCAAGTCCGATGCTTTTGGAAAAATCTGCTGGGTTCTTCGAAACATTATGAAGCAAACACTTTGTTGGACCTGTAGCAGTTTTCCTATTTGATGCCATTCGAACTAAAACAAGATTCTTAATGTTAATGCTGATAAATGTTGTACGTTTAGTCACTCTGAATCGGTTAAACTGATCCCAGTTTTCAGTATTTACGAGTTCACTTTCACTTTACCCACTTTCTTCTACCATTCGCCACTTTCAACTGAGTATAGCTAACTCCACGCCCCCTAATAAATGTTATACATAGAGTGCATTGTTTGCTGGGTTAAAGTTCTATTCGAAACGTTTCTTATATGTAGAACGCAGATGATCTCATTTCCTGCTGGGATATTGTTGCCCCATACATACATTTGCAGTTATTAGTACAGTTGCCATATGTGTGCATGTGTGTGTGTTTGTTTGTCGCTTACAGCAAACCCAATGTTGTGTTATGTTGCCGGCTGCATTTTGTTTGTTGCTCTTTGCTTTTTTATTAGTTGTTGTTTCGTTGCTGTTTTTTTTTCGAATTGTTATGTTTTGTTTGATGTTTTGGCTTTTTTACTTCTTAGTGCATGTTGTTGTTGTTAGTTTTGTTATTATTGCAAGATTTTTTTACACTGCCTGCCGCCAGCCGTTGGTGGCTGTTGCGGTGGGCGCATTTACGGCGTCGAGCCGATTTCATTTCATTTTATGCACAAGTGTTTATGTTTGTGTGTGTGTGTGTGTGTGTGTGTGAATTATATGAAATTTTTATGAAGCAATTTATAGTGTGCCGCATAGATTTGTTTTTGGTTTTGATAAAACTTTTCTGTTTTCTAATTATAATCATAAATGTTGTAGGCATTCTTAATGTTTCGCACTATGCATTGGCACAAAAAATTTCACAGAAAATATTGAAAATTTTAAAAAATGTCTAATTGTTGAAAATTATATTAAAAATTCAGTTTTGAAAGTGTTGTTTAATGGTTTGGCTTTTTCATTAATTTTGTATTTTACATTATTATTTTATTTTACATATTATTTTACATAATATTGAAAATTATTACAAATAAAAATTATATGAAAAATTAAAATTGAAAATTATCATATATAAAAATTAAGTTTTTAAAATGTCTTGTTTTATGGTTTGGCTTTCTCATTAATTTTGTGTTTTACATTATTATTTTATTTTACATATTATTTTACATAATATTGAAAATTATTACAAATAAAAATTATATGAAAAATTAAGTTTTGAAAGTTTTTTTTAAATCTTTCGGCCTTTTTATTAATTTTGTATTTTACCTATTTGATCAAATTTTAATTCAATAAACTTTTCTACCACCCAATTTTTTACCGTGTACTCGCTTGGTTAAAATTTTTCCGGCAAATAATTAAAATTTTTATATCGTTAGCTGCCGCTTGCAAGCTTTCTGATTTCATCGTTGGTAAATTTTGAATTTTGTTGCATTAATTTTTATCTCATTTTAATGTGTCAAAAATCGATTTCGATTTGTTCGCTCGCAATCGACATGACCGCAAATAATAAATTGGAAGCAAAGTGAATGCGCCGAAAAAACACACATATGTGTCAAACATTTCAACGCGGTCGACTGCCATTCAAAGCGAAGCATTTCAATTAGTGACGTCGCGCTGTCGATTGTAAGTGGAGATCCGGCAAATGTGTTAATTAATTGATTTGTTGCAGTGCGCCTTTCATTCAGCTCATTCAGAAATCACGAAACACACTCATAACGCTTTAAATAGAAACTCAAGGGACCTTAAATAATTTGGACGACTATTGCTCCAGTCACGCCATGTGCTGGCAATTTGTTGCAGACATTTTGCGCTGATCAGTTACAGAAATTTCTTATAAACAATGTGTTTGGTTTCGTTTTGTTTTGTGTTGTTTTGAAAGCAACACACAGACACAACTAGGAAAACAATGGCAGTGAATCACACTTCACTTCATCATCGTCAACGGTCGAGCGTCGTGAACAGCCTCCGGCCATACAAAATATAAATCGACTATTTATTGTTCGTATTTATTGCTGCCTTTTGCGAAATCGAACACAATAAGCCAATTGGCATATAAATTGGAAGAAAAAAAATCTATTTTAAGCCATGACTTTGTTGTTCACATATCGAGAAAACGATATTCCTTTGTTTATGGCATTAAAAATGTTCATGTAAAATGTCGAAGATGAAATTTCCTTTCAATAAACAATGCAAAAATTCGGCGCCAAGTGTGGAGTGCTCGAACGATTTTTGCATTTCCTTACAATATTCATTTAAAAAATCAAATGAAATGCAATACAAATGAATAAAACAATAATAAATACATGAAGAGAAAACATTTTTATTTGCTAAGAATAAAATTCAAGAGCACTTTTGCTGTGGAAATTTTGATGAAATAAAATGAACAGAAAAAACTATAATATTACACAGACTTATCTGTCTTGATTGATTGATTGTTTTTCGT
Source organism: Melieria picta (assembly GCA_964056695.1). Taxonomy (NCBI): domain Eukaryota; kingdom Metazoa; phylum Arthropoda; class Insecta; order Diptera; family Ulidiidae; genus Melieria; species Melieria picta. The sequence goes on along the minus strand of OZ057398.1, from coordinate 82,589,595 downwards.
ATCAGAAAGCATAGCCAGAAGTTGGCCGAAAGGGAATTTTACATAATTCTAATACCGTAGGCCTGTGATGGTCATTATATAATAATCCCAAATATGAGCCTAAAGCAGTGAAGGCCATTCTGCTACACGCGAGCAGCAGCAATGCTGTTGCACTTTTAGGAATAAAAAGGCAGCTGATGGCATTGATGCTGCTCGCGTGTAGCAGAATGGCCATCACTGCTTTAGGCTCAGATTTTGAGTTATTTAACATCCAAATCTCTACTTGGCTCTTTCTTAACTTTAGCCGTGAATGTTTAAGGCAGAGGAAAATTGATTTTCATAAAGAAATATTTCATGATGATTGGAAGCAACTTTTCGACCTCGATAAACTTATACGTAACGATTTTGTAAGGTTTATTAAACCATAAAGTTCTTAAGATAAAAATTTGCTAAGTGTCTTCAAAGAAGTCCAGAAAAACTCAACAAATTCATCTCAGCTGCTCCTAGTAGAATCAAATTTAGAACCAATACTTACTTTAATCATTTTCGACTACTCCTCCTAAAGGTTTCTCCTGAACATATCTGACCCGTGTCTCTAATGCTTTAACACTAGAATGCCCGAAAATCTGACCTACCTAAAATGCCCATAGGTAGTCATTTTGACTACCATATTGTTTACTGACTTTTTTTTAATTTTATTGGTTTTCAAGTAGCAAATATGAATAAATGCACATTAGATTAAATTAAAATAAGTACTTCATTTTTATGTTTTATGGTTTGCAAAGAAAATTCACTAAAATATAATGGCGTACTTTACACATCAATGGGATAAAATGGAATGAAACTTGGAATTTGCAATTTGTGAATGAATTTTGTGAGTGAATTTTTGATTGAAAAACTTGGGAATTATCACAGCCTTCTATGATATTTTTTTTAATATTTGCAATTATTTGAAATTTTCATATTTCGCAATTGAAGATGCATATTTGTCTATTTATCAGTAAGATTTGCTGAAAATTGTATATAGGTAGTCGAAATGACTACCTTTGGGCATTTAAGGTAAATTTTGCAAAATTGGGGTAAATAATTTTTTTACAATATTTTTAATTTATTTATTCCATTTAGCTCTAAAAACTAATAAAAGTCACGTAAGATATTTTTTTAGAAAGCGATGCAACAAAAGTTAGTTACAATAAAAGACCTCAATGTAGTCAAAATGACTCCCTTGGGCATTCTAGTGTTAAAGAGTTTCCCCACAAAACAGCAAGTACTGAAGGTACAAATAAGTTTTAAAATGTTTTGTTTTAAATTTTAAATAAGTTTTCCTTCGATGACTCATGGCCTTACTGAACAGCATTTCACTGCTTACGAAGAAGCCAACAAAATGTGCCAATTCTTGGATCGCCTCAATAAAACACGCGAAGTATACTTTAATAGATTTAGCCGGTAATGGTGACGTATAAATTTTTGGTGACAGCCAGGAAGCTCTAAAAACTTTTAAACATCCATCGAAGAACTCAAGAACCCCAAAAGAGTGCTACGAGACACTAGTTTCTTTAGCTCTAACAAATAAAGCATGACTCTCTTGGGTCCCAGTACAATGCGTCATTTGAAGTAATGAGCCGGCAGACCAACGTATTAGAAGAAGAGCAACTCTAGAGGAAGAACCGTGTTCGCTATACTGACATATTTTGGTCCTGAAAATTCAAAATATAAATTTTAGTCCAAATCCAAAAAGTTCTCTCTTTAATTTTAACAAGTTCTCTCTTTAATATTTAAAAAACTTCTTTGAAATATGTATGTCCCCAAAATTTTAAAGTTGCAGCATTAAAATTTTAGGCATTGCCTTGACTGGTTCGTTGCACTACTTGGCCGAAACCCCCTTGAGAAATATATTACAACGTGCGACAAAAATAAAAACAAATTTTCACACCGGAAAAAATCCATATGGGCGTAAAACTAGAGTCCAAACATAGTAATACTGCGTACTCAGTTTTTTATTTCTACATCCTTTGTCCTTTTAAAAGACTTCAAAATTTTGAAGGGGATAAAAAATAAAAAAAAATATAAAAAATACTTAGAATATGGCGATCAAGGAGATTTTGGGTTTTAACATACTTACTTTTCAAGAAAATTCTATATAAGTTTTCAAGGATATAAAGGATTAAAATTTTCAAAGGACCTTTTTAATATCCTTTTTTACAAATAGATAAAAAATCAATTTTATTTAAATTCTTGAGCCTTTCCTCTTTCATTTGATATACATATCGCCATATTCTAACGAGGTTAGGTATTTTTTATATTTTTTTATTTTTTATCCCCATCAAAATTTTGAAGTCCTTTTAAAAGGACAAAGGATGTAGAAATGAAAAACTGAGTACGCAGTATTACTATATTTGGTATCTAGTTTCACGCACATATGGATTTTTCCCGGTGTGAAAAATGCTGTTGCACGGTGTTATCTATCAAAACAATATCAATGGACTTAGTCCAGATTTGAGGTGATAGGGACAGACGTAGGCGATAGTACTTTAGATCATTGAATCTATGTGAACGACGCTTCCATAACCTAACCTAACATTGGATCGCCTCACAAACTGACTATAAATACGGCCCTATATAGATAACGGTAAAATTGTTTTGAAACCAAAACCAAGCCCATACAAAACCATATTTTTCATAAAATGAAGTATTGGAAGTAGTCAGAGTTGTTTTCTTTTTAAATAATTTCTGCATTTCTGACCTTAACCAAACTTACAATTGGTGAAACTTAAACCAACTTTAACTTGAAAGATTCCTTTACTGTTGCACAAACTTCTTCAATGCTAACAAAAATAAACTTTATAGATTAATATTCCAAATCTTATAGAGTTTCCAAATCGTCTATTTTATCCAAACATTCAGGGAATTTCAGAAAATGTTCCCTATTATGGGCTTGGCAGAAACTTCTATAAGTTCTAGAAAGAGTTTGGTGTTGTATACTATACATATGTATGTGTTTAATTTGAATCTTTGCTCTATGGAAGTTTCGATATTTTATCAAAGCAGTATTCACGAAAAATGTGCATAGCTTTAGTTGAATAGAAAACTTACACAACACAACATCAAAATTGTAAGAAATTTTCTATTTTCTCGCTTCTTTTGATTTGCTGAGTATGCGAACAATAATAATTGTTGCAAAAACAATAGCGGTATTCACGAGAAGTGACTACGGTCCCAGTAATAGAGCAATTTTTCCCCAACCACAAGAAAATGTTGACAGTTTTTCAAACTTCTGCTTATTTTTCTCTGCTCAGTGTGTCTGTATGCACTTTTGTCACACCCAGGGTTGCATGGGTAGTATAAAAAGTTATAAAATATGCTAATTTTTTAGCTTATTTTATGTCATAGAAAAATTTTATGTCATTTTATTTTATATCATATAAAAGCCATCACAAAAACTTTTAGTATTTTACTTAACAACGTACAATTTCAATCTTCAGAGTCAGTTTTCACAACTGATTTTCACAAATTATTGGATCCTATTAACCAAAAGTATCTAAATAATCCACGAATACTTAGCCAATACCTTCTATGGTCATCAAATTTGTTATATAACTATACCAAAATCATACTTCAAGTTCATTGCTTGATCATTGTTTCCTCACAGCCCAAACCCACATTTCCCCATGTCGCATATGCCAAGTGTAGCTTTTTTACCTTCTGTACTTCAAGTTTATTGGTTGACCATTGTTTTCTCTCAAATGAACAAATATTCCCCATGTCGCATATGCCAAGTGTAGGTCTTTACCTCCCGCACTTCAATTCCATTGTTTGATCATTGTTTCCTCACAACCCAACCCACATTTCCTGATGTCACATATGCCAAATGTAGCTCTTTACCTCCAGCCATGCCACCATTGCTTTAATATCTCATCTTTTTGCATTTGTAGTATTTCAGAGAACACGATTCTCAATTCCATAAGGCAGGAATTTTTTAAATATTGGTATCGCGTGGGAATCGAGCGAATGCCATAAAACTCAAAGAAGCAACCTTCAGACAATGCAATGAACGCCCTGTTAAAACGCAATGTGCCAATTACAATGAGCAGAAAAAAGATTAAAGCATTTAATAAAGGCAAAAATTAAAAAACAAAACCCAATCATATTTTACAAAACTTTGCGGTTGAGTACTCAATGACGTTTTTCCACAGGCACACCCACACAGTCGTTCGTACACACACACACACAAACACAAACACACACGGGATAAAGGCCAATGTGTCTGTGGTAAATAAAATCAAAAATTTCAATTGAAGATATTTTCGTTTGGTTTTTATTTACGACCCACAAGTATGGGCGTCTGTTCTATGCATACACACACACACACACACACATACGAGTACGCCGCAGCGTCATTATGACTAACGCCGTAATTGAAAAACTAGAAAATGGCCAAAACAATTGCGAGGTAATTTTCAACAAAACAGCACAAATATTCGCACACACACACGAAAGTATGATCTACTCACATCTAGTCGGTTTGTATGTATGTAGTTTATACGCAAATGGCTACTTACACATTTGCAGCAGAACTATAAATGCGATGCTCACTTCGATATCTGTGCATAGGCCGAGCGCATTGCGATTGAGATTAAATTTTTATTAAATTTTTTATACGCATTTGAATTAATGTATTTAATGCTTTGGCTTATTGTGTGGCACATTCAATATGCACATTCAATATTTACGTTCAATTAAATACGCACTTGAAATGTTTTTTAATGGCTTATGGGCAAAACTCAATATTTGTACGCGCGCCGAAGGGGGCGTTTTTCAAATCTATTATTTACAACAATTGTTGGTTTTGTTTGAGTTTGCGTTTTTAGAATGCAACACAAATCGTGCATTAAATTTAGAGCTTTTAGAAATATTGTGTTGTTGTAAAAACCAATGTGTTTGCCACAGTTATTGGAATAAATTGTAAACGTGGGCTAAGCAAATTCAATCAGTGGGAAATTATTGTGGGAATGTTAAAATTCTAAAGAGCTGATTTTAAAGTCTTAATAGATTAAGGAAAATATAATAAAATGTTGATAGATATACTTAGGTTTTTTTATTACATTCAGAGAAAAATATTCTTGGATTTAATATGCACACAGAAAAAAAATTTTGAACCTTTACACTGAAAAGTATAGACAACTAAATTGTTGCCGTTTCTGAGTGATTTAAAAAATAAAAAAAAACTAATGAAGATGGTAAAAAAGCTCTAAACAATATTTACTGAAAGGTTAAAGGTTAAATGTTTGCCATTTCGAAGTGATTTAAGGGGGAATAACACCTTTGAGGGTCCGAAAAATTGCTTTTTTTTTTTTTGCTTAAATGACACTTTTATGTATACAGAATATAATTCCATGAACATTTAGTCGGTGAAGACCTTTTTCATGTTGAAAATAGCCATATTTATACGTAGCTTCTATGCGCGTGGAGATAAACTGGAAAACTTCAAACTTGATTTCTGAAAAACACCTTTTTTCAAACTGGTGTACATCAGAACTCCCACAATTTTTATCAGATTCACTTGAAATAAAATTTTTTCTTCTCTCAATAGACTTTTCCATGGAAGTACGTAGCCATTTTTTAATTGAACTGTTAGTTTTTTTTCGGGAACTCATTTAATGCAAGATTTTTGAGTATAAATGTTACGTTTTTTGTTCAAACGAGTGTCAAATTCACAAAAATTAATATTTTTCAAAAATCCTACGTACTTCCACAGTTAATCTATCAATAATTAATAAATATATTGGATTTTTGTTGTAGGTCACACCAGTTAGCCGAAATCGTGTACACCACCCGGACTCACATGACGCAAGTGGTCCCTTAAAACGGTCTGAATTCAGTGTTTGTTTATTGATTTTCTACTTAAAAAAATTTGTTTGTAAAACTTGAATGTATAATAAAAAGATAACTAAAAGCCTTTTTTCAATAGCTCGATTTCTTATTCATTAAAAAAATCGTAAAAAAGAGGCCGAAATTCAAGCTTCAAGGTGTTATACCCCCTTAAAGAATTAAAAAAACGAATGAAGGTGGTAAGTGAGCTCTGAAAAATATTTATTTAAAGGTATTTTTCAAATGTTTAAAGGTTTTGTTTTATACTAAAATTTTAAATTAAATTTAAATTTTTAATTCATGATTACAGACGCACTTTAACCCTTTCGGGACGGAGTTTAATTTTAAAATCCAAAATACTCTCACTAGAAATATTCTGATGCTATGAATGTTGGGGTTAGAAAATTATATTGGAAACCTCACAAATTCTGAAATCGTGAATAATTGTTTTGAGGGGCATTAAAAACTTGCTGGAACGTATTATCCCAGTAGTCCCGAAAGGGTTAAAAATGTTCTTCTTATAAAAAAATCACTTTAAAGATTAAAAGTAGTGTATATATTTTCAATTCTTTTGAATTAGTTCAAAAAAACGGTTCGGCGTAATTTTTACAAGACTTGTGTGCACAGAATCGTCCTTTGGATCCCCTGCTTCAATAATTACCGTTTATAAACTTTAAATTGTGTATTACTGATTGAAATACTCTACGCACCATTAGTCTCAGGAAGTTTTCTATAGGGGGAAACAAGCTGACAATTGTAGAACCGATATATCCAGTGCCTGAAGCCAAGGCACAGGACATTCCTCGTTTCTTTTACGAAGTTAAGTTTTATCCCATTTAAAAAAATAAGCCCCTTATATCTGTATCGATAAAAACTGGTAAAAAATGTGTTTATAACAATGTGGTTTAGTCTGTCGAATTCATTTGTCTACTGGGAAAAAACCAAAAAACCAGCTCTCAGACCTGGAATTTTTCTACATTTGAAACCAAGTCTGAAGTGTGTAGCAGGCTTAAAATTGTAATTATTTGAGCGCACATCTAATATCTACTTTTCAATATCTACGTCTTCAACTCTATGGAACTAAGTACCCATACAATGGATCTGTGTTTTCCCACAGGGGTTTTCTGATACTTCTTCGACTGCGACTTCTATTGTCCTCTGCATTTTGTGCCATCATCTCGTCAAAAGATCTTCCATAGATCAAATAGCTTTCGACATACTTCTTGTCTTTCTTGGCCCATAGAATTACTGAGTCCTTTTCCCAGCAAATACTCATCTCTGTAAGATGCATGGCAGTCTTTCATACCCTACTTTTACGCTGTATGGATCTGTATGTATCTGACTGTATTTATCCCTTCCAAATATTATATGAAATCTATGTTTTAGTTTTGAAAAGATATAAACGTTACGATATCTGGTTTTAGAGAAATAATGTTCCAATGCTTTACTAGACCCTTTTCTGGACAGAAATACTGAGTATTAAATCGAAACGTAATCTTTTTTGGATTCATCAATTTACTAAGCTACTTTCCCAGAAGAATGTTGTCTCTATAGCATGAAAGATGGCTTTCTTACATACGCTACCATTAAGTTGTATAAATTTGTCCTACATTAACTATTTTTATCTTTTTAAATTACATACGAAGTATATGTGTTAATGCTGGAAGAATCTATATAAATGTTGAAAAATGTGGTTTTACAGAAATAATTTTCAAGCAACTTACTCAAGCCTTCAGCACTGAAACGAAAAATCTAAATTCATTGAAATCACTTTCAGAGAATCAGGGAAAACTTTAGCAGACAACTTCCATATTATGTATTAAATTACTTTAAAACTATGTGTATTGAAACTAGACAATGGCAGGGCAGGACCCAGTAGGTAGGTAGATATAACTAGCTGGCCACACATAGACCCTTATTGGGTCTTTAATGATGCCAGATGGAGATCCTTTTACGAGTTGTAGTAGTGATCCATGAGAATATGAGTGCTTTTGGCAAACTTTAGCAAACGCTTCAGGCCTACATTGCCACTTCATCAAGAAAGAAATTAACCTTAAATAGCACTTTGCCTCTCGAATTTTACGTATAAATTTACCAAGCAGAAATGCTGGGTCTGGTAGACAATGTCAGGGCAGGAGTCACTGTCTTTTCGGAGGTGTACTCTGCATATCGAAAGTAAGACTTACTAAGCAGAGATACTGGGACTTATTCATGCGCTGGATCACCTAATTAATGTCAGGTTTCCAATATCCTCATTTTTATAACGATAAATAATCAAGGTAATTGCATGCTGCATAGTCGATAATAAATTCTAAACTGGCTCTGGAAAGGTTAAAAAGACTCAAGAGATGAACTCGCAGTAAGAGAGGACATGACAGTACGAAACAAAATGAATTGACAGGTGGTCTATCAAAGAAGGGGTCGTAACTAGAATTTTAAGAATACAAACAAAGAACTGTACTACGCAATTCAAGCATCGAGGGTTTGGTTGGAAGTTAAGTGACCTCAGTGCAACGTGATATGTAAAATGGGAGGACCACCATAGGCAGTCCAGAGCAGCCCTAAAGATGACAATAAGTAGCAAGTCCAAAAGAGTTGTTGGTCTTGATCAAAGAACTCTAAGATGGATTACTGCATTGATAACGGCACAGGGTAACTTCAGTCAACACTTGTTACCATTAAAACTTGTCGAGAGAGTTGCCTTCAGATTATGCTTCGAATATGACGAAACAGTCGCTCATATTACGTGCAGCTCTGGCTGGCAGAAAGATTTCAACTGTGGGGAAACTGTTCATAAAAAAGAACGAGTAATGAACTATGAGTCACACAAGTCTTATAACACGTGACATAGTGATTAGTAGGGAGATTTATGATTACGATACAGCTTCTGATCACTAGTCACTACCATTAGTGACATAAATCTTTCGAATATAACGCGTGATGCAGTGATTGGGAGAGAGGTCCTTGATTACGACAGAGCTCCGGATTACTAGTCCCGATCATTTGTCACATAAATCTACTGAGTATAACGCGTGACATCGGGATTGATTGATTTATTAATTTATTGAGTGATTGATGGATTGATTTAATGATGGAATGATTGATTGATTGATTCATTCATTTATTGAATGATTGATTGATTGATTCATTCATTTATTGATTGATTGATTGATTGATTGATTGATTGATTGACTGGTTGATTGATTTATTAACTGATTGATTGATAGATTGCTTGATTGATTGCTTGATTGATTGATTGATTCATTTATTAATTGATTGATTGATTCATTCATTTATTAATTGATTGATTGATTGATTGATTGATTGATTGATTGATTGATTGATTGATTGATTGATTGGTTGGTTGATTGATTGATTGACTGATTGATTGATTGATTGATTGATTGTGGGCTGTAGACACGGTTCTGCCAGTTTCTATGAAGATGTTTCTCCTCCTGCTCTAAACAAATTATAACTTGACAGATTTTATTTTGACATTCTTAACCCTTTACTGAAAATACTTTAGGGACTTTAACAAAAGAACGACATCTCTACTGATGTGAATCAGAAACTGTCAGCGTTACATGTCAATGGGAACGAGTAATGGGATTGGGATCAATGGGATTGTAAGTCGGACATATCGATATTAACTTTACGGAGGGGAATACGGACGGAGACCTTAAGTAAAACTACCATCTATCACTCAAGTTCAATAAAATCTCTTCGAATATTGTAAAAGGTGCAACTTGTCGATCTTTGAACACAAATATGAACCTATAATAGATATAAAAAATTGTGTTTCATGTATGCAAATTTCATACTTGCATATAGTTCATTGTTCTATAGATATACTCGTATTTTTGCAGTATTAATCAAAATTTAAATTTCTTGTGAAATTTTGTCTCTGAATGTAATAAAAACTCAGACGCAAACCAGTGATTTATTGCGTTATGAATCAAATTATATATATTTTCAGTTCAATGGCACGAACAAAGTTCCCTGCGGTCGAGCAAATATAGACTTAAACCACATTTGAAATACAAATAAACGTTACAAAAACACACACACACACACTAACATGTAAATAAATGTACACAAACACGTAATTAAATATCTGAATGTATACATACACATATATATACATGTGTGTGTGTGTGTGTTTGTATGTGGGGAAGGGGGGGAAAATACGCTCAAGCGTATTTAGCGCGAGCATGTAACCTACTTGCCCGCGTCGATGTTTTACTTTGATTGCTGTCACTATTTTCACCGTTACTGCCACCGCTGACGCGTCCACTAATTAAATTTTCATCCAGCGAAATGCTGCCATCTAGCCAATGCATGACAATGCGTCCTCTCGCTCCGGTCCGCGCTCGGTGTGTGCGTATTAACACGTTTCACACACCGGCCGACGAAATGCAAAACAAGTTGTTGGTTGTTTTTAAATTGTTGTTGTTTTTCTTGTTGTTATTGTTGCTTGCGTTGGTGGCGTTGGTCGAAGTTGTTTGGAAGTAAAAGTGGCAAAGCGCAACAACAATGTGTGCAACCGCAGAAAATCATCACAACACAACTATAGCAACAACAACAATAACAACGACCACAGCAGCGGTATTCAACGTCAACTTGGCCAACAGAAAATTTGTGGTTAAAGTGACACTTTTCATTATTTTCAATTGAATTCTCGGCTTTTTAGCGAATGTTTTTTTTATTTTTCACATTGGTTTTTCTTTCTTTCAGTTGGTATTTTTTTTTATTTTTTAATTTAAAATTTTTTCACTTGACATTTTACAATTTTTCAACTAATGCAAAAATGCACTTGTTTTATTTCACTTGCAATATTTTTTCATTTTTTCCACTTTTTATGGGCTTTATGGGCACTTTTTATTGAAATTTGTTAAAGCTTTGTAAAATTAACATTTTCAACATTTCAATTTAAATATTTGTTGCAATTTTTCATATAATTTGATGTTGTTGTTTATGTTTTGAAAAACCTTCCTATTGAATTTTGTTAAGGCTTTGTAAAATTTAACACTTTTGTAAATATTTTGTTGCAATTTTGTATATAATTTGTTGTTGTTTTTGCAAAAATTTTTCATTTTTTATACAATTTGTTGTTGTTGTTTTTGTTTTGAATAACTTTCCTATTAAATTTTGTTAAGGCTTTGTAAAATTTAACACTTTTGTAAATATTTTATTACAATTTATTGTATAATTTGTTGTTGTTATGCAAATATTTTTAATTTTTCATACAATTTGTTGTTGTTGTTTATGTTTTGAAAAACCTTCCTATTGAATTTTGTTAAGGCTTTTTAAAATTTAACACTTTTGTAAATATTTTTTTGGAAATTTTTCATATAATTTGTTGTTTTTGAAAATATTTTTAATTTCTCATACAATTTGTTGTTGTTGTTTTGAAAAACGTTACTTATATTGAACCATGAACTGTTTTTCACTCTGCTCTGCAATATTTTTCACACATTTTTTTTTTAATTTTTTTTCAAAAATATTTGTTTTCACAAATTTTTGCTTGAGGCACTGGGCGGCACTTTCTGGTGCGCTCGCATGACGTTTGCGTCTAGTCGCTGCGGCACTATTTTGTTTTAATCAATGCACTTAATTGTTTGCATTGCGTGTTGTTTGTGCAAAAACTGGAGCACACCCCGCACTCAGCGCACGCGGCGAATTGAAAATCCCCACTGCCGGACCGGTTGGCCGCGTTGCGCCCTCAGCGGCACTGTGCAGCGCGCTGACTGCGGCGGCCGCGCGAATCGTTTGTTGTTGTTGTTGGCCATACAATCCGGCCGGCAATCGTTGGCAAACGCGAAAATTGCGCCAACGTACGCGGTTAATTCGTATCGATTTGTATTGACGGCACCGTGGCGGGTGTTGAGTTCGACGGCGCGAGTTCGATAGGCGGCCGCCACTGGCTGGGCGCTACGTGTGCTACGCTGGCAATGTTCGACGGATGTATGTGTGTGTGTGTGTGAGTGTATTGTGGAATGTTTTGCCTGTCTCTGAGTCTGTCTGTCTTCGGTCTGCCGATCCACCATTTGTCTGTCTGTCCAGCCGCTCTGCATATGTCGTGCAAGCGGCTTATTTGCTTTATGTTTTTCCTGTCGCTTCTTCTTCGTTTTCATTTGTTGTTATATTTCAACATTTTTAATGGCACATTTAAGTGGCGAATCACTAATAGCCGTTTAATTTATAGATCCAATTGTACAGCAAAATATTCCTTTAATTAACCCAAAACCATATCGATTTAAGGTGCTGTCAGAGTTTGGTATGGAAAAAGATGGCTCTTTTATTATCTGAAATGTTTTCGATAAATCAGTTTGAAAAGTTTTAGAGTTCTAAAGAATTTTTATAACAAAAATATAAATTTACAGAAATATTAATTTGATCTTTTTCAATATATGATCTTTTTTTATATATTTTTAAATGCATGTGTATATTTTTTTAAGTAAAAGAATATCCATTCCTTGATATGTTTTGATTTAAATCAATTTTTTTTTAGAAAAAGTTTTAAAAGTTTTGGAGCTCAAAAGAATTAATATTTCAAAAACATAGATTTACAAAAATATTCATTTCATTTTTTTTTTAATATGTAATATACTTTTTAACTCCAATTTGCATCTTTTTTTAAGTACAACGAAATCAATTCTTTGGCAGATTTGTTATCTAAGAAAAATATTTTTTAAAAAATGTTTTAAAAGTTTTGGAGTTCAAACAAATTTCAAAAACATAAAAAAAAGTTTTAAACGTTTTGGAGTTCAAAAGAATTTATATTTCAAAAACATAGATTTACAAAAATATTCATTTAATTTTTTTAATATATGTATAATATACTTTTTAACTCCAATTTATATATTTTTTTAAGTTAAACGAAATTAATTGTTTGGCAGATTTGTTATATAAGAAAAAGATTTAAAAAAAAAATGTTTTAAAAGTTTTGGAGTTCAAACAAATTTCAAAAACATAAATTTACAAAAATTTTATTATTATATTTTTAACTCGAATTTGTATATTTTTTTAAGTAAATCCATTCTTTGGCAATTTTAGTATCGAAGTAAATTGTTTTTGAGAAAAAAGTTTGAAGAAATTTGGAATTCAAAAGAATTTAAATTTCAAAAACATAGATTTGCAAAAATATTAATCTTATTTTTTTTTCAAATATATATTTCCTAACTCCAATTTGTATATTTAAACGAAATGCATTCTTTGGCAGTTTTATTATCTAAGTAAAATATTTTTGAGAAAAAAGTTTTAAACGTTTTGGAGTTCAAACTAATTTATATTTCAAAAACATAGATTTGCAAAAATATTAATTTTATTTTTTGTTTCAAATATATATTTCCTAACTCAATTTGAATTTTTAAAGCAAAGCGAAATCCATTCTTTAGCAGTTTGATTATCTAAGTAAACTATTTTTGAGAAAAAAGTTTTAAACGTTATGGAGTTCAAAAGAATTAATATTTTTAAAATATAAATTCACAAATGTATTAATTTCATTTATTGCATTAATTTCAATATACATATATTTTTAAATCCAATTTGTAAAACGAAATTCTTTTTTTGACAATTTTATTATTTATTAAGAAAAATATTTTGTTGTAAAAGTCTTAGAGTTCAAAAAATGTAAATTTGGAAAACATAGATTTACAAAAATTGTATTTTATTTTTTTAATAAATATTTTTTAAGTCCAATTTGTTTATTTTTTTTTAACAAAAAAAAGTTCAGTATTTTTCCAATAAATGGCTTTAGTAATCTGTATTTGGCATTGTATAAATGAGATCGGGTTATGTTGTATGGCGTTAGAAAGATAAGATTTCTTACTAAAAAAACTTCTCAGACAGTTTTATGATTGATTCACTCAGTTTTTTTTTTTGAGCGCGTGGCAAAGATGGATACTAGCAAAGTCAAAAGCTGTCATGTTTAAGAGTTTTTTTTTAATGCAACTGAAAAACTGAATAGATTTTATGATCCTGAGACTATAAGAGCCAATCAAGCGCTAATCATGGTTTCATTGATTCAATTTCGCTTATTTTGATATCAGAGATTCAGCACGTTCTGAAACGTCAATTGTTGAAAGTTTCGATAAAATCATGGAAACCGTCGAGTCCACCATCATCAAGCACTGTTTCGACTTCCAGGAGCTAAGTATTGTTAGAAAAGCCGTTTGGAACCCTCTTGAACAAGACTGGATACAAAAAGAAGCACCAAGTATGAATGAATTACTTTCAAAATGGCAACAATTTATTGGTCAAAACGACGCATATCATGCAAAAATAATTGATTTAATTTGAATTTTATCCTTGGACCAGGGAGCTAGAACTGAAATCAAACAAAGACACATTTCTTTCTTTCGACCGCTGTCTTGTCATCGAGCACAGAGTTACTAAGATAATTTTCATAAAAAAAGTAGAATCTTTTTAAAAAATCTTTAAAATTGGAAAAAACTGAAACTCACATAAACTTTTTAATCACATTTTATATACAAAGAGACCCAAGCTGGTAGAAAACTTCAAGTAATTCTTCCATACATGGCTCCGTTCTCTACATTTTTATAGATGTACTATATATAGATCTCCTTTTCATTCAAAGCCATGAACATTTCTCTTCACATTTGTTATGTTTCAGTTTCATGGTGTTTCAGTTGCGTTCCAGTTGTCGTTTGTAGACGTCTTCTCCATGATCGCTCAACTGTCGATACATGGCCCGTAGCTCATTTTCAACGCAAATATATCCATCTGTCAGTCTGTCTAGATCGTCTGTCTAGTCGGCCTTCAAAGACCAACTGCTGCTACAGACACCAGAGGCTGCTAGCCATCCAAAACAAATCCCAACCAAATCGACATACGAACTTTTGCGACCTCACACTTTAGTTGGCTGCTCCACAGTCTTTCCATATTGCCTTACATGAGTGTTTGTATGTGTGTGTGTGTGTGTGATCCATATGTACATTTTGTTTATAGCAACCACAACTAAATGCCGCCTGCCCCACCTGCGTGCCGTTTCTAATTTCAATTAAAGCTAAACTCGCGCACAAAAACAACAAATTTTCGTTTTTTGGTTCATTTCATTTTTATTTTCAATTGGTTTCGAAATGTTTTTTTGTTTCTTTTTGGTGTGTTTTGTTTTACGTTGCAACCATACAACGAGCTTTAACCCATTAAAACCTGACCCCAGAAAGGCTTGTGCGATTTCCATAAAATTTTACACAATCTTATTAATTGACCTAATCAAGAAAAAAAATCAAGCAAAACCTTCATATCATGTTTTTTTTTTTGTCATGTTTTTCGCAAACATTACACAAATAAACAAAATCAAACATTTGCGGAAAATAAAATGTGCCAATAAAATATCAGCTGCTTGGATTTTGACATTTTCACGCGTTGCGTTGTATGAAAATTGGCAGTGTTTAGGCCCAACGTTGCATTCGCGCAACAAAAAACGTAAAGCATATTTTTTGTTTAAAAAATAAAAAAAAAAATGTTCAAAACTTATTTTTAAATAGTTTAGCATTGCTAAATGCAGCCCACTAAGGGATTTTGATAGGTTTGAAGAATAAGTATTTTTGATTGAATTTCAAAAATTCCCCAAAAAAAACCTTTGACTTTGGATCGAAAAAAACGTATGAATATTTAAATAATTTTGAAATTTGAGTATGGCAGAATCTAAAACGATCAATTCTAATCCAATTCTACCCATTTTCAAGTCTTTTGTCTTTATGAATTACTTAATATAGCGAAATTCCCAAACGTTGCGCAAACGCAACGCTCAGGGCTTAATGGGTTAAACAGGTGAAAAATAAATAATTTTTCACAATTCTTTTACTCATTTATTCATATTTCCAATTGGCAGTGCTTTGTTTTCGCCACGCAAATGCATAAAAATGTTTTCAAATTTCAGACAACAAAAATCAATTTGTTGAGCCTGTGGGACAAGTGATCGACTGGCAGACAATTGGACGTTCAAGTCAACGGAAATGTGTTTGTGTGGCACTGCGCAGATAAATTAACTGAATTGTTGTTATTGTTTTTTTTTTAAGAAAAATCGTTAAGCGTTTAAAATTCCTCATTATTGCAATCAACTCTTCAATTTTTCTTCACCATTTCATGTTTTGCCGTTGTTCCCTGCTCGTTGCGCTCTGAAATTTCTGGCAATTTGTCTTTCACACTAAACATCCGACACAGCGGCGCATTGCTCACTCATCGTTGGCCGCAGTTTAAACATTTTATGATTATGGCCGATCTGTGTTTTGGAACGTCAGTGTGCTTGTCTGCCTGTGAGTCGGTCATATCTGGCACACAATATTCAAATGGCGATCTGTATTCCCGTAATTTTCGGCTCAATTGAGCAGACATCGAAAACGGTGTAGCTGCCGCACGTTTTTATGGATCTTTAATCATGCCGCATCAAGTGGGCACCGATCTTTTTTGCAAATATTTAGTGTAGCCAGTTTGTACAACAAGTTCGTGGAAGCAAACAACAAATGCTCGATGGGACTTTCCATGCTCTGGCATTAAAGCGTCAGTGGGCCAATAATTTTAAATTTTTCTTTTTATTTTCAATTTGATACTTTGAAAGCTTGCAACAAATCAAATTATGGAGTCAATTGCATGGGTAGCTCATTAATTATTCTGTCTGTTCATGGGAGTCGCTGATTGGGCTGTCTGATTCATAGATATTTGAGGAAAATGAATGGTGATGACTATGGTATATTTTTGTTCTTAATGGACTGTAAAAACAATTGAGAAGGCAATAAATTGTATTTCTAATTTTAAATCTGTTCTGTGGCTTCTGCTTTTCATTGTTGCAACAGTATTGTTGATCTGCGCTGCGCTCTTACAGGGACGTAATTCTTCTCAAGACGATCTTTTTGCATGGTAGCTGTTAGCCACTGCTTTTCAAGCACGACTTTAATAATATTTAAAGTAATATTTGTTTCAATCATGCTTGGCATAGCCATGAAGCGGTGGCAGAAGGAGAGCACTTGCACAATGATCTCATAGCTCTGAACCATTTTCAAGACTTGTCTCGCTGAGCAGACAACACATCACAATAGGGGTATTCACACCGAGCTCGTTACTTCGTTAATTCGGTACTTGGTAGTTTTCTACGTGTATTTTGTTTTTGTTCGATTCACGAACACGAACAAACACGAACAAAATACACGAACAAAACTACCGAGTACCGAACTAACAAAGTAACGAGCTCGGTGTGAATACCCCTAATATGGTTTTGATGATTTGAAAGGAATTTGATTATTCGAACGTCATACCAACAGATTACGTCTGGACAGTTGGGAGTATGAAGAGAAGTAAAAGACTACAAGTCAGCATAACTGCCACTTCCCGACGCTCTCTAGACGAAGATGGCAACCCTAGACTATCTCTTCTTCGACAACTGGAATAACCTGAGTTCAGTCCACATCAGAGACTTGCCAAGGCTTATTAACAAAACAAATTGGCTTGAATCGACTATCCAGCTTGCAGCAAGACAGATCACACTCTCCTTGTGGTATCAGAAGGAGTCCAAGTGTGTCTCTCGGCAACTCCTATGCCCAGACAGCCGTTTTAAACTAATCTAACCTCCAATCAGATATTTATTTTCATATTGTAAGTGGTTTGCTAAAAGAGTGAAGGGAAAGCCAACTAGTTTCGCCAACAGCAATTAGCGCTCTGACGCAATTTTTTTAAAACGAAAACTTGGTTAACCTTAAAAGGGAGTAGAAGTAATCCAATCTTCTAAAGCTAACTTAAGTTATATTCACTTCGCTTTTATTTCTAAAGTTTGAAATAATAGTACAATAAGTCACTAGACTCAAAAACCCACTCAAGAACATTGATTTCATACCTGCAAGGAAAGTCCTCTCTCAGACTAATAATTTTTTAATCTTTTTTTAGTTTTTGAAGTCAGTAAACTGTTTGAATCATATACAATTCCCTACACAAACTCTTCAAGAAAATTGTTAAGTGCTCTCTCTATTACCATACAAACTCTTAACCCATTTTTAACTCGTCAAAATCTGATTGTCAAAAAGTGAATTATATGAACTCAATTATTTCTGTTTGGAAAAAACAAATTCTTCATCACATTCAATTCACCACACAAACTCTTTAAACATCGCTTCAAACTGCTCTCTTTCTCTCTTACCATCAAATTATTTACCCATTATTGACTCGTCAAATTTTTATTGTCAAAAAGTAGATTATATAAGCTCAATTATTTCTGATTGAAATTAAATCCTTTGAATCATTTATTCAATTCAGCATACAAACTCATCAAACATCTCTTGAAACTGCTCTCTCTCTCTTACTATACAAACTCTTAACCCATCATTGACTCGTCAAATTTTGATATTGAAAAAATTTTCAAATATAAATAAATCAGTTATTTCTAATTTGAAGTACTTTTACCAAATCCAAAGTCAATTGGCCATTTATTTATGTTTCCTCACAGTTTCTTTATATAAACTCTTAACCCATTGTTGACCCATCAGATTTTGATTTTCAAAAAATGAAAAAATATACGTGTAATTACTTTTCATTTGAAATGTTTTCTTTAAATGTAAAATCAATCAATCAATGAAACCATTAATTCGTATTTAATTTTTATAGTTTTCCGTTTACAAACCCAAGTCCATCATTCCCGTTAGAGTTTGATTTTCAGAAAAGTGAAAACATGCATCTATTTATTTTTAATTTAAAGTGTTTTCTCCTAATTTGAAGGAACATTAAATAAAATGTATTATTAAATACAGATAGATATTAAAAAAAAAAACTGTAAAGCCAACAAAATAAAAAAAAATGGTTTAGTTGAGATCTTTTGTTATTTTATTGGGTCTTTCATTATTTTATTGAATTATAATCTTTCATGACTTTTACTAGTTTTTGTATCGAAATAAAATTTTTGAAAATATTATTAAACAATTTTTAACATATTTGTAACATGATTTCAAATGTAAAATTAAGGAAATTTGAATTGGTCGAGAAATCTAGTGTTAAAAACATAAACAGAATGTTAAAAAATGTATTTAAAAATTTACGAAATTTGTTATATATTTTTCTCAAGCAAAGTCATAAGGAAAGTAAAAAATGCATATGGGTCACATATGCCCCATAGTCATTGAAGAGCAAAATTGTATATTAAACCCGACAAACATTTAACCCTAAGCTGCGAATCTTATTTTTACGCTGCTTATTGCGAGTATTTCTCATTGTAACGCAACGTCTAAAAGAAATTGCTTTCCTTGACCCTTTCGACCCCAAAGTTGCCTGAGAGCAACTTCACCTATTTATCATCTTATAGCAAAAGCTACGATTGATTTATGGGTTTAATTTAAGTAGGCACCAACAAATTAATATTTTTAAAAGGGAATTCGAAGAATTCAAATTACACAATTATTATTATCCCCAAAAAAATTCCCAATAATTTGCAGCGATATCAGGGAAAGTTTATGTTCTAATTGAAGTTTACGAATTGGGCGCGTTTGATTAAAACCATGTTTCTTTAATAATGGTTAAATAAAATCAGAAAGTGATAATTTTGTATTTTTTCATAAATATTAAATAATTTTTCTGTAATTAAAAAATATTGATACAAAATTTTGTTAACCCGTTTTAAGCTAAAATTGTTGAAAAGTAAACGAGCTCTAGAACTCTAACAAAGAGGCGTGGCGAATTCAAATATAGTGTGCACACTTCTCAGGCAATTGTTTCATGATTTAAATACCAAAAAGTAATATCGAGACACAGGGTAAAATTCGGGGTCGAAAGGGGTAAAAATGTATATTTGAAAAATCAGTCAGTTATGTTTATATTGCTTATCAATAATAAAGCAGTGATGTCATTTTGACGAGGTTTCATAGTTAAGAGTTAATAGGAAAGTCATCACTTTTTGCCTTCCACAGTAAATATTACATTAAAAAACATGAACAAAATTTTTCAAATGAATTTCCAACAAATTTTAAAGAAATATTTTAGATTATTTCGGCTCTTTTAAAAACTGAACTGATTTAAAGTCCTTGAAAGAACGTAAAGGCAAACATCATTGTCAGTAACTTTAAGTTTCAGCAGCATTGCAGTGGCCCCAAGCACAGCACAATCGACAACAACAACAACAACAATAAAGCACACACACACACCAATTGTTGATCGTTAAAAGTGACTTTGTAAGTGTGCAAATGTTTAGATACCAAACAGGAAGTTGACTGCTGTAAAACACATTCATTACACCAATCAGCCTTCGGACGCTATGCAACACCGAACATCGCCAACAATAATAACAACAACAACAATAACAAAAACAACATCAACAACACCAACGATTCGATAGTTCACAGGCGGCCGCGCCGACGACGACGGCTGCAGCAATTTGTTTATTTTCTCGAAGCAATAAATTGCACGCGGATTTGATTATAAACAACATCGACAACACACAGCACAATTGCCAAACGTTTCAATTTGCCAGTTGCCTGCAAAACGCTCCCGCGCCCGCCGCTCGTTTATGGCAATAAATCAAACTTTCCAAATGTTATACGATTTGTTGTTGTTAATTTATATTTTATATTTTTATTTTTTGCTGTTGTTTTTAGTTAGTTTGCGCCCTATTCGCACTACGCGCTGAAAATGCTGCGACGTTGCTGAGCACTTCCGCATAGCAGCGGCGACACGCACACACGCCGACAGCGTCAACCTAATCTACAACGGCCACAGCGCCGACAGTGCGCGCGGTTTTACAGCCAAAGCGCCAAAGCGATTTAACGCAACGGAAAATGAAAATGAACTAAACTAAACTAGAATCGCTGGCGACCGGCAGCACAGCGACACAACAAAATCAATCGAACGCCATCACACACACAAACACAAAAACGTACGCACACATACAGAAGCGCCGGCTACAAATTGCTGCCCGAAGCGGAGCGGCCAGCAGCTTCTTGCTGCAACGAGTGCAGGGTGAAAACTTAATCAGCTGTCGCTGGAGGCGCACGTGTGCCGCTCCCACAGTGCGCCACCAAAGTTGCATGCACCGCTTGCGCCGCTGACGTGCCCATCGACTAGACTGGCAACATGCTCACTGGAAATTTAAAAGAATCAAAGAAAATTATCGTTGAGCAGAAGACAGTCGTGCAGGCGGACGCAGGCGGCAGCGTGGAAAGCGCGCACAGTGGTGCGGCGCGGTGGGGCGCGGCAACGCAATCCAAACAAAAGCGTTTTCAGAATGCATTTTCTGGGCGCTCTGGTGTACATCATACTGCGTTTGTGTGTGTGTGTGTGTGTGTATACAAACTGAAGTGGAATTTAATCGCTTTGACAGTGTTGCCACCACTAACGATTTACACTTTGAATTCAACACTTGATTGATTTTCTGTTCTCATTGAATTCTTTGTGCATTCCAGTTGAAATTTAAAGAACAAATTAACTCAACACTACAAATCTTGTTTTTGGCTTAACTCTACAAAATCCTCTTTACCGATAAAGAAGAAAACAGAAGCGGATTTTCGACTTCATTTGAAACGAATTTATGAAATAATTGTGGCTAAAGTAAATAATGAAAAATTGTATGTTTAACTCAAGCATCAAAAATGTATATTTACCCCCTTTGGCTTAGTTGTTACCATATGGCAACGTGCAAATTTGTGAACGCCTGAGTTTTCTGTGAGTTCAGGAATCGAATTTCTTGTAGGTGACTGGTTGCAGTGTGACTGGTTTATCAAACATTGGAATTTGTGCAGCAATAAACAATTAAAATTTATAGTCATTACATTTGTAATCTGCACTAGTAATAAGGTGGCAACACCGGATAACTTGATGCATATGAGTCGCCCGGTCGGATGATCAAGAATTGAGGCAACTAAGTTATTGCTCCTTCTTCTTAATCCGACCGGCGACCAGAGTGGACACGAATAAGGAAATCGACAAACATCGAGGTCGGGACTATAATAATAAATAAAGTAATAAGGTTTAAACATTTAGCATTTTTACTTTTATTCTTCATCTTCTTCTCTTTCTTTTTTTTTCTTCTTCATCTACTTCTACTTCTTCCTTTACTTCTTTTTCTTCTTATTCTACTCCATCATCATCATCATCCTTCTTCTTCCTCTTCTTCTTCTTCTTCCTCTTCTTCTTCCTCTTCTTCTTCCCCTTCTTCTTCTTTTTCTTCTTCGTGTTCTTCTTCTTTTTCTGCGTCTTCTTCTTTATATTCTTACTCTCATTCTTCATTTTCTTTTTTTCTTCTTCTTCTTATTCTACTTCGTCTTCTTCGTAACCGTCACCATATTCCTCTTCTTTTTTCTGTTTCCCTTATTCTTATTCTTATTCTACTTCATCATCATTATCTTCTTCGTCTTCTTCTTCTTGTTTTTATTTTTATTTGCATGTTTTATTTTTATTCTTATCCTTATTGTTATTTATTTAAATTAAAATTTAATTATAATTAATTAAATTAATTACATTAATTCAATTAAATTAAAATTTATTTTTGTTCTTATTCTTATTCATATTCTTATCCTCATTCTTCTTTTGCTCCTTCTTCTTCTTCTTCTTTTTCTTGTTATTCTTTTTGTTCTTGTGGTTTTCCTTCTTCTTCTTATTCTACTTCATGATCATTCTCTTCTTCACCTTCTTCTTCTTCTTCTTCTTCTTCTTCTTCTTCTTTTTTTATTTTTATTTTTATTCGTATACTTATTCTTATTCATATTCTTATTCTCATTCTTCTTTTTCTTGTTCTTTTTCTTGTTCTTGTGCTTTTCCGTCTTCTTCCTAATCTACTTCATCATTGTTATCTTCTTCGTCTTCTTCTTCTTTTCTTATTTTGATTTTTATTCTTATTCATATTCATATTCATATTCTTATTATTATTCTTATTCTTATTCTTATTCTTATTCTTATTCTTCTTATTCTTCTTCATCTCCTTCTTCTTCTTCTTCTTCTTCTACTTATTCTTATTCCTATTCCTATTCGTATTTATATCCCTTTTTCTATTCCTATTTTGGTCGTCTTCTTGGTCCTCTTATTTTTATTTTCCTTCTTCTTATTCGTTTTCTTTTTCGTTTTCATTTGCTTCTTCTTCTGCTTCTTCTCCTGCTTCTTCTTCTTCTTCTTCTTCTTCGTCTTCTTCTTCTTATTCTTCTTATTCTTCTTCATCTCCTTCTTCTTCTTCTTTTTCATCATCATCTTCTTCTACTTCTCCTGACTAGTGTACCACACATCGGAATTTGTGTAACAATAAACAATTAAATGCCACGAAATTTTCCACTCACCGCACACATTTGGCAACCCTACCGTGTTGCAGTTGCCAAATCAAAGCTACCACTGTTTTTATAATGGCCATGTTAAGCAATTTGCTACGCCAATTTTCAACTTTTGCATTTGCCTCGCCCCCTCCCTCCCCACCGCTCTTAAAGTGCACAAATTTCACATCGGCTGAACTCACTCATAGCCCCTAAAAGCAGACAACAGTGTCTAATATGCAAATGCCAAGACACCAACGCGCTCTGTGGCGTCACAGAGTGCACTACAAGTTTGCTTCAACGGCACATTGGAAGTGAGAAGCAAGCCGATAAGACTGGCGGGAAATTGGAATATCATTCACTAAAGCAACCCACACACACACACACACGCACACATACACACCCACACACACACACATGCATTAAGCCAGTGACGCTGCTTAAGTGCTAATTGTATGGCGACTTGTTGTGAGGCCGCTCGCTCTGCCCGCATGCAGACACATTGTTCTGCGCCTCGACAAACAATTTCCTGATACATTTTTGTGGCATAAGGATGAGTGCTTACATAAAATATGGCGACAATGTGTGGAGAGGAAAAATGAAACAATAACAATAACGGCCCTGAAAACACGCAACGAATCGATTGGATTTTTGCATAAAGATGCTTCGTTTTGTTTCATTAGTTGTGCTACAAGAATTTTAGACTATGGACAATAAATTTGCACCCAAACCTTAGGGATTTGAAAATTTATTGCTTAAAATTATGGTGAAGGAATTTATAGGCGTACAAAGCTTACAATTTAATTAAACGAAAAATGTAGTCAAAATTTTTAGCTGTCGATGAAAATACTCAGGTCAAATGTGATGGCTGGCTTTAGCTTTCTAAGGGCCAATTTTTCAGTGCGAGTTTAAACGCAGTTCAAACGCAGTTTCCTTGAACTTGGTTTAAATATAAACTCAGTTTAAACAACAAAGCAGATTTTCAGTGCTAGTTTAACTGGAGCAAATATTTGTCATTTGGGTGTGGCAATACCGGCAATATTTTTATCTAGCTAATAATTTTCCTTTGTTTTGATTGTCATTCGTAAATAAATTCTTTGCGCTCAAATAATGTGTTTCATCAAAAAATTCAAAATAAGCAAACGGAGTCCAAATTTGTTTCTCGGGAAATCTAATGTCTTCTTGCACTTGTGGAAAAAAATAAACAAGTGCTCGAGCGCAAGAAGACAGACCGAGTGCCGAGGAAAAACAAACGAAATGGAAAGAAATTGAGGACGATTTCGATTCAAAATTTGTTGCGCGAAAACGTTGCGCACAAAGTATAAGAATCTAAAAAAAAGTGCAAAAAAAGAATTTCGCTCACGACAGGCAAGAGCTGACCAAAACAAAAAAATAAATGAACTGTAAGAAGCTGTTGACAGTTTAAACTTAGTTTAACCGTGCAGGGTTTGGCGTTTAAACTGAGTTTAAACTTCAGTCAAGTTTGACTGAAAAATTAGATTTTGCGTTTAAACTAAGTTTAAACTAGAAACTGAGTTAAACTCGCACTGAAAAATTGGCCCTAAGAGTGAAGACTGAAGGGAGTTATAGAAATTTAATTGTCGGTGGTTTAAAAATGTAGGTATGATGCAAGGAGCTTTAGGAAGTCTATGATTATGCAAAAACGTGTAGGTTTTTCTCTTTTTCTGATGGTTTGTTTATTAAATTTAAATTAAATTTAAATTTATTTTTATCAATTTATTCAATTTTCGATGATGCAAAATATAAAAATTTTATTTTATTGAACAATGGCGAATCACGTTTCGTTTCATTAAAGAATAAACTTTCTAACATACAACTTAATTTTTTTAAATAGTTCATATTCCTTCAACCATATTTAACTTCTTCAAAGTTGAACCAGATTCTATAGTCAACTCAACTACGAGTACACTGCTAGCACACATGTGTCAAAAGCACCAGTGCCGACAGTGTTGCCAACTAGCAAGCGGCACTACAGCCACCTCTCTCATCAATTATCAACTTAATTCAATTTGCAGCAATTTTCCCGCTTCGCAGTAGCTGCACCTAGTGCATTTTCTCCCTCTCCGCCCCCCCCCCCCCCCATAGCCAATCAATTTTATTTTTTCGCCCCACACTGACGCGCACTTTTTGCACGGCGTTTATTTATTATCGGCAAAACAATTTTCCAGTTTCGTTGAGTGCAACAAGTGTGCGCGTTCCTTGCCAGCATTGCAGTAGGTGAAAAAATAAATTTCGATTTTTTAACCGCACCGACAACGTCGCCACCCCTACGCTCGGCACTTGTAAAAGTCGCACTTTACTAACAAATAATTTTTTGATTTATTGGCTGCTTGGCGCGCTGCTCACCTCTCTGCCAGTCGCTGTCGGTCGACTCAGTCGAAAATGTTGCACCATAGAAAATGCTCCAGTTGCAACAGGTGTTGTTGTTGTTCTTCTGACTTCTCTGTTTCGTGTTCAAAAGTAATTTAAGTGTTGTAGTTTTTGTTCGCTCTATGCCTCACTGCCTTTGCCATCAACTTCATATTTTCATTTTTTTTGGCTTCTTGTTAGTAGCGGTACACTTGTTCCTTTCGTTTTATTCATTTCATTTCATTACATTTCGATTCATTTCGTTTTGTTTTGTTTTCCTTCTGTTGGGTTTTCTTTCAAAGTGCAGTTCATAGCCTGCAAAGTGCCACTTCAACAAGTATGGCCAATATTTATAGTGAGATTTTTATTTTTTTTGAAATCAAAGTAGCTAAATTGTGTCAACATCTTCGACTTGTTTGTTTACTGTACTGTGACCTTGTCACATTGAAAAGCTAAAAATAGTTTACGAAGCTAAAAATAGAGATACTACTATTTGTTTTCCTGTTTGCCTATAAACGATGAATCTCTGTCAAAAAACAGTGGGCGACGCGGTTGTTGGAGGTCGACGGCGAAGAGGGAGAACGTATCTCTGCTAGAAGGACCAAATTGACGTCTGCACATTATTTCTTACCTTAACCCGTTAACGTTGTTGTTATGGCCAGTTAAATAAACTGATCTGCAAACGAGTCCCTTCGTAACTAGCCAGACCCACATTTTGCATCCCAGAGTTCAAATCTCTTTTGAACTCGAGCTTTTATAATTCAATATACGAAACTCTCAATCCAAATATACCCCGATTGACAACGTCAGATTTTTATGAAAAAATTATTGTCTAATTATTTTGTTTGAAGTGCTTTGGAAATCTATAAAAACATGTTTCCTCGATATAAACTCTTAACCCTAAGTTGACCGGTCAGATTTCGGTTTTCGAAAAAATGAAAAACACATTTCGGTTTTCGAAAAAATGAAAAACACATTTCGGTTTATTTGTCATTTGGAGCACTTTCACCAAGTTTGATATCAGAAAACCCATTAAATCATGTTTCACTTTTAACCCATCTTTAACCCTGTCAGATTCTGATTTAAAAAAAAAGCTCGTGTCGAATTATTTTTCGTTTCAAGTGCTTTTACTAAGTTTAAAGTGAAAAACCCCAGTAAATTATGTTTATCCATAAAAACCTTTAACCCTTGGTTTACTCTGTTAGATTCCGATTAAAAAATTTTAAAAACACGTGTCGAATTATTTCTTGTTCAAAATTGGTTAACTAAGCTTGAAGTCAAAAACCCCATTAAATCACGTTTCTCCATACAACCATTTAACCCTTGGTTAACCCTGTTAGAGTTTGTTTAAAAAAAAAGTGAAAAATACATGTCGAATTATTTCTCGTTTGAAATGTTTTTACTAAGTTTGAAGAAAAAAACCCATTAAATCATGTTTCTCCATACAAACTTTTAACTCTTGGTTTACCCTGTTAGATTTCGATTTAAAAAAATTTAAAACACGTTTCGAATTATTTCTTCAAAATTTCAAAATTAAAAAATTTGTTCAAAATTTGTTAACTAAGTTTGAAGTCAAAAAACCTACTAAATCATGTTTTTCATAGGAACTTTTAACCCTTGGTTTACCCCATTAGATTTCCATTTTCACACAAAAAAAAATAAAATTAACACGTATCGAATTATTTTTAGTTTGAATTTTTTACTAAGTTTGAAGTCAAAAAAGTCATTAAATCATGTTTCTCCATACAAACTTAAACAAGCCAAGGGTTAAAAGAACCCTTGGTTCCTGTGAGATTCCGATTTAAAAGAAAAGAGAAACACGTCTCGAAATATTTCTCATTCAAAATGTTTTTACTAAGTTTGAAGTCAAAAAACCCATTAAATCGTACTTCTTCATACAAACTTTTAACCCTTGAGTTATCCTGTTCAATTTCTATTTAAAAAAAAATAAAAAACAAGTATCGAATTATTTCTCATTCGACATGTTTTTACTAATTTTGAAGTCAAAAACCCCATTAAATCGTACTACTTTATACAAACTTTTAACCCTTGATTTATTCTGTTAAATTTCTATTAAAAAAAAATAAGAAACAAGTGTCGAATTATTTCTTTAAAATTTTGCTACCAAGTTCGAAGTCAAAAAACCCAGTAAATCATGTTTATCCATACAAATTTTTAACCCTTGGTATACCCTGTTAGAATTCGATTAAGAATTCGAAAAAAATTACACATGTTTTGTCTTTAAAGTGTTTTCACCAATTTCGAAGTCAATCAGCTCATCGGTTCATGCTTTGTGTCGTGGTCTTCCGGTATATGAACCTTAACCCATTGTTGACCTCACTAAATTTTGATTTTCAAAAAATAGAAAAATAAGTGTCAAATTATTTTTGATTTGATGTATTTTCAACAAGTTTGAAATCAAGAGGCCTTTTAAATCACGTTTCTTCATACAACACCTTAACCCATGTTTTGCCCCTTTAGAACCCGAATTTCAAAAATTCCGTCTGAACGTAGGTTCATCTTTTTGAATGTAACTACATTTCAAATTTCACATTTGTAGCTTAAGCTCGGCAATGATGAATCAGTCAGTAGTCAATCAGTCAGGACATACAATTATGTACATGTATATAGAACAACAACAACAACAATTGAAAAAGCAATTCAGCCAATTCTCCTGGGTTTTCATCATCATGCATCAGAGTGACGTTTTATACCCTACTATCCTAATTAGTTGTTTGCCGCGGGATATTTATTTATGGCAACCAAAACAAGACACGCCACCAACTTCTCAATAACTAAGTCCAGCGCAACTGGGCAAAGCACCCAGATAGGAATTTTAATTTATGCACATTGCAAACTTCATAACAAATACGAGCAGCAACACAACAGCGTGCACCATGTGGGCGTGCCATACGTCACAGTTCACCGGTGAAAACTACAGGACGCCACCATATAAATACGAAGTTGCATCAAAGCCAGCAATCAGTTGCACTCACACAGGACTTGCAATTGCATTGATACGTATTGGGCACGTAAACACTGCAATTACCAGCACCGAAACAACAACAACTAAATACTACTAATAACTTAATAACTAAAGAGTCCAATTTCGAGTTGCAAATTTCGTGGCCACAAGTTTAAAAGTAAAATGCTGCATTTGCTTGACCGGAAGTCGCTCGTTGGCGTTGCAGTGCTGCTGCTGCTGCTTGTGTGCTGCTGCAACTACAGCCCGGTTCAAGCCAAATATTACCTCTGCGGCCGTGATCTGGACGAAGCGCTGAGCTTGGCCTGTAAGCAAGGCTTCCGTCGCAAGTTGCCCTACAATAACGGTAAAACAACGCCAAAGTTTGTTTAGTACGCAAAAAAAATATTTAATGAAATGTTTGCATTCGTACAGCTGCACAGCGAAACCTGTTGCCATTGCAATACAAACGCAAGTCGAGCTTCTTCTTCTTTGCCAATCACACCACCAATCAACCGTCGCTGCTGATGCTACGACGCGCTCGCCGCCACATTGTCGACGAGTGCTGCCGGCAGTACTGCCCTGAAAGCACACTGCACGACTACTGTTTGTAAACATCGGCGCAACATACCCGGATTATGCAGAAATATTGTGGCAACATCTATGAGCCGCGTACCAAAGTGTTCTAAAGTGCAGCAACTTGTGAATAATAATTATTATTCTGTAATTATTGATCTTATAATTATTATTTTCTAAAGTAAAGGCTTTTTATTTTTTTAGGGGAGGTCTTGAGATAGCTTTGTTGTTTGAAGACCCCCACTAATTTTTAATAAAGAATATTTTCCCAAAAGATAATACAGTATTTTTTTCAATATTTTATTAAATACGGGTTATTTATGAAAATATTTTCCGAAAAACATGAAAAAGGATGTCAAGAAAAGGGGGTGAGAGATTCATGTGCATAGAAAAATTATTTAAATTTTTATACCAAACAACTTTGTTCCTGACATCAAAACTCTAACTCTTCAAATATTCATATTTTCCCCGTACAACTCTATAGTGACCTTTTTAACCTTTAAGTGCAAATTAAAAAAACAAACTCAGACGTGCTGGACTACACCGTGCGACAAAAATTAAAAAAAAATTTCACACCGGAAAAAATCCATATGGGCGTGAAACTCGAATCCAAACATAGTAATACTGCGTACTCAGTTTTTCATTGTTACATCCTTTGTCCTTTTAGAAGGACTTCAAAATTTTGAAGGGGATAAAAAATAAAAAAAATATAAAAAATACTTAACCCCGTTAGAATATGGCGATATGTATATCAAATGAAAGAGGAAAGGCTCTAGAATTTAAATAAAATTAATTTTTGGTCTATTTGTAAAAAAAGGATATGAAAAAGGTCCTTTTAATCCTTTATATTCTTGAAAATTTATATAGAATTTTCTTCAGAACTAACTATGTTAAAACCCAAAATCTCCCTGATCACGTGTCAAAATTTCATTATTCTCGCTTCATTGATTTTGTATCTTTATATTATTCAAAATACTGATACTCAAATAAATTATAATTTTTGTACTTCATTAGAATTGCAGCTTCCGCCGTTTTTTTAATAACGTTCGAACCAATAATGTTAGAATAATGAAATTAAGGGTTTAAAAGAAATGGGTTAAGGTGTTGTATGAAGAATATTGATATAATGGGCATATTGATTTCAAACTTGGTGAAAATACTTGAAATCAAAAATAATTCTACACATATTTTATATTTTTTTCGAAAATCAAAGTTTAACGGGGTTTACCAAGGATTAAGGATCGTATACGGAAAGAGTGCGAAAAAACCCTAAACCAATTGGCCTATTGACTTCAAAGTTGGTGAAAACACTTAAAACCAAAAATTAATTGACACGTGTTTTTTATTTTTTCGAAAATTACATCTTAAAAGGGTTAACCAAGGGTTAAAACTTAGTATGAAGAAATATGATTTTTACGCCTTTTGACTTCAAGCTGGGTACTCTTAGTAAGAAATGCTTCCAAACGTTTTTTGTATTTTTTCGAAAATAAAAAACTGACTGGGGTCAACGACGGGTTAAAAGTTTGTATGAAGAAACTGTGAAAAACATGAATTAATAGGCCTATTGACTTTAAACTTGGTAAAAGTACTCTTAGTGAGAAAAAATTCAACACGTGTTTTAAATGTTTTTGAAAACCGATACCTAACAGGGTGAACCAAGGGTTAAAAGTTTGTATGAAGAAACATAACTTTTCACAACTATTGACTCCAAACTTGGTGGAAGTTCTTTAAATTTGAAATAATTAAACACGTGTTTTTCACTTTTTTTGAAAATCTAAATCTAACGGGGTCAACGATGGGTTAAGAATTTGTATGGGGAAACATGTCTTAACACTAGAATGCCCAAGGGAGTCATTTTGACTACATTGAGGTATTTTATTGTAAATAACTTTTGTTGCATCGCTTTCTAAAAAAATATCTTACGTGACTTTTATTAGTTTTTAGAGCTAAATGAAATAAATAAATTAAAAATATTGTAAAAAAATTATTTACCCCAATTTTGCAAAATTTACCTTAAATGCCCAAAGGTAGTCATTTTGACTACCTATATACAATTTTCAACAAATCTTACTGATAAATAGATAAATATGCATCTTCAATTGCGAAATATGAAAATTTCAAATAATTGCCAATATTAAAAAAAAATTTCATAGTAGGCTGTGACAATTCCCAAGTTTTTCAATCAAAAATTCACTCATAAAATTTATTCACAAATTCCAAATTCCAAGTTTCACTCCATTTTATCCCATTGATGTGTAAAGTAAGCCATTATATTTGAATTGAGTGAATTTTCTTGTAAACCATAAAAAATAAAAATGAAGTACTTATTTTAATTTAATCTAATGTGCATTTATTCATATTTGCTACTTGATAACCAATAAAATTAAAAATTAATGCGCCAATTTACTTCAAATGTGGTGAAAACATTTCAAATGAGAAATAAGTAGGCAAGTATTTTTTCATAAAAATATAACGAGGTCAACAAAGGGTTAAGAAGAACCTGATTCATTGGGCCCATTGATTATCCACTTGCGTGCAAAGCCGCGGATCTCTGCTAGTACATATATTATATATCAAAGAAGATAATCTTTAATAAATCACATTGTCGCTAGAACCAGGTTCACCAAAAATGCTAAAATTACATGTTATTCTTTTCTCTGTTGTATTACTGTGGTCACACTTGCTGTAATATGTGTGTATGTGTCATTTAGTTTTATCCTGGCCTATCCTTATATCTTCAGTATGTCTCTTCAGTATCTTTTTAAAATTTTTACCATATCTCATCGAAGAGATTAAGTGACAATACAAAATTTGTTTTCATACTAAAAACTCAAAATGTTGCATTTACTAAATCATTTATCTCAATCGTATTTTCCAAAAAAAAATGCTAAATTTTTATATACAATCTACTCAAAATATTCAAATCTAACGAGCTAAAATGTTAACAGTGCCATAAAGCTTGGCACTGGAACAACTGAACCTGTTGGCTACAGTTGAAAGCTCGCCAAACCACACTGGAACGTGGAAGATAGAGAGACAAGAGAAAATAAAGAGAGAGATGTGTTTTGCTTACAAATTAAGAGCCAGCAGGGATACTACAACATTTAAGAGCGCTTGACAAAGAGCACAACAACACTTTGTTGTATATTTTTGTTTTGTTTTGAAGAAAACTTTAGCTGCTGCTCTTTCGTTCTATGCAGAGAAGTCCAGGCAATGGTTGGCTTTCAATGAGCAACAACGTTAAAGAAAAATTTTATTCAAACAATATTTTTTATAATTACAAATTAAAAACTAAAGAGCAATTGAGCAGACAACGATAATTAATTATTATATTTTATAAAAATTTATTTATGTAAAATTATTTTTAATTAATGCTAAAAATAAGTTTCACATTCTCAAGGCTGCTTGGCCTAATTCTGTTACACTTAAGGGTACTGAAGACGCCTTCTAAGGTTTGTGAAATTAAATTCCAACCGATTACCAACTCATACAAGTAAGGTCCTTCGGTCATTAGGTTCACAAACTTTTCACCTCATCTTCAAATCAAAATTATTCTCTCTAAATTCAATTTATTCTTTCTACTTTACTTACACCCAACGAATTTTCATTCAATTAACATTTGTCAAAATTGTGTTGGAAAAATTTGCCATATTTATTTGTACACCCACATTGCACAGCCGTCGGTTGTTTTTGGTCAAAGAAAGCGATGCGCCTCTCCAGACGTGTTTGCAATCCATCGCAACATCTCTGTTTGCCTCTGTGTGAATTATCAAATAAATTCATTTTAAAAGCGACATCATCGTATCGTTTTATAGTTTTATATACTATGTTTGTTGTTGTTGTTACTCATATTCCTGTTCGTATTTTATTGGCAGCGACCCAAATTCTAATCGTTGCTGTGTGCGTTGGGTAATGAGTGTTGGCGTTGTTGTGATTTCAGGCGTCTTTGGCATTTGTATAGTTTTCGCGTGAACACAAACCACATAAAACACAATGAAAATGATTAGTGAAAATGGAAAATTTGGTAAATTTATTATATTAAAATTACACTGTGCTACAGAAAAGTTAGCATATACATCTATTGTAATATATTTCTTAAAAAATTATGTGAATAAAAGTACACAATTTTTTCTTTTTTGAGAGTCCAAAGTCTGACTCCATGTTTTCAGAAAGCAATTACTTTGGAGCAAATTGAAATTCGTCTCAAAGTGTTGAGACGAATTTCTTTCTTTGTTCACTCCACCTGGGAGCAAAGAGCCTCAACAAAGCTAAGGTGGAGCTGTTATTATTATTATAACGCAGAGGTTGGTGTCTTTGATAAGTTTATTTAGGATGATGTATGCGCTGCGACATAATTTCGTTAGTTCAAACTGACTCTGCTAGTGATAATGTTGCGCTAGTACGGCTACTCGAATTTAAAAATCTGCTCATCACAACTGATTGGACTGGGAAGGATAGAAGTTTGTTCAAAGGTAAAGGATTTGACTAGGTTATGCTAGAGAGATTGGAAACAATTAGAAAGATGGATAAATTGGAAACTTTAGGAAAACAAGGTAGAAACCGAACCCACGACTTCTGGGATGAGGACGCAGTGCACTTTATGCCCCGAACACTTAGACGACGGCAGCGACACGGCCACGCGACCGCAAAATGGCGTCGGCTTCAATGGTCGCGGTGTAGTTGGCAACGTGATTACAAGGCTTCTTCATATCTTGAATTCTATTAAAACTTCATTTTTCCTGGATTTCTCAAACTAAATAGAGAAAACATAGATCCATGCAACCTTACAGAGAACTTTTAAGGACTAAGTAGCTCACTAACCATTGGAATTTGAGCTAAATCACACCTTATAGGTGCAAAGTGGAACTAAATAGGGACTCACCTGAGTGTTTTGTTGTTGTTTCTTTGAAACTCAATAATTTCTATAGTGATTTTAGTTAAGTCGAGACCTGAACCCACAACGCCTTTACTTGCAATTTAATACCCCACCCACTGAAACTTTCCGCCAGTCTCTGGAAATTAAGCGAATTGCTGCTTTCAAACAACTTTTTCAATATTACTTCACACTGACAGTCACCTTCACTTGTCACTGATAAATTGTTCATACGATTTTTTGTTGTTAACTGCATTTGTTCAAAATGTACTCGCAACACGCATACAATTGCAAATCGCAGACATGGCACAGCAAACAAGTGTAATCAAATAAAGTAAATGAAATGAAATGTAATAAAATAAAATAAAATTTGATTTTTAAGGTTTATTTTTATTTTCACACTAAATTGAATGCGTTACCAACGCATTTGCAACACTCATTCAACGCATTTGTATATATGTATGTGTGTGTGTGTGTGTTTACTCACAAATGCGGCAACACTGTCTTGACGCAAGCAACTCAATGCACTTATGCCGACAACACCGACCGTCCGCTCATCCGTCCTTCCATCCACCCTAAAGCAGCGCGCACATCAACAGCTCCCGTCCGAAGGGAGACGCGGCTGAAAGGACCGCTGAGCGCGTTAGCGAGTGGCGCTGGCCGTGGCAGTTGCATGTACAGACACACAAACACACACACTCACACCCACACGACAGACAACAAGTGCCAATTTGATGTGGCAATCAAAATCACATGAAATCCAATCAATATTTGCTGACTTACTCGGCAGCGCTCGCAGTGATACCATCGACACCGATTTCGATCGCGTCGATGTTTGCCGGCACCAACACCAGCGCACAGTGCCAGACACTCGATACGTGAGCTCTTCCGCTGCTTCCATGTCTTATTGCTCCTTTATTGCACTGCCATCGAAGTGCTTTTGGGGTTTAGATTGTTACGACGGGATGTGATGTCAGGCAGCGCATTAAGGAAAAAAAATAGTGTTGACGCTGATTTCTTGCGGTTATAAAAAAGAACGCTTGCAAATATTTATTGCTGGGCTGGAAAAATCTTAAAAGTCAAGGAAATGCAATAAATATGAGGAAAGACTAGATTTGGTTATGTTTTGATAAGAATCGAAAAATATGACAAAGAGAATGGGATATAAATGCGAGTAGGGTTAAAGATGTAAACGATGATAAGACTGCAGGTGGAAAGACAGAGGAAGGAGAAGACAGAGGAAGGAGAAGACAGACACTTATGAAGATAAGAACATGAATGGGGTTAGAAATGGGGACAATGATGAGTATCGTGTTGGGGACATGGATTGTGGGACGGATACGAAGAGGAGCTGAAAACTAAATTAGTGAAAGAATTGAATTAAAGTAAAGATAAAGTAACAAAGAAGTCAAAGTCTTTTGAGTCCCAGGACACACTGAGGATTAGACGGAAATGAATAGTCGACTGGAAATGCTGCAGCCGCAGTCAGAGAACCAGAGCTCTTCATTGGCCTGGACATGCAAACCCTAGCACAGTCACAAAGACTCGAGGAAAGAACCAGAAGCTTCAATCAGTGGTCTAATGCCTCCGATCTCAGGCAATCGAAAATCTTCATGAAAGGTCCACTCCATATGAAGTGAAGAATGCAATGGGTACTGCACGCTGAGAAAAGAGAGATAGAGATAGAGATAGAGATAGAGATAGAGATAGAGATAGAGATAGAGATAGAGATAGAGATAGAGGTAGAGATAGAGATAGAGATAGAGATAGAGATAGAGATAGAGATAGAGATAGAGATAGAGATAGAGATAGAGATAGAGATAGAGATAGAGATAGAGATAGAGATAGCGAGATAGCGAGATAGCGAGATAGCGAGATAGCGAGATAGCGAGATAGCGAGATAGCGAGATAGCGAGATAGCGAGATAGCGAGATAGCGAGATAGCGAGATAGCGAGATAGCGAGATAGCGAGATAGCGAGATAGCGAGATAGCGAGATAGCGAGATAGCGAGATAGCGAGATAGCGAGATAGCGAGATAGCGAGATAGCGAGATAGCGAGATAGCGAGATAGCGAGATAGCGAGATAGCGAGATAGCGAGATAGCGAGATAGCGAGATAGCGAGATAGCGAGATAGCGAGATAGCGAGATAGCGAGATAGCGAGATAGCGAGATAGCGAGATAGCGAGATAGCGAGATAGCGAGATAGCGAGATAGCGAGATAGCGAGATAGTGAGACTGAGAGATAGAGAGATAGAGAGATAGAGAGATAGAGAGATATAGAGATTTAGAGATTTAGAGATATAGAGATATAGAGATAGAGAGATAGAGAGATTTAGAGATTTAGAGATATAGAGATATAGAGATATAGAGATATAGAGATATAGAGATATAGAGATAGAGAGATAGAGAGATAGAGAGATAGAGAGATAAAGAGATAGAGGGATAGAGAGAATCTGAGATAGAAATAGAAACATATTGACAGAGATAACAATCGAAATCAAATGATCGAAGGAGAAAGATACAGTGAGATACAGAGACAGCCAAAGAGATATAAAAATACAAGCAACGTGCAGAAAACTTTAAAATTCGGATATCTCGGAGACTGGTGTGTACAAAAGACTTAATTAGTTTAGTAAATTACCTTGAAAAGGAGTTTAAGTTAGGTTAACTAACATAACCTAACCTAAGTTCAATTTGAATGGTTCCAAACGTTAATTGTTTCAAGTTTGGGATATGTTTCGTAGTAATGATTGCAACAGAGATGTACAAAAAGATTCAGACACGGACAGCAATAAATATAAAAGTCATACACAGAAGAAGCAGATAACTTTTTCAGTTGAGATTCTTAGAAACTAGTGGCGTAGGTTCCACAAGATTAAAATTACCTAAGCGAACTATGCCTTGAAAAAGTGAGGTTAAGTTAGATTTACAAACTTTACCTAAAATAAAATTAAGTCAACTTGAATTGTTTACATTTGAAAAATGTAAGTCACTGTACCCTTTCAAGCGAGCATGACGTCATGCGTGCAATTAAAATGGGCGCTGATATGTCAAATAGTTGTTGACAAAGGTAAATCCTACCTTCGAAACTGTAAACTTTTAAGCTGCAAAGTACTTTAAAAATCACCACAAAAGAAATGAAACAAAGCATAATCAGAAAAAGTCAAAAATTAACACAAAAATACCAAAATGAACAATGAGCAGCAAAAAGTCAACAACATTCTGAGCTGTGCTGAGCACAATTGCTTTGTTTTTGGCAAATAGCTTAGATGCTCATTGCGAGCCAAGCTGCCAGCCATGCTCCACATTTATCAATTCACAACGATGAAATCAGTGAAAATGCATAGGAAAAATTGGTCTAAAAACTCCCCAACAGAACCGAGATTGTGTTGTTGCAGGCAAGTTCAATGATTGCTTCAATGCGAGCACTCGAACGCGTTTATTGCGCCGCTTGCTGACGTTGTTGCGATGCGGCGTACAGCATTTTCAGGTGAATTACGTTAATGCGGCAGCGAACGCAGCCTAATTCTTTTATGTACATAGAAGGTAATGTATGTGAACGGCAAAGACAACAGCAGCTGCAGCAACTGAAAACAACAACAGCCAAAGGCAGCGGCATAATTGCACACAGAATGAAGTAATTTGTCTGGCAAGCAGACAAATAGACAGACGAACAGACAAAACGGCTAAATGTCCTTTTTGAATTAACTGCTCGCATTGCTGGAGCTGTACACGTATATGTGTGTGTAGGCGCATGTGTGTGTAGACTTTTTGTGTGCCTTTGTTTTCTGTAGCAACGAATAATGGCTAACAAAACACAGTCGCACACATGAAAGGTTAATATTTGCGTCTAGTCTCAAATTTTAGCTTTTTTATCCGCAAAACCAGTTCACGCGAATTATTGTTTGTGCCTTTCGTTTGAAGTTGACGCAATTAAATTAAATATGCTGTCTGGATTTTTTGATATTTTCTTTTAGCTGTGTTGGCATTTATTTTATGCTACAATGGGGTAAATTTTAAATACGAGCTTAACCCCGGCATGCCAACCGTACCAAATGTGGTAAACCTGAAGGCGCTGCGTACCCTGAAATATAGGTTTAGTTACATAAAGGACCTTCGGCATACCTGGGTTAAGTTAATGCTTAAATTTATAAGTCAGTCTAAGTCTGAAAGAGCAATAATTGGATTACAATTTAAATCTTCAATTAAGAAAATACTTGAAATCGCTCGCCATTTATGAAATTCACTGGAACCCATTCACACAGCCCAAGCTGGCTTTCTGTTAATGGCTCAACTAGAAGTCAAGCCATGTTTACAATCTAAAAACAACGTCAATCGTTCTCATTGATGTGTTTTACGCCACAAATTATGTCAATACATATCAGCGCTCCTTCAGTTTATGCCGAAGCGTGAAATGCAACGCGTCATTTTCGACATGTTATTTGATTATAGCTGCGTATTTCGGTTAATTAATTTTACACACACACACACATGCATACCGACAATGAATGACATCGAGGAGCGCTGGCACAATCACACATACATATACAAATGTTGTGTACATGGTGCGGCGCGTACATTCCGGATATTCGCGCCGATTAGAATTCGCGTTGGCAGCTTTGGCAGATTCGAGGAGCAATTACAAAGCACATTTTGTGCCGCCTTCGCGCTGAATCCAATTAATTTGTCAGTCAGAGTGTCAATCAAGCGAGAGCAAAATGCTTTTCAGCGAAAATGATACAAGAGCCGCCGCAGCAATGCCGGCAGAAAATTTGTGCACGAGAGGGCAAGCGGCAGTCACTGAAAGGCAGCATCACTCAATCACGCAGCCGCCCAACCAGTGCGTCGCACCTTCGGCGCCGCTCGCTGTCAGGCAAGCAGAGAGTAGTCGGCAAACACAGCCAGTCAGTCAGTCAGTTGGACTCACTTAGCGCGCACTGAATGACATTGCAAGGATGTGTGCACAGTTGTGCCTGCAAATGGCTGCGCATAAACAACACACACACACACAAACTCACACACACACACACATAAACAAACAGCAAACCAAACCGAAGAGCGCATTTCAAGCGGCAAAAAAACCCAACCAAAAAAAACTACAAAAAATGCGAATGGGACAACAAGGAAGCCAGCAGCTAAAAAGGCCACGGCAGCAATGTTGAAAATGCGACAAACAAGTAAATCTTAATTGCAATTACGTGCAATAGTTTTCTTTGAGAAGCGAGACAAATTATTGGGTTAGCGAAGCAAAGAGCGTTGGCGGCTTACGTTGGATGCGCTTAAACGTTGCTTAGATAAACTTTTAGCCATTTGTGCTATTGTTCTTGTTGTTGTTCTAGTTGTTGTTGTTGTGCTAGTTGTTTTAGTTGATGTTACTTTGAAAACCATAAAAATCCCTGCACTCACAGCAAAAATGCTAAACGCTTTCAAACACTCGCCGAAATGTTCTCGCAGTCGACTGCCGTTTCCCTCTGCCAGTCGTTGACGTTATTTTCGTTTGTTGCATTCAGCAATCGCTTTTATGTTTTTGCAAAATTTTTGCTGCACTTTCATATTTGTCAAAACTTCAGTCAACGTTTTGCTACTTTGCTTTTGTCGCTTCGTTTCACCATTGCATTGGTTGGTTTCGCCTTCTGCAGTCATCAGCATGAATGGGTCGCGCTGATTTTTCACTGCTCGCCTGCGACTTTGTTGCACTTTTCACCGTTGTTCCGGCACAGCGTACACAACGGTGCAGCCGTCTATTTGCCGCAAATAATAAAATCTACTCGAAATTAGTAGAACAGACAGTGAAAATAATGCAGCGACAATTTCCACGGTTCTGCTGCAACGTTTGAATTTTATGAAATATTGTAGCAATCGTAAAAGTTTGTCAATGCAATGGCCACTGTTTTTGTTGTTGTTATTTTTGTTGTTGTTGTTCTTGTTGATGATGGTCGAAACTAAGTTGCAAACAGTTCGAGAGTAGAAAATGCAAACGACTCGGAACAACAGAATGAAAGGACAAGAAATGATGCAAAGGATTTGCAAAGCTTTGAGGCGTAAACTTTGGCGCTAATATTTTTTGAAATATTGCTCAACAAAGTTGTAAGTAATGTGAATACTTATTTAAATATATTTTACATAAAATAGAAAGTCAAAAGAAAGCATGCCAGGGCATAATTCAAGGAGATTTAAGGGCTTTAGGATAAAAACGGTGCTTCTTCATCTTCTTCTTGTTCTTCTTCTTCTTGTTCTTGCTCTTGCTCTTGTTCTTTTTTTATAAAATACCAGCAACGCTTTGCATGCAAGTCTGCAGTCAAAGGGCCCCATAAATAAAGATTTTCTTAACCCTTTGTTGAGCCCGTCAGATTTTGATTAAAAAAATTAATACCACTTGTCAAATTACTTCTCACTTGAAGTGCTTTCGGTGTGTTTCAGGTCAAAAAATCATTAAGTCATGTATCTACAAACAAATTCTTAACCCTCAGATGATCCACTAGATTTCATGGACCGTACCGGTTATGGTTTTTATCAAAAAAGTCAGATTTTAACTGTTATCTTTTAACTTTTATTTTTACCGACAAAAATAAAAGTTATTTTGTGTGTATCATCATATCAGGCAAAAATAACTGTTACTTTTCACATTTATTTTATCGGTCAAAAATAACAGTTATTTTGTGACTTTTATTTATTGATACCATTTTTTTGTCTTAGCCGACTGCACATTCTGAGCTATAAGACTTGTGCGACGACAAAACTGGTATCAATAGGCGCAAAATAACGGTTAATTTTCACTTTTATAGTAAAAGTCTAAAATTTAAAAGGCGTTTAATATTCGTGAAGCTGAGGCCATTACGATCATAATGGTATATTTGAAAAAGTCCACCGACAATTTTTCGTAATGCCTTTTTGATTTGAAAATTGTGAAATAACAGTTATTTTCGGTCCCTGCTAGATTTTAATATCCAAAAATGAAAACAAAATTACGAATTATTTCTCATTTAAAATACTTTCCCATGTTTGTAGTCAATAAGCTCAATAAATCACGTTTATCTTAACCCTTTGTCGACCCCGTTATGTTTTGATAAAAAAAATTAATACTACTTGTCTAATTATTTCTCATTTGAAGTGCTTTCAGCGTATTTCTTGTCAAAAACTCATTAAATCATGTTTCTCCATATAAACTCTTAACCCTCAGTTGACCCGTTAGATTTTGATATAAAAAAAAAAATAAAGGTCGAATTATTTCTCAATTAAAGCACTTTCACCAAATTTGAAGTAAATAAGTCCA
The DNA here is from genome assembly GCA_964056695.1 of Melieria picta. Lineage (NCBI taxonomy): Eukaryota > Metazoa > Arthropoda > Insecta > Diptera > Ulidiidae > Melieria > Melieria picta. Next base: position 82,548,461 of record OZ057398.1, on the reverse strand, counting down.
CTAATTCTTGTATTTCACAATTTCTCTATACAAACACTTAACCCATCTTTAACCCTGTTAAATTTTGATATTCGAAAACTTGTCGAAAAAATTAAAAAAAAAATTAATTTTCGAAACATGTCAAATTCCTAAATTTGAAATCAAAAGGCACATAAAATCATGTTTCTCCATACAAAGATTTAACACTTTGTTGACCTCTTTAGATTTTAATTTTACAAAAATTAAAACCACTTGTCAAATTATTTTGTGTTTATTTTTTTAATTTTGATTTCAATAGGACTATCGGTTTATGTTTTTTTCATAATCTTACCGTATGCGAACCTTAACCCATTGTTGACCAGGTTAAATTTTGATTTTTGAAAATATGAAAACCACATGTCAAATTAATCCTCATTTGAAGTGCTTTCCCTAAATTTGAAATCAAAAAATCGTGTTTCTCCACACAAAGATTTAACCGTTTGTTGACCTCTTTAGATTTTAATTAAAAAAAAATTAAAATCGCTTGTGAATTTATTATTTTTTTAATTTTTTTCACAAATTTTGTACTCAATAAGACCATCGATTTATGATTTTTTTCAAAGTCTTACTGTATGTGAATTTTAACCCATTGTTGACTAGGTAACATTTTGATTTTCGAAAAATTTTAAAATATGTGTCGAATTATTTTTCACTTGGAGTGTTTTTATCAAGTTTGAAATCAATAGGCCTATAAAATCACGTTTCTTCATAACACACCTTAACCCATGTATTGCCCTTTTAAACCCCGAATTTCAAAAAAATCCCGCCTTAACGAAGGTTCATTGTTTTGAACTTACCTTCAGTTCAAATTTCAAATTTTAAGCTTAAGCGCTTTGGGCTGGGCAATGATGAATCAGTCAGTCAGTCAGGACAAAGATTTATATGTGTATAGATATACAGTAAAACCCGCTTAAGTACCCCGCCCCCCCCCCCCCCCCTTCTTAAGAATCTACACAACTTAGGTAGTCAATATTTGTTTACACTAAACGCTTAATTACTTCTCCCGGTTATTTACCACAAAAAATGCATTCATGGGTGAGTTACTTAAGTGGGTTTTACTGTACCATCAAATATTCAGGAAGTGACAATTCTCTAATTTTTTTTATTACACTCAGCGCTTTGTCTTTGTTACTAAAGATACCTTTTTCTTTATTTTTGTTTGAGCCAAATCGGACATCGCAACCAAAACTTACTGGCTGATAGTTCAATATGCATCAAACGCTGAGCCTCGGCAACTCTCACAATACGCATAACTTTCTCTATACAAACGCGCAGAGGTGTGCCGTTGGTTTTCTACAGAGCACAGCTGTCGAATGACAACAAACTTTTCTTTTCTTAACGCTGATTAAATCGAAATGCGCATCCACGTCCTTCGAACTTGTGGTCCAACATAAGAATGCTGCAAGTCCTTGCCATTCCTGTTCGCCGCACGTTGCGTGCCGCAGAATGCAAAGTTTGCCGGTAATAAGCAAAAGAACGTGCTGTCATTTTTCCAAAGAACTTCAATATTTAATTAATTGAATTATCGAGCGACGGCAAATGCCAGCACGCGCCCTCCGATATCTTTTGCATGTGTGCAAATTAAATTAATTAAGAAAGCAGCAAAAATGCCTTTGGCGTGATTTCCAATTAAATCAAAAACGAAAATGCAAAAAAAAAGGAACACATTTTGCCATGACCCACATCTGCAAAAGAAAGCGCGCGCCTGATGTGAGAGAAAGAGAGAGAGAGCGAGAGGGGGCGACAAACCCCACCAGACTTCCATATTAAATGCAAAAAAATGTGTCGCGCAACTTTAAAGTGGACTTTCAGGCAAATTTAAGCGTTCGCTGTGTGTGTGTGTGTACATGAAATCAGTTTGGGCTTTAAAGCTGTTTTTGGCATAAAGCAGAATTTTAGCAACTGGCACTTTCAACATGATGATGGATTATGAAAATATTTGCAGCTGACTGCTTGCTGACTTATTAAAGCTGCCGCTGATTATTTGATAAATTGGCAATTTCATGTGAAAATTGTGCCGTTTCGTTTGTTCCCAGTTGAGCGGCTTGCATATTGCTTTGGGAATTTGCCCATAAGGCACCGCCGTTCAAAAACGTTCAACACGCGCATCAGCAACATGTGCTGCCGCCGCGCTTTGTTCGGCCATAAATCGCAAACTCATAAACACGCAAAAGGCGAACATACAAAACGCTCCGAACACCTTCGAACTAGAAACCAACACATATGTTCAATCGCTTTGCAGGCGATTGCGCCTAAAATGCTGCCGCAATAAAATAGCAACATTTATTAACGGTTTTCTGTCATACAATATTCGCTGCCATGTTTTGTGTTGCCTCGTTCGTTGTGCCTCTTTTTTTACACACTTTTGCAGAGATTTAAATTTAAACCCCTTTCATGTGTTACAACAGGGGCGCAACGAGGGGTGTAAGGATGCCTAAGTATGACCTAAAAAAAAAATTTTAAAACGCTTTTTTTTTACTTCCGCAACTTGCCGCAAAAGTTCTCTCCTGGCGCTTTTGCTTTGCCTTCTCCAGTTGGTCACACCAAGAGGTGATAGAACGTTGTCAGCTTGTTATTTCCACTGGAGACATGGTCCCCTTCTTTGGCGTCGACCTTAAATCAACGCGTCGAACATCTCATTCACACCCACAGAATACAGTTGAAACTGTTTTGTAATGGTTTATGTAGGAGTTGCTTGGACCAGGAGGCCAAAGAAAGTGTACTTCATCTTCCAACTCGTCTTTCACTCCTTAGAGGAAGAAAGACCTTCTTGGTTTTGTGAGTAAGGCAATTCAAAACAGCCACTCCTACCCACCTCTTACACAAAAATTAAAAAATTGTTTCACACCGGAAAAAATACATATGGGCGTGAAACTAGAATCCAAACATAGTAATACTGAGTACTCAGTTTTTCATTTCTACATCCTTTGTCCTTTAAAAGGGACTTCAAAATTTTAAAAGGGGTGAAAAATTTCAAAAAATATAAAAAATACTTAACCTTGTTAGAATATGCCGACATGTATATCAAATAAAAGAGGAAAGGCTTAAGAATTTAAATAAAATTGACTTTTTATCTATTTGTAAAAAAAGGATATGAAAAAAGTCCTTTGAAAATTTTAATCCTTTATATCCTTGAAAATTTATATAGAATTTTCTTGAAAAGTAAGTATGTTATAACCCAAAATCTCCTTGATCACGTGTCAAAATTTCATTATTCTCGCTTGATTGATTTTGTATATTTTTATTATTTAAGTATTTTATACTGATACTCAAATAAATTAAAATTTTTGTACTTCACTAGAATGGCAGCTTCCGCCTTTTTCTAAATAACTTTCGAACCAATAAAGTTAGAGTAATGAAATTTTGACACGTGATCAAGGAGATTTTGGGTTTTAACATACCTACTTTTCAAGAAAATTCTATATAAATTTTCAAGGATATAAAGGATTAAAATTTTCAAAGGACCTTTTTCAAATCCTTTTTTTACAAATACATAAAAAATTAATTTTATTTAAATTCTTGAGCCTTTTCTCTTTCATTTGATATACATATCGTTTTCTAACGAGGTTAAGTATTTTTTATATTTTTTTATTTTTTATCCCCTTCAAAATTTTGAAGTCCTTTTAAAAGGACAAAGTATGTAGAAATGAAAAACTGAGTACGCAGTATTACTATATTTGGTCTCTAGTTTCACGCACATATGGATTTTTCCCGGTGTGAAAATGCTGTCGCACGGTGTTATATCTACCCAATCTCAAACCCCCTTTGGCAAAATTCTAACCACAAACACACACACACCCCTGTCTCACACACACACCCTACCATGGACACATCTAATTTTGTATGCCGCAAGTGCGCTCCACACATTTTCATCGCATTCAGCCTCCACTTGATTTTTTCGCTTTTTTCTCAAATCTAATGTGAAAATTGCTCAATTTCGGTGCCGCATTTGGCAGCAGTGGCATTTTGTTGTTGTTGTTTTTGTAATTTTTTACACAATTTGTATGACAAAATGCACAAAGCAGACAATTGCGTTGAAGCGGCACCGAAAGCAACAACGACAGCAACGAAGACGACACAGCGACCGCAGCTTCTTCCATTCACTTTGGTCGTGCGATGCCTTCTCGATTTTGGGGCACTGTCAACGATTTGATTATTCCGCCGCCTGTGGTCATAAAATATTTTGCACTGCTTTTTTTGTGCTTTTCGTTTCCCCCATTTCTTATGCTTCCATTTCATTGCGCCTCACTTCCCTGCGCCACATAAAAAGCAACAATTTAGCATACTTTTGTGCTACAGAAGGGTTTTATTGCCTACACATAGGCGAAGAGCGCTAACCGGTTATATGTTCAGTATGTGTGTGTGTATATGTGTATGTGTGAAATGCTGCGTACATGTATATGTGTAAATTTATGGTTTTATAATTTTTTGAAATATTTGAAATGTCTTCATATTGCATATTGGAGATTTCGGTCTGCCACCATTCTCGCACAAAAGCAAAATGGAACAATGGGAAAAATTGTAAAAGTGGCGTTTGCAAATTGTTTTAAGTTTGTTAGAGCCATTACGAAAAATGTTTTACAAAACTGAAAAAAGGGGTTTCTGTACTATTTTTACTGGCTTCAGTTACTCGTAAAACATGAATGAAACTCTAAATGTAACGTTGGCAATACATAAATTGAATTAAATGTTTGCCAAGCGACTGTAAACTCAGCTGGAATAGGCAAAAGGGTCTTGGAAGCAGACAGTGTGAAGCAATTTGAGTTTCATCAGACAGATAGCCCTAGTCACATGCATTGAAAGGGTTACAACGGTTAAAAATCAGTTTTTCATAAACACTTTTTCAAAAAGGAACCACATCTACTGGAAGAGTGATATGGACTACATGGAAGGAGCACAATTGATTGTGTTTATATATAAAATGTGAATTTAAGGGACCAAACAACATTTTATTTATGAACATCTACAAATGCAGCTTTCTCATGGAACTTTTTGTTTTTTATTTCGAAGATTAAAAAATTTTGACTTACTTTGGAATGGTTGCAACCAACCAGTGGTTTTTTTAATTTAAATCATTTTTTTACCCCGGCGCTTGTGCCCTCTTTTCCTGAACCTTTTGCTCCAACCATTTGTCCCCTGCCCCTTCTACCCTCCTACTTCTGGACATATTCTAGCAATTCTTCTCACTTCGGGCCTTACGACAAAAAACTTCCAAATTATTACAATTTATTGTTGTCAGGAAAAGTGCACAGCCACCTAAGGGATCTATAGGGACTCCTTCATGGAGTCACAGTTTATCTATAAGTCCAACCTCAGAGCTGAATTTTATTATAATTCTTAAGCCTTCGGATTCTCAAATTGGATCAACAAATTCGAATACAAAAAAATATCTCAATTCTCATCTCTCTTTCTCTCTCTGACCAATCTTTTATCCCTCTTCCATAATATATACAAAATATTTTCTATCTCTATTCGATTACCAGATTCAACAATTTATTTTTCTCTTATTTTGTACAAGTATTAGTTTATAGAAAAAAACAAAAAAAAACTAAATTAAACCCTAAACTTTCTATCCATGCATGAAAGCAGTGACGCAGCAAAGGAAGTGGAAGCTTTGGGTGTTAGAACACTCTATGACCCCAACATTTTTGGTGAAGAGAGTAGAAGTTTTAGTTATTAGAACACTCGATGACTAACATTTCTGATATATTTTCAAAATGCTTTTTTGGCTTAAGTACGAATTCACAAATTTATTGCACCTATCTATGTAAAAATGATTAAGTTCTGACTACGGTCCATATATATGATTGTTCTTATTTATATATTTATATAGATATAATTACAAAAACATTTTCATTGATTAAATTATTAAATTCAACAGATTCAATGCAACTAGTTTTTACATACCAACTCACTGACGGTCTGCTAACTATGCCATGTCCAATTAGATATTTTTTCAAACAACAAATAAAACACACAAAAATTTTCTAACACAAAAATGTTACCAATGGCAAAAGTTTATAGTTAGGTGTGAAATTAATTTTCCTGCTGCATTGTTGAAATATCTGTTACGGCTGGCATTGGATGTTATATGTAGTCATCGTTTCAATTCAATTAAATTTCATCAGTGGGAAAATTTTTATGCTAAAAAGTGTGAGTGCTGGCATATGAATTCCTTCTAATTAATATAACAAGTGGTTGTTAAAGTAATATAATTAAAGTAAAAAATTGCATTTTAAAGTAAAAAATTGGGCACTGATGTGATAAAATTGAATCTATGGCTGCATTTTTGATCAAATTTAAAAATGCTTAACATAAGCAATGGCCTTTTAGAGGCGCATTCTGCTCTCCGGGTATCGATATGGAATTGAATCAGAATTCAAACAGTAAGTGGGTGTCAGCTCTTTTAATACTCTCAATATTCTTAGACCCAGAAACCCAAAGAAGCATAATCCAGTGTTGCCAGATGAGGAGAATTCCCCTTAGATTTAGGAGATTCTTGGCCTTTTAGGAGAATTTTTAGGAGGAAGAATTATTTAGGTGATTTTGATGATGATAAATTTAACACATTAGTGTCACTGAAACCTTGAATATTGAACGCTAATGTGTCTAATGTTGATGTGCTAATGTGTTTCTACTTCAAAGTGTATAATTTATGCAATGAGTTAAGAAACTTTACAAAAGCAAATTTCATACCGATCTCATTTTTTATATGTATTGTTTGTGTTGTTTAACTGAAGCTGCAATAAAAAACAACATATTTTTATTTTTTTTATGAGAATAAAATCTCCAAAAATGTTTGGAAATTTTTAAAATTTTTCTGGAGGAAATTTAAGCTTTTTTACAATTTAATAAGAAGCCATTCCAGGCATCTGGTAACACTGGCGTAATCTAAGGCTCTTTTCACTCTCTTAGGCGTCTTCTCCAGCAGTCCAAGACTTGCCTGGACTTTACTCCGATCAAAGTTATAGCTTTTATTGCTTCCTATACATTAGTGACAGTCGACGACGAAGAGGGAGCCCGTGCCCCCGGTGGAAGGACCAGATTGTGGACCAACTGTGTAACCAACTAAAGAAGGCAAAATAGAGGCGCTATTAGAAAACTTTTGCGGCAAGCCATAACCCGGTAAGGGGTTGTTATGGCCACTTAAGTAAGTCAGTAAGTAGATCTGCAAAACATCTTTGAAAAGTTCAGCAGAGCTCTTGAACAGTATTGAAGCTGTTTCCCACGTATGAGCTGTGAGCAAAAAGGTTTCGAATCCAAACCGGGTTTTCGGTCTAAGTAATAAATTATTTCGCTTTCAAATCTCTATTAACCAGAAGCCCAACAAAACAGTCAGTAGTCTCACAAGATGAAATACAACACTTGTTGTTGCAACAAAATTCCTCCATACCATCTAAAACACTCATTGCTACATTTTAAAGCAATCGCTAAAGTGATATCCAATCCGCAGCAAGTGATGTCAGCCGTGGCATCAACATTTTAATGTACGTTTTTTTCCCCCCAACTGCATCCACCTCGCTTTCTGTAACCTCTAGAAAAAAACAATTCCAAAATGTAAATAAAAATATCTGCTTTAAACAGCATGTGGAAAGAAAATTGTATGTAAGAAATTTTCATCATCTAAATATAAACAACAACTCATACTCAGAGTTGTTGAGAGTGCAGCGAACGCAAGAAGAGCGACGGCACGCGCTGGCTGAGCGGCAAACAAGATCGCCGTTGCTTTTCACTAAATGAACGGCGCCACTTTAGAGCAATTGAACGGCCGAATGGAAACAGTTGCACGTTTGTAGATATTTCAAAGAACCGCCTATTACAATATTTTACCTTCTAAGTAGATAAAATCTATTTCATTTGATTCTTGATCAATAATTTACTGGACAAATATGTCAATTGACTAAACCAAATGGCAAATCCTCATCAGTTTTCTTCTAAACGGCTCTGAACTCTGTGTAAACGTGCCACCTCATCGAGAATGACGCCAACGATCTCACAATTTTTCCCAACTCATTTAGAATTTGAATTTGTTGTCCAACTTTTCCTTTTCGCATTTCGGCCACGGAGCACACAAGGGAACACGAACGAAATTGTTAAAAATAAAAATGTGTAGGTATCGTTGAGCGTGAAATGCAACAACACCAAACACTTGGCATGGAAAGGAAACGCTACGTAGACAATTTTTATTTTATATGTCGACGCCAAGCCAATGTTTATTAGTAGCAACACGTCAGACAGACTAACAGACGGACGTGCCGGCGCAGCGGGGCGAGTGGTTGCCGCACGTTGGCCGATCCAATGGTCGATATGGAATAGAAATTTCGTGGCGATCAGTTGGTGAGAGTGCGTCGGCTGGTGAGGAACACCAGAAAGAAGATCGTTTCAATAAATCGCAACACTTTTCAGTTTTGTGTGTGAAAGTGAAAACATACTCAAATCAAAATACTATATATAGCCTGAAGCTATAGATACACATACATATGTACGTATATATATATATAACAACAGATGTGAATAAACAGCCATAAATTGCACCAAAAAACAACAAACACCACACAATTGAAATTGGAATATCCAAATTTTATAGATCCAATAAAAATTTAACTATACCCGCACAGTAACGCACCGCACCGCAGCGAGAAACTCCGCACCGCAACACAAAATGGCCGATGTACCGGAAGCAGTGAAAAAGTGTGCGGCCATGTTGAAGGGCAGCAAGAGTGAAACCGAGAAGTTCGCCGCCCTGTTTATGGTCACCAAGCTGGTCAAGGGCAAAGAGTGCAGCGCCGCTGCCAAGAAACTGCTCTTCGAGGCCATCGGCTTCAACTTCCTGAAGAAGCTGCTCATCTCCAAGGACCTGCCCAACGACTGCCCGCCGCTGGTCTACAAGAGTGTGGCGCTCTCCATACTGACGTGCTTCTGCCAGGAGGAGGAGCTGGCCACGCACAAGGAGATGATCGACGCCATACCCACACTGCTGGAGATTGTCGAGCAGGCCGACGACGACGACCTCGACGACAATCTGATTGTGGTGAGCGAGGCGTACAGCTGCCTGAAGAGCATCGCCACCTATGAGCCGGGCCAGAATGCACTTCTCGCCATCGGCGCCATACCGAAGATGTCGCAAATCTACTCGGCGCAGAGCTTCCAGACGGACGAAGCGCTGCATCTGATTGTGCTGCTGGTGGAAAAATTCGGCCAGTCGTCGTGGACCGACGACCCGAAGCCCTTCCATGCGCTCATACAGCGCATTGCGCTGGACATGGAGACCGATAACAGCGAGCGCAAGTACGAACTGTGCACCATACTCTCGTCGATTCTGATCACGTGCCGCCGCGACGTCATTGCCAACACGCTGGAGGGCGAAATCTGGCCCGAGAGCCTTTTCAAGGCCTGCGGCGACATACTGAAGGCCAAGATCGGCCCGAAGCAACGCGAGCCGACGCTGCACCTGATTGCCACGACGCTGCAGGTGCTCGGCATGCAGTGGGCCTTCATGGACGACCAGAAGGTGTTCTTCCTGACGGTGCTGCAGCTGGCCGCCATCGAGGTGCGCATGCAGATGGACGAGAAGAAGCTGGAGACAACGTTCAAGCATGCCGATCTCATCACCTGCTGCTTCGTCATACTGGAGCTGTGCATCGAGCACATGGCCGGCGACCAGATCGACATGGAACCGAAGGAGAAGCAGACCACCTACACGGCGCTCAAGGGCGCCTTCAATCAAGTGATGGCCGTGCTGACGCGCGTCTCCAACGACAAGATCAAGGACAGCGGCAGTCCGCGCGACAAGGCCTTCATCTGCGCCATTGTGCGCATTCTGTCCGCCTGGCTGGCGCAGGAGACCACCGCCATGCGTCCGGCCGTCTACAAGATTCTGCCCTTCATGTTCAAGGTCTGCAACGAGTCGTTCCACGAGCTCAAGAGTTGGCGCAATGGCGCACGCGAAGGCGAGGCGCCCGTCGACGTGCTGCGCGTCATGCTGCCCGCGCTCTGCCATCTCGCCGTCGAGGACGACGCGCGCAAAGTGCTCTTCGCCACCAAGCAGGACGAGGTGATGCTCGAACAGATCGAGTTCTACTTCACCATTGCGCACTACAAGCGTCCGCCCATACCGCGCGCCGAGCGTCTGAAGCGCATGAACGAGCCCGACCCGGTGCCCACGCCCAAGCAGCGCGAGGAGATGAAGGACGCGCGCGCCGCCATTGTCTCGCTCTGCAACATACTCATGAACCTGACCGTGCTGGAGCCGAAATTGGCCGAAGACGCGCCCCTGTTCTCCAATGTGCTCAAATTCGTAGTGGAGAATTTGCCAGAACTGAAGGACACGCCCGATAATCTGGTCATGCACGGCCATCTGGCCGTGCTCGGACTGCTGCTGCTGAAGCAACAGTCCAAGAGGGTCAAGCAGAACGACTTCTCCTTCTGTCGCTACATACAGGCAACGATACGCTTCCTCTGGGATGCCTACAACATTGACGAGTCCAACGATCCCACGGCGCTGGTGGTGTCCATTGCCTACAAGGAGCACTGGATGGAAATTGTGGAGCTGTGGTTCCTCGGCATGCAGACCATGTGCGGCGTGCTGCCGCTGGTGCCGTGGATCTCCGAGTTCGCCATCGAGTCGGGCTGGGCCGAGGGCATTGTGCAGACGCTCAAGAAGGTCAAAATCGGCACGCTACAGCCGAATGTCAAGTCCGCCTACGAGGACTTCCTGTCGCAGCTGGTCGAGGTGAATCCGTCCGTGGTGGCGGTGCTCAAGAAGGCCGATGCGCTGCGCGTCTGCCGCAATCACCGAATGATGGACCTGGGCAAGAAACTGTTCGGCGACTAAACGCCACAATGCGCAAAACTTTGCTTAATTACAACAAGAAAGCAAAACTAGTTGAGTGAGATTAAAATTTCTTTTGCTACAAACACTTTTACTTATGCTAGCTTAAGTGATGGCTTTTTTTTTTAAACTACTTGCACACTTGTGAATGTATTTTGAGAATTGTTTAAGAATTTGTCTTTTTGCATATGTCACTTTTTTGAACTTTTCTATGATTTGTATTCGTTTTAATAATTCTGTTTTTTTATACAAAGTAAGCGTGAACTATGCTAAAGAAATAAGCGAAAATTATTTATAAAAATAAAATATACAAAAAAAACAACAAATCAACAAAAATTATAAATAATGCTTTTGTCATGGTGTTTTCGCACTCGCTCGACATGTGCCGACACACTGAACTCTTGTTGGCAACAATCGCTGAACACTCGCCGGAAACACCCACTGGCCGACAAAGCTGTTTTTGTGTTTGCTCAGCTGTTGATTTTGGCGTCAAATGTGCAGCTGTCTCCATTAAACAAATAGCACTAAAATCTTTTTCAAGAAATCCGGCTTCGATTTTTCGATTCTTTAGGGCGCGAAAATGTGACGTGAGTATGTGGTTGTGAGTCAGTTGAATCGCAATGGGGGGAGCAATTACACCATGCGACAACAAATTTTGCACACCAAAAAATCTAAATACTCGCGAAACTAGGCGTATGATGCAAATGTAGTAAAACTGCGTTTTTAGTTTTTCTCTCCGACGTCAGGATTTGTTTTTAAAGGACTTTGAAATTTCAAGGACATGTTTATTTCAAAAAATTATTTTAAAAATTGAGCGCATTGTAGAATAACAATATGGATATCAAATGAAAGAGAAAAATCCTTACAATCTTAGAAAATTTAATGTTTTGGTGCAAAAGGACGAAGAGGTATTGAAAATGTCCTTTTAAAACTTTATCCTTGAATATCTTTGGAAATTTCCAATAATTTTTTTTTTTTAAAAATATATCTTAAGGACTAATATGTACGCTACTACATCCTTGAATTTCGTCTTTCTAACTGTATTAGTTTAAGATATACAAAATTTAATACTTCTCTCTATGGATATGGATAATTTCAATATTATTAAGTATGCTGAAATCGTATTTATAGAACCATTTTTGCACTTAAAAATAACAAACTGACCATATGATAAATAGTTTAAATACTTTAATTGTATTCCATAAATATATTAAATTTTACATTTAGCACACATTTGCAAAATGATTAACCCGAGCAACCAACAGATCTCATTGCAATACCCGAAACAGTGAAAATTGCATTGCCCGAAACGGTGAGAAGTCCAGTTTATAAACTTCTTCTTGGGATAATCGAAACCACACTGAAATTCGAATTAATCTGACCAACCAACAATTTCCATTGCATTGCCAGAAACAGTGAGAAGTCCAGTTTACAAACTTCTTCTTGGGATAATGGAAAACAGTCTGAGTCTAAAATTAATCCGAGCAACCAACAAATTCCATTACATTGACTGAAATGGTGAACATTTTTTGCACGCCTCTTGGGATGATGAAAACTAGTCTAAGTGTCGAATATGTCTGTGCAACCAACGAAGTTCATTGCACTGCCAGAAACGATGAGCATGATGGAAACCAGCCTAAGCTTTGAATTAATCTGACCAACCAACAAATTCCACTGCCTTAACTGAAGCGATGAAAAGTGCATTTATCAAGCCTCTTTTTGAGATGATGGAAACCAGACGAGACTCAAACTAACCCGAGCAACCAACAGATTTAATTGCAGAACTGGAAACAGTGAAATTTGCATTGTCAGAAACGGTAGGAAGTACACTTTATAAACTTTTTCTTGAAATAATCGAATCTCGAATTAATCTGAGCAACCAAAAAATTCCATTGCATTGACTGAAGTAGTGAAAAGTCCGCTCTCAAGTTTCTTAATGAAATAATTGTGTAATATATAATGGAAATCATTTTACGTATATTCCTGGGAGCTTACTGAGCTTACGCTCGTCAAGAAAATTGTATCCTGGTTGGTGTGGTATTTTTGGATGATAGTTCCATAAAAAAAATTCGAGCATGATCTCACTCAACATTTGGTTTCTATTGGAAAATAGTATTAAAAATGTCCACTCATTTCATTTAGGAAGTTCAGGTTTTTCATATCTGGACTAAGTCCATTGTTATTGTAAATCTTTGAAAAAAAATTAATAAATCTTTTACGAAAATTTCCAGTACTACCCAAGATTTTCATTCTGCGTCATGGAAAAGTCGAGCAGTAACATGGAATAAGTTCTTTTGTTTCATCCTTCTCGGGTTTCAAAAAGTGCTTAGAGAGGTTGGACTCAACTAGCCTCAGTCATTAGGAAATCTCCCATGACTATACACACAAAACGTTCTATTTAATTGGTAAATATGGTTAGTCATGGTCAAAGTTTTAAATATCTCCGCTTTTCTAAGCTGTATTGCTTTGCAATTATTTCGAAATTTGAAAAAAAGTCTTTACTTACAACTCAACTAACTTGCAAACGTCCAGTTCCATAAATCTTTATCGCTTGTAAATTAAAAAAAAAATCGTCCACTGGGTTCAACTTGAACTGTTTTTTAATGAAAAAAGCTGACTTTTGAAGGCATAGAAATGTCCAAAAATTCAGGGATTCAAGCATTCCCTCCATTGAATTTTCAGCTGGTTTGCCAAATAGCCGACTTTGCCTCTCTGAGCATCTTTTCTCGCATTTTATATCTGTTTTCGATAACACTGGCCGCATTATTAAGAAACTTCTATGATTCTGCTGGGCTTAAAGGCTCTTAATTTAATTAATGGTTTTATCTACTGTTTGCCAAATGAATTCTTTGTTGGCTGCCAGTCCAACTCTCACTCTACCCCGTTCTGGTGGTCAAAAAATTAAATATCTCCGCTTTTCCCAGCTGTATTGCTTTGCAATTATTTCGAAATTTGAAAAAAAGTCTTTACTTACAACTCAACTAACTTGCAACGTCCAGTTCCATAAATCTTTATCGCTTGTAAATTAAAAAAAAAATCGTCCACTGGGTTCAACTTGAATTGTTTTTTAATGAAAAAAGCTGACTGTTGAAGGCATAGAAATGTCCAAAAATTTGGGGATTCAAGCATTCCCCCATTTAATTTTTAGGTTTTTTTGCCAAATAGCCGACTTTGCCTCTCAGAGCATCTTTTCTCGCAGTTTATATCTGTTTTCGATAACACTGGCCGCTTTATTAAGAAACTTCTATGATTCTGCTGGGCTTAAAGGCTCTTAATTTAATTAATGGTTTTATCTACTGTTTGCCAAATGAATTCTTTGTTGGCTGCCAATCTAAACCTCACTCTGACCTCGCTCTGGTGTGCTGGGTCCACTGTCTTTGTTTATCTTTCTAAGCTGGAACACAGCTTCAGCACGTTTAGGCGAGTTTACTATCGTAAGGTCAAACAAAAAGAAGAAACTGCAGTAAAACACTACAGAAAATCACAATCCGGAACGGCTAAATGGGGAGTTACATCTTCAAAAGGTGTATGGAAATAAGACGATTTTTTCCTCTTAAAATTATGTTTACTTTGGTAAGGTCGTAGTGGTCGTAGAATGGTTGGTAACTGAGGAGTCTTCAGGAAATTTCACATGGTTCAAGGAAATAAGACGCTTTTTTGTCTCCTAAAATTGCATTTGGATTTAAACATATGGAACTACGCTCTTTCCAGACCTAAACAAGCTTGGCCCACTTGGAATTAGTGGTCCCAGCACCACATATATATAAGTATATACATATATAGCTGTACATAGCTATGCTCCACACATTATCTCATAACTTTCCCAAGATAGTTGTATATATAATATTCTTATACAATAAAATATCGCACACAGCCATTATTTACACCGCAACTCTATGGATAGAGCTTTCTAAGCTCATAGTTTTCAGTTGTATTATTCCCTCTGGACAAAATTTATCATAGTACACATTCAACTTAAAAATATGTGTTCTTCTATATTCGATGGATTTGTCGAGACAAAAGACCCAAAACACAAAGCTTTCATTTTATTTGTTTGTTGACTTTAGGAATCTTTTGTTGTTTGCTTTTTTTCCATTCATATTTGTTCGGTTTGTTTGTTTATTTTTCAAGGCCATTGAAAACAATTTCTAAGACGACACTGAACTCGGACAACGCGACATTCTGCAGTATTTATTCGTACATACGTACAGCTGTTTCTATTACATATTACATACAATAAATTTCAAAAAATTATAATACTTATACATTTATATGCATGATTTCATTTTGTTATTTATGAAAATGTTTCTCAAATCCTGGTGGGCGCTGTGATTTATATACCAATTTGCACATTATTTGTTTATGGTGTAAATTTTTTATAATACATTTTTATAATAATTTTTCAATTTTTTCTAATAATTTTATACAGTTTTCATTCATATTATTGTACAATATTTCTGTTTAAAATTATATGGAATAATGGAAATGTAGTTCAATGCAATTCAAACAAGTGTCAATAAAGTCCTTTGTTGTACAAATAATAGTTATATATAATAGGAAGATATTAAGTTTACCTGATTAGCTCGCAGTTCCACAGCTGAATTCACTGTCTCACACACAAATATTGCACAATATTTCAAAACAATTTTAAAAAATTCCCATCGCCATTTGTCTTGTCTTATTTGTATTATATAATACAAACATTTTCCCAACAATTCTGGCATTTTCCTGTACAGGTAACGATTAATAAATTACAGCATAACCCAATTATGTCTGAAATAGTGGCAAATATCGACAGTAAAAAAACAACAAAATCACGCCACCATGGCGGAAACTCTGGCAGCATTGGCGCTCGTTGTGCTGTGGTTGTGGCATCGTGGAGTGGCTGCGGCTGTCGGTGCCAATAATTCCACTCGTGTGGCCGCTACTCCAGCAGCAATTATTATAATAATAATTGCTAATGTGCCGCGCTGCATTGGCAGCTAAAACCTACAACAAAAACAAATACGCTGCTAGCGGGCAACACGTTAAAAACACAACGTTCGTTATTTTAACCAATTTCGTTGTGCAGATTATGCACATTGTTCGTTGTTGTTGTTGTTTCTCAATGCGAAATTGTGTTTAAAATTTTTTGGCAATGAAACAAATTTGTATGGCCAAACACACACATACATATATATACACATACATAGATACATACATATATAAAATATACTTCGGAAGTGGCGCAGCCGATCAGCAAAATTGTATGTGGTCCGGTGTGGAGAATGCAATGGTGCGACGTGCACGGCCGCATTGTCCTAATTTGGAATTTTGCGTTTTAAAATATTTTGCATATATTTTGCACATTCAATTAAATGCGCGACCAGCTGTGGACGACATTGCAATCAAAATGAATTGAATTTTGTTGATTTTAAATTATTTCGGCATGTAGCTGAACAAAAATCGTAATTAAAAAACAAATTAATTGTGAAAAATGTGCTTTTGACTTTTAATTAAATTATGTTTTTTGAAGTACATATGTTTTAAACGTTTATTTTTTGGTGCATTAAAAAACAAGAAAAGAAGAATGGTTGGTCAAACAACAGAAAGAAACTGCAAGAAAACCATCTCCGAATAGAGTAGATGAGGAGTAGTTATTCAAGAATTTTTACAAGGTCCGGGGAAATAAGGCGAAATTTTGACACGTAATCAAGGAGATTTTGGGTTTTAACATACTTACTTTTCAAGAAAATTCTATATAAATTTTCAAGGATATAAAGGATTAAAATTTTGAAAGGATTTTTTTCATATCCTCTTTTTCCAAATAGATAAAAAATCAATTTTATTTAAATTCTTGAGCCTTCCCTCTTTCATTTGATATACATATCGCCATATTCTAATGAGGTTAAGTATTTTTTATATTTTTTTATTTTTTATCCCCTTCAAAATTTTGAAGTCCTTTTAAAAGGACAAAGGATGTAGAAATGAAAAACTGAGTACGCAGTATTACTATGTTTGGTCTCTAGTTTCACGCCCATATGGATTTTTTCCGGTGTGAAAATTTTTTTAATTTTTGTCGCACGGTGTAATAAGATGACACAGTCGACACCTTCTTTGTAGCTGAGATATTGGCATTGATTTTAAAACAATAAAACTTTCTATTCACTTTTAAGCAATAGTTCCCTTAAACGAAGCTGGTCTGAAAAGTTTCCATTTTAACAAAAATGCAACCCATTTTTCTAAAAACGAATTTTTTTATAGAATCTCCTCTTCAGTCTACATACTTCTCCCAGCGACGCTCCCATCTCTTTAACCCGTCCAAATAGTATTCGGCATCTTTCTGCAAAATAATCGTTTACTAAAGCAATGTGCTCCTCATTTGATGAAATTCGTTGTCCTCCAATCGCAACTTTTAACTGAGGAAACAAACAAAGTCGCTCGGGGCTAAATTTTGTCAGTAAGGAAGGGAAGTGGTCAAGCAGTTCAAACCTTAGTTCGTGCATTTTCGCCATGAAAGCCGCTGAGGTGTGAGACAGCGCATTGTCTTTGTGAAACTAAATTGTTTTCTTCGGTAAATGTGTCCGTTTTTCTACAACTTCTGCCTTCAACTTGTCAAGTAATTTTTTCCTTTTAAAAGATAATCGATTTAAATAACTTCTTTCCTCAGTCGAAAAGTTTTTCCTTTCACAGTTTTTCCCTTTTTTTTGTAGTCCATTTCCCCCTCGCAGACAACTTTTTTTACTACAATTTTATTTCTGGGTTATAGTGAAGTATTAAAGTTTCATCGACAGTTATTAATCGATGTCAAAACTCTGATTTGTTGCAACTTAATTGCGCCACACAAAATTTTTCAAATGTTTGTTCAGACCCGTTTTCGGTCTAACGTGAGCAAACGCAGCAACCAATGCATGGACAGTTTTCTAGGTTCAGTATGGGACAAATACATTCTTTGGACATATTCGTAGCCTCTTCTATTTTGCTGACTTTAATTCAGCGATTGTCTAACATTTTGGCACTTAAGTGATTTCATGTTGAAAAGTAACAGTTTTCGGACGATCCGAACGTTCCTTGCCTCCCCAGCTGGTATGGCCATGTTTCAATTCAGCTGCCCAAAATTTCCCAGTGGTAAAAGACTCGTCTTTAATTTGTCATTCAGAAATAAATATTTCATGACTGCTCCATACTCGATTGTTTCCATTCACACAAAAACACCCACATCGACTGACTCAAACCAACAACAACTGCAAATACAAAATGGCTGAAATTTCGGTGAGTAGGTTTTTAAAGAGACACAAATAGATCCCCCTATCTTTTGTTAGCGAGTGCTGTCATTTTCATGTTTAGGTTGGAAACTTCTCAGACCAATCTCGTCCTTATAAAATGACTTTTTATAGTCTCTTTTCGAGCTAACTTGCAGTTCTTTCGCCGAAATGTGCTGCATTACTAAAATCCGGTATCCCTGAGTGGTAATTTCAGTATCCGAAACATATAGCAATCACACGTAGTGAGATCTCATAAAAAAGATTATCCTTTAGTGGACCGCAAGAGTTATAAGTTTTATTAAAAAAATCAATGTTTACAAGTTATTTGTTCCTCTTATTTAATGACTCAACAAATAAGAGTTATTTTTTATTTATATTTTAAAATCCTATAATAACAGTTATTTTTCATTTTTTTTTAGTCCACAAATAACAGTTTTATTCTATGTTTTATTTTAGTTGTCTTATGATAACAATCATTGGTGACTTTTATTTAAAAAAGTCATCGATAAAAATCATTCATTCAGTGAAATCAGTCATTCATAAAAATCATTCATTCACTTTTATTTTTTAAGTCATCGATAAAAAACAGTTAGTGACTTTTATTTTTTTTTTTATGTCATCAATAAAAATAAGTTAGTGACTTTTATTGTTTAAATCATCAATAAAAATCAGTAAGTGACTTTTTTTGTAGATCATCAAC
Source organism: Melieria picta (assembly GCA_964056695.1). NCBI lineage: Eukaryota > Metazoa > Arthropoda > Insecta > Diptera > Ulidiidae > Melieria > Melieria picta. The sequence goes on along the minus strand of OZ057398.1, from coordinate 82,529,668 downwards.
ATTCAGTAACTTTTTATTTTTTAAGTCATCAATAAAAATCATTCAGTGACCTTTTATTTTTTAAGTCATCAATAACAATTAGTCAGTAACTTTTTAGTTTTGAAATCATCAATAAAAATCATTCAGTGACTTTTACTTATAAAAGTCATCAATAAAAATCAATCAGTGACTTTTATTCATAAAAGGCATCAATAAAAATCTGTTAGTGACTCTTATTTTTTCATTCGCAGTTTAAAAGTAATCTTCATTAATCGCAGTACTGGATTCATTAAGTATCGAAATGCATATAAATTCTTGATCAACTCAAAAAGACCTGACTTGGCAATTCTGTTTTCTGGAAGAATCATAACTTTTGCGTGCATTAATAATTGTTTCAAATATATTTATCATAAATAACTGTTATTTAAGGTCCCGGCTTTAGTGATATATGTTGGTGTTTTTGCCTTTAATTAACGTCATACAAATACAAATCGGTTCGTATCTGATGGCTTTTCTCTACATAAAATAATCGTTTTTAATTACAATGTTCTGGAACGAATTCGTATTGCACTAACACAAGAATGTCCCAGAAAACAATGAACATCACTTAGATTTTTGAGCGATTTTAATGTCATTTATAGGATTCGACTGATGGCCCATAAATCTCGTAGACCATCTAGCAACTAATTGTGATGCATTCCATGAATGTGAGATTCATGTTGGTGCAATCCACTTTGCCTATAACGATCTGTTAACTAAACTGTCTTTGAAGAATCTTCAGCTAAAGATCTCACCGAAACTTTCTATTTGAAATAAAAATCACCACATCAAGCATCAAAATCACCATTTTTCAACAAACGAATTTTACTTTAAGTAAATAAAGAAACAAACAAACATAACATAACATAAATACTTACAGTCGTGTCTGGGTACAGTGAACACCCTATATAGTGATCACCTCGATATAGTGAACACCCAAATTTTGACATAGAGCATCTAAATATTGAAAAGAATTTTGAAAGCAATTTCAAACAAAAAACAAAAAGTGTATTATGAGCAAATAAAACGAGTTTTTGAACAAAAATGTTGACCTTGATATAGTGAACAACCTCAATACTGTGAACAGGCCTTGCAATAATTAGTTCACTATATCCAGACACGACTGTATTAATAAAAACAATTAATTCATTTTTTTAAAACATAAACATAAAAAATCACCCTTTCGTACCTTACTCACTAATATTCAAAATTAAGTAATTTATTATTATATTCTAAAAAAGAAGTTAATTTACACTCACTAACTAAGTAGCTGTTCACTCGCTACACAATAAAATGTAAAAAATATTCCAGAAAGTTTTGGTTTCGGCCATTTTTTGGCCGAAACTGAAACCGAAATCGAAACCACTTATTTGGGCCGAAACCGAATATTCGGTCGGACACTAGTCATAACACACACACACAGTCATACATCAACATCAGTACGCACAGAGGATCTAATTTTGTATGGTTCCGTACACAACTTTTGAGCCTATCATCATTTGAAATCATGCTTGCCACCCACAGTTCTTGCAGCAACCAGATAATTGGGAGGATTTGAATAACCAAAACCCCAATGCATCCAATGCATTCTCACATTGCTGAATCTTATGAACCCCATTCAATGTTATTTTTCTATTGGTTTTTTGTATTTTCGGCATATCTCTATTCCTTGCTTCGTTTCTATTTATTACATCAACATTCCCACTCGCCATTTCCCCCAATATGCCACTTTATACACACGTGTATGTCTATTCTGTGTCCATATCATACGAGAATAGCATCTTCCGGTATTTATCCGGTTCGCTTTATATTCTCCACTATCTATCTGTCATCTATTACCGAACTGCAGTGGCTTAAAGCGTCCGCAAGGCAACTAAACTGCAATAAATAAATAAATAAGGCGGTCAGTTGGAATTCAGTTTCAAACTCACAAATCAGCACAAATTAAAATGTGAAAATAAAGCACAAAACAAAGCCAAAAGCAAAGCAACAAAAAATCACCGCCATGAGGCGATATGAAACAGCAGTGAAATGGCAACGCAGGCTGGCAGACAGGAAAGGAAGGTAAAGGAAAGTAAAAGTAAATCCCAAATGAAATTCAATAAATCTCCTTAACTCCGCCAGCAAACACTATTAGCCGTTGGCCGTTAGCCACTGCTGCCTCTTGCCTCTGCACCGCTGACAGCTGCACCAGCACCAACAACAAGAGCAACAACATCGGCGCATAGTTCAGCCCGAACTCGGCCAAGAATGGCGACGGCAATTGCCAGCGCCGGCGCTGTTATAAATATTTAAAGATTATTTGTTCACAAGTGCTTTGGTGTATTTTATGCCGCACCACGCACACACACACACACACACACAAACTACATGCAAGATTTGTTGTGATATTTGTTGCTGTTGCACTGCTTACAGCAGCACAGCCATGTGCCGCCGTACATACAGATAGCACTTTTGTCTTTGGTTGACTGGTGGAGTGGGCGGCGAACTGGGCAGACTGACGGCGACTGCCACTGCGGCTGTGGCTGCTGAACATTAACGTTTCGTGGCACGTTTTTTAAGCTTGATTTATGCGCTCGAAAAGCTGTAGAATTTGTATTTCTTCTCACTTGCTTAGAGCGCTGCAGCTACCGCTTTGCTGGAGGCTGCTTCTTCTTCTTACTTGTTTACGTGCGTGCGCCGCTCACTTCCGCACAGGCGGCCGCCCAGTGATGTGCTCAACCGATAAGCAGCTGCTGAGTAGGGTCCATGCTTCGTTTTTTCGCCCAACGGCAGCGAAATCTTGGCGACAAAATCCAAACAAAAAAACCTATAACCAAAAACCGAACGCACTTTGTTGCGCGCAATAATTTGACATGGGTCACAAAAAAAACAGCGAACGCAAACCCAACATTCGCCTGCAATCAGTTAGTTCACTTTAAGTGGCATTAACTGCCCGGCCGCTGCCGCTCATTGTCGACACCACACAGCGGCCGCTTTGGGCCATTGTGCCAAGTTGGCCTAATTCCTTTGGCTGCATACCTGCAAATAATCAGCCACATCATTGCCTGATTTTCTGTGCCCTTGCGCCACTGTTCGCTGCCAGCACGCTGTCGCCTGCGCTGACGCACTTTCGCTCGCTCGCAATTCACCACATGTCAACCTCATTGTTCGGTGCACATTTCGTGCCACTTCACTGCTGCTGCGGCCGAGTATGCTGTGCGGTTTTGGTGGGCGTGGCGCGCCCGTTTGCGAAATATTTAAAATGTGACTGCTGCATTTAACCCTAAAATGTTTTCGGTGGCTGGCTGTTGTTGCCAGCTTTTGTTATTGTTGTTGATGGCGTTTTGTTACGCGTACCCACACACACACACACATAATGGCTGGCCGTATGTGTGTTGGTGTTCAGTACAACACGTTGCGCTCACCTTATAAATGTCACAAGCTGCGGTGCGACGCCATGCAATGCGGTTAGGCGCGCGTGTGGCAGCAATGCTCCGTTCAAACGGGCAGGTGTGGGTGTGTGGGTATGTGTGGGTGTGTGTAGATGTAAAGAGTGTTTATGCGGGTTACCGATATTTGTAAGATGCAATGTTTTGTAACACATACTAAACTTGTCAATACACTGAAAAAAATAGAAAGCGAAAATTGGTTCAAGGTTGTTAATTTTTCCAAACGCTGTTGTAACAAAAATTTTTATGAACATTTTTATTTCGTAATTCAAATAGTAAAAATATTTTATAGTAAAAAATATTTTACAGTAAAAAATATTTTATAGTAAAAAATATTTTATAGTAAAAAATATTTTATAGTAAAGAATATTTTAGATTTATTTATTTAGCGATTTTTTCAGTTGCGGATTACTGATATTTGTAGGATGCTATGTTTTGTAACACATAATAAACTTTTTAAACCACTGAAAAAATACGATGCGACAATATGTTTAAGTAGTAATTAAAATGGTTTTTGAAGTTTTTAAAATTGAATAGAATGTAAATTTGCTCATTTGAATGCAGATTTTCAGTTATATTCAAGAAGGAAACAAAAGCAGTCGGAATAGGATTTATTTTGAATTTGTTAGATATAAATCAAATGTTATTTAACGGATTTGAATACGGATTTTCAGTCTGAATAAAAACAATGTGAAAATATGTTCAATAGAATCGAAATAAAATAAAATAAAATAAAATAAAATAAAATAAAATAAAATAAAATAAAATAAAATAAAATAAAATAAAATAAAATAAAATAAAATAAAATAAAATAAAATAAAACAAAATAAAACAAAATAAAATAAAATAAAAAAAATTAAATCAAATCAAATCAAATCAAAGCAAATCAAATCAAAGCAAATCAAATCAAATCAAATAAAATAAAATAAAATAAAATAAAATAAAATAAAATAAACTAAACTAAACTAAACTAAACTAAACTAAACTAAACTAAACTAAACTAAACTAAACTAAACTAAACTAAACTAAACTAAACTAAACTAAACTAAACTAAACTAAACTAAACTAAACTAAACTAAACTAAACTAAACTAAACTAAACTAAACTAAACTAAACTAAACTAAACTAAACTAAACTAAACTAAACTAAACTAAACTAAACTAAACTAAACTAAACTAAACTAAACTAAACTAAACTAAACTAAACTAAACTAAACTAAACTAAACTAAACTAAACTAAACTAAACTAAACTAAACTAAACTAAACTAAACTAAACTAAACTAAACTAAACTAAACTAAACTAAACTAAACTAAACTAAACTAAACTAAACTAAACTAAACTAAACTAAACTAAACTAAACTAAACTAAACTAAACTAAACTAAACTAAACTAAACTAAACTAAACTAAACTAAACTAAACTAAACTAAACTAAACTAAACTAAACTAAACTAAACTAAACTAAACTAAACTAAACTAAACTAAACTAAACTAAACTAAACTAAACTAAACTAAACTAAACTAAACTAAACTAAACTAAACTAAACTAAACTAAACTAAACTAAACTAAAATAAAATAAAATAAAATAAAATAAAATAAAATAAAATAAAATAAAATAAAATAAAATAAAATAAAATAAAATAAAATAAAATAAAATAAAATAAAATAAAATAAAATAAAATAAAATAAAATAAAATAAAATAAATTAAAATAAAATAAAATAAAATAAAATCAAATCAAATAAAATCAAATAAAATCAAATCAAACCAAATCAAATCAAATCAAATCAAATCAAATAAAATTAAGTTAAATAAAGAAAAATAAAGAAAAAAATTTAATTAAATAAAATAAAATAAAATAAAAAAAGTTTCAAGTTCTTCAAGTTGAGCATAATGTAATTTTACTGATTTCGAAACGGATTATCAGTCTAGTATAAACATCACCGAGTCGAATTAATGTAGGAAATACAAAGAAACTGGTGTCAGGAAAGCCTTGGAGCACATTGGCTTAAGTCTAAATATCTCAAGACTGCGCCTTACTCACTTAGGGGAACCGTTCTTCTCTGGGTTAGACTTAAGGACTCCTTAAGTAAGGCATTAAATCGTTGCTTAACTTTGCTTGGAACAGCCACATTCTCATCGGTAACTTTTACGTCGACCTGCAACACTAAAAAGCTCGAATTGGCATCAGTAGGCTTACCTAACCTAACCTAAAAAAGCGATGTGGCGTTAAATTCTCGTAGTAAGAAAAACAAAACTGACTTATTAAATGATTTTCAAAGTTTTGTTACTTAACCCAATAGTGCCTGGAGGCACATTTTATAAGACTTTTTTCAGCATCACTTTTCAGTACACAAAAAAAACAAGTTCAAGCACAAAACTTGTCAAACATTTATACATTAATACCTCTCAATTCTTAACACTAGAAAGACCATTGCGGTCATTTTGACGGTTTTTCATTTTTAAATATTTGGATTTTCTTTAGTATTTCTATCAACTTTTGCTTTGATGACTTTTATTTTTTTATCAGGTTCAAGAATTAGTTCTACAATTAAAGTTCTACAATTACAATTTGCCAAATCCGATGTGTACTTTTCGAGATATCAGCGGATATAATATGTAGTCTTTGTAGGTATGGAAAGCTTGCGGTCTTTCTTATGTTAAACCAACTCATTTCTTTCAGTGTAAACCGCAAATGTGCTGCCTTTCAACCTTTCAGGCGTCAGTGTTCCGTAAACGCGGTTTTATTGTAATACACTGCTTGCAACACTAACAGTCAACATATGTACAGCCAACACTTTGATTGCGCAAATACAAATCCCTACATACAATGGACATATGTATACACATATATATATACATACATATGTATATACATGTATTGAACAATACAATAGAAAAACGCTTAATGCATGCACCTGCAGCATTTTATTTATACAAATTCAGCGCCGCATTTAAAGCTGCAACGACAGAGGATACGGCCAAAGTGCGCGATAAGAATTTATTATGCAACACGGATTTATGCGTAACCCAGATTCGAGTGCAGTTAGACGCGCTTACGGCGCTACATACATATTAAATTTCACAGCATGTTGCGGTGTCGAGCTGCAAGCCGCATAAAATATTCGCAACGAATGAGAACCTTAAAAATACAGCAAGAAAATGCCGCAATTGTTTAAAGAAGCCCGCATTTGATGCTTGTCGCTTGTTGTCCTTACAGCCACTTCCGCGCAGAAATGCTGCCAGCAAAAACTTTTCGCTCCGCCCCCGCCCATAAAACCAAAATTACTTTTGTTGATTTCAAATATTGTTCAAGTGTGGAATATAAAAATCAATGACGAAATAAAAATCATTTTACTCGCACGCAACTCAATGCGGGCCAACGCTTTCCCACACCGCACCCGTTGCTCCTCGCCCCGTGCGTTGTGTTGTCCTGTACAGTGCGAATGTCCTGCACGGCGTTGTGCTGTACATGAAAGCAACCAATAATTTATTATCCCGCATTTAAAGATAATTTTGTGCTTTTGTGTGCGTCAAAAGTCAACAGCAGCAACGCCGCGACGGCAAAATGTTGTACAACACAGCAGCCTCGCATCAAAACCAGCTCAACTTCCTAATGGCCAACATTTAAACGAAACACTGTGACAGCGAAATTTGAAAAAAAATATATATATATATGTGTGCGTATGTTTGTGTGTAACACAAAAAATTGACCACAATGCGGCACACTGATTACGTGAACGCTGACAGAGAAGTCGCAGGATTTTCGCCGACCGGACAACTTTTGGCTTAAAGAGGAAATCAATGTTGATGATCCGCGTCGTGAAGAGCTGTCGCACAAAAACAACAACCTCGCGCAATAGCTATGGCAACATAATTTACAAACAACAATAACAACAATAAACAATGATAATGACAAACAATACAAACAAACAATGCAAAGATAGCAAAACCGAAACTAAAAGTTGTGTTGGACATTGTGCAGATTCTGAGACAGCAATTCAAACAGGACCACTTGTACACTGTAAAGGTGTGGTCAGCAAATACTTTGGTCTAAATAAATGGTGTGTCTAGCCGAATTGGGCTGTGGGCAAATTGAGTGTTGAGAAGGCATAACACATTGGAATACTCAAGCAGAATTCCCAACGAAATCTGACATACTAAAACCATAGGAAAACCAAACAAAAAATAAAAAACTTGTATTTAAAAAAGTCATCAATAAAAATCATTCAGTGAGTTTTAATTATAAAAGTCATCAATAAATGTCATTCAGTGACTTTTATTTATAAAAGTAATCAATAAAAATCATTCAGTGACTTTTCTTTTTTAAATCATCAATAAAATCATTCAGTGACTTTTATTTATAAAAGTCATCGATACAAATCAGTCAATGACTTTTATTTTTTAAGTCATCAATAAAATCAGTAAGTGATTTTTATTTTTTAAGTCATCAATAAATATTATTCAATGACTTTTATTTATAAAAGTAATCAATAAAAATCATTCAATGACTTTTATTTTTTAAGTCATCAATCAAAATCAGTAAGTGACTTTTATTTATAAAAGTCATCGATACAAATCTGTCAGTGACTTTTATTTTAAGTCATCAATAAAATCAGCCAGCGACTTTTATTTTTTAAGTCATCAATAAAAATCTGCCAGTGACTTTTATTTTTTAAGTCATCAATAAAATCAGCCAGTGACTTTTATTTTTTAAATCATCAATAAATATCATTCAGTGACTTCAATAAAAATCAATCAATCAATCAATAAAAATCATTCAATGACTTTTATTTTTTAAGTCATCAATAAAAATCAGTAAGTGACTTTTATTTATAAAAGTCATCGATAAAAATCAGTAAGTTACTTTTTATTTTTTAAGTCATCAATAAAAATCAATCAGTAACTTTTATTTATAAAAGGCATCAATAAAAATCAGTTTGTGATTCTTCTTAATTCGCAATATAAAAGTCATTTTCATTAATCGCAGTACTGGATTAATTAAATATCGAAATGTATATATATATTCTTGATCGGCTCAACAAGACCTGTCTTGACAATTCTTTTTTCTGGAAAAATCATTACTTTTGCGTGCATTATTGCGACTTAAAAAATAAAATTTTTATTGATCACTTTTATAAATAAAAGTCACATACTGATTTTTATTTATGACTAAAAAACTAAAAGTCACCAATAATTGTTATCATAGGACAACTAAAATAAAAATCGGAAAACGTTTATTTGTGGACTTATATAAAAAAAATCAAAAATTATTGTTATTAAAGGATTTTTTAAATTTTTAATTTTTCTATAAAAATTACAAACAAAAAAATTTATTGCCAAGTTTGATTATCCGTGCGAAAAGAAATGTATTGGTATATTTCATTTATTTGTATAACTTTTCCTTCATAGTAATATTTTCAAATTTAATTTTCATAAATAACTGTTATTTCCAGTCCCTGCTTCTAACATCTAACTTCTAACCCCAAACTACTAAACTCTAACCTTTACTCTCGGCCCTCTAATTTCTAACCCCTAATTTCTAACCTCAAACTACTAAACTGCAAGCTACCCTCTTCCCTCTAACTTCTAACCCGTAATCTCTAACCTCTAAGCACTCTAACCTTAGTTTCTAACCCTTAACCTCTACCCTCAAACTACTAAATTCTAACCTTTACCCTCTTCTCTCTAACTTTTAACCTCAAACTACTAAACGCTAACCTTTACCCCCTTCCCACTAACTTCTAACCTCTACCTTCTAACCTCAAACTACTAAGCTCGAAGCTTTAGCCTCTTTCATCTAACTTCTAACCTCCACTTCTAACCTACACTCTAACTTTTAACCTCTAATTCCTAATCTCAAACTACTATAGGGGTGGCAACTCAGGAAGAGCCAGTCGTGGCGAGCAGTGCGTTAGCATGGATTGCGGTTATGGCAGAGAAGAAAAACGTTCACGAAGTCAAGCGAGTACCAGCAACATAATTCATAAAAATAACAACATCATTAATATCCATAATAAACATTCACAATAATAAAGAAATAAACTAACTGACGACTCTTTCAATCCTTATACTACTAACCTCTAACCTTTACGCTCTTTCCTCTAACTTCTAACCTCTCACTTCAAACCTCAAACTACTAAACTTTACCCTCTTCCCTCCAACTTTTAACCTCTAACATTTAACCTCAAACTACTAGACTCTAACCTTTCGTTCTTCCCTCTAACTTCTAACCTCTACCATCTTCCCTCTAACTTCTAACTTCTACCCTCTTCCCTCCAACTTCTAACCTCTCACTTCAAACCTCAAACCTAAACACTTACCTCTACCCTCTTCCCTCTAACTTCTTACTTCTGATTCCTAACCTCTACAATCTTCCCACTAACTTTCAACTTCCAACTTCTAACCACTAAACTCTTAACACTAACCTCTAATCTTTACTAACCTCTAATCTTTACCCTCTTACTTCTCATCTTTAATTTCTTCTCTTTAACCCCTAACCCAACCAAATCTTACTCCACTTTCCTTAAAACAATATCCATTGAAGTAATTTTTTTATTCGATTTTTCTCTCACTGCATAGCCACCACAGTGTCTCCATTAATTCTTGTTTTTGTTATATTTTTCTTTTTCTTTTTGTTTGCCAAAAATTTCGAAATCGACGAAACGGAAAATATAAACAAAATCATTTGTCAAACCATTCAAAACTCAAACCGCGAGCGCTGTTCCACCCAAACTTAGTCCAGAGAGGAGCCACAAAATGACAACAACTAAAATGGCCCAACGCAACGAGCCGCAGTCGTTTGTCTGTTACAACTCAAAGGACAAAACACAGCCAAAGGAATATGGAGCGAAAAGTATCTGCATAACAGTTAAACGCTAAGCCATTGCGACGGCCAGGGCGGGCCAACTTGAAGCCGAAAAGCTTCAAAATCTATCGACTAACGCTTCAAAGTGTTGTATTTGTGTGTGTGTGTGTGCGGTTTTTGCGCAGCCTACGACGCAACAATGGCGCCGCGGGCCAAGTGGAGGCGTTTGTGTGCGGGAGCGTAGAGCATAGAGCGGGTTGCTCTCAGCCAAAAGTCACCGGCGCCTCAGCCCGCTGACAATTGCCGATAAACTGATAAGCGTGCGGCACGGTGCTCGTTTCAGACACTTTTTTTTCGGCTACCCTGCAGTGCTGCAACACTCTGCCACCAGCAAATTGTGCGTGTGTGTATGTGTGTGTTTGCGCGAGTGTGTGCGTTAAACTTTCATTTCGTGTGCTACTTTGTGCGCGCAAAATCATTTGTCAAACGATTTATTTCAATTATTGTTGTTGATGTCTTGCAAAAAAGGTTCGTTTGCTTTGCCGTTCATTGGGCATTTCTGTTCAATTTTTTCTTTGTTGGTCGTTTGTGCACATTTTGCTTTGTGTTAGTTTGGGCGGAAGATATGATAATTTATTTATTTATTTTTTTCGATGCTACTATCCTCTTTTGTCAGTTGCAAAACTGATAATATTGATGTGACGACGGAAGCCGAAATGATGCTTTAATGTGCCATAAAGTTTTTGTAACTGTAATTGCCCGACATTTTTGCTGCCTTTGCCCGGCCAACATTTCCGCAATATTGTGCCGAGTGCGTTGTCTCAAGTGTGTCTGTATGTGTGTGTGTGTGTGTGGGCTGCTTTTCTCATATTCGCTATATTTCTTTCTGCCTAAAATTCAGATTAAAATTGCTTTTGCAAATGTGCAGACTTTAATGAAATGTGCTTCACATGTTGCTTCAGCTCCTTTATTATCATTCTCGCGTCAACGTGGCCAATGTGCGTTGTTGCCTGCTTCATGCTTGGCACTGTTTCACATGCAACTCGAGCGCGAGCTCAACGACATTCTTTGTCGTTGCCACATTACTTCCTAGTGGGATAAAATTGCCTGTACGACGCACAATATTAACGCCATTTAATATGTCATTATCCACAACATTAAAAATGCTTATCTTTTAATTTGACATGCTGGCAATTCATTTATTGTGCTACAACACCACAGCAAGTGCTGTGCTGTGATTAAATTCGAGGCATATGTTGCTAAATGTGGTCTTTTAAATATGATTACTAGGTGTTAAACAATTACAAGGCGGATGTAAAGTAAGTAAATATTAAAATTAGGAGTTTTTTCAATGTTGAGGCAAAACTCTGGAAACTGCTGATGCTGAATGGGTAGGCAAATGTAAAACTGGGCTGACCGAAGGAAGCATTGCATTGATTTCATTTCAATTTAGTGATGACATATCGAACTATCGACTATCGAAGAATGTGCTGTGTGAGCTGTTTTAAGACATGAATATAGCACAGCGAAGCAACATACAACGACTATGCTGACTTGGCCATGTCTCCCGCAGGGAAAATGAAGCTCAGAAGTTTAAGGTCGACGACGGAAGGAGAGACCGTTTTTCTGGTGGAAGAACCAAGTTCAGCATGCCCTCCCATCACCCGGTAACAGGTTGTTATGGCCAATTAAGTAAGTAAGTAAAGGGTGACCATATAGCAGCGACCGTTTTTCCCATAGTGAAATAAACCAAGTGATCAAAGTGACGTTTGTCAAACTCGGCACTCTTATTTTGACATATTCAAGAAAAAATGTAAACAAATAAATGTCAAGACTTAACCCGTGAAATTATTGAAAAATTCAAGTGAATTGAAAATTTAATTTTTTTTAGAAAAATTAACATTTGCGCTGTATTCTTGAGAAAACCGCAGTGAGAAAACAAAATAAAACAAAAATACAAGATGCCTTTTTTGTGTTATGGTACTCTGCCTATGTAGTCATAAGAGTATATAAGGTAATATATATTTATGTATACATAACAATTATTTTTCTTAGGCCCTTTTCAGGTTCAATTAATTCAAGTAATTTAATGATAAGGGTGATGACATTTGAAAAAAAAATTCGTCAAAAGAGGTTCTCACTATGGTTTTTCCGATAGGGATGTTTCAGCAACTATCAATGACATCAATGACAGTTAAATGTCATAAAATTTAGTGTAGTTTATCATTTCTTTCTGCATTGTTTTACGCTTGTCGAACATGTGGAAATTATTAAAAAGTATTATCGAAATTCCAACTCAGTTATAAATAAGCAATGTGAATTTCGTCATAAAATCAGTTGTCATCGAGATTTCAATACGCAGGCAATTTGTTGTACCGTTAAAAAGTTTGAGCGTTAGTACACTGTTTTGAACCTGAAGCCTCCAACCAGTCAGAGATTGGTGCAAAGTGAAGAGAACATAACGGCGTAGCGGTCAGTATCGAAGAAGACCCAGAAATGTCGATTCGGCGCCAAATAACACATACTGGGCCGAGTCATCAAAAATGGGACCAACCCACAGTGATTCGTTCCATAGACAAAATTCAAGAAATTGAGTCTCAAAATTAAACGATTTTGATGTTAAATGAAAGTAAAACTTCCATTAAAAAAAACCCTAAAAGTCGAAACTTTTTCACAAAAAATTTAAACACATGTTTTCTGTTTTTTAGTCTATTGAGAAAAAAAATCGTAAAAATACATGGATGAAAAAAGTTACTAAAACTTTCAATATAGATTAAGAATTGGTGAAGGCATTTTCGGTTTTAATATTCTCTCAAAATTTGCTAAAATTCTACTCCACATTTAATTTTCATTATTTTTCAAAATTCATAACCCAAAAATTGGCAGAACTTAGGGGAAAATATCTAAAAAGAATGTAAAAGTATGTGCCTGGATTTTTGTGTATTTTTAAAAGAATTCTTTCTTTGTCGAATAATGTTAACACATCCTCCGATCTTATATTTTATTCATCCCTGAAAGTATACAATCAACATGAAAAAATAAAAAGAAAAAACTTTACAAATGCAAAACATACACAGTGCGACAATTATGTATTAAGACTGCCTCTAGAAAATACAATTAAAACACGATATCTGCTCATTTTTCGGTATATTTATTCGAAATATTCTCGTCCTGATTCAATACATTACATCGATTTAATAGTGATTCAAACGCGTGTTCCAGCTCATTTTTCGGAATTTCCTCCAGTGCCCTCGTCGAAGCCCGTTGTATGGTCTGAATGTCATCAAAAAAGCATCCTTTCAACTTCAATTTCAGTTTCGGGAACAAAGAGAAGTCGCACGGTGCCAAATCAGGTGAATACGACGGATGATTCAACACACAGACCTGATTCCGAGCCAAAAATTGACGAACAATGAGTGCTGTGTGACTCGGTGCATTATCGTGCAACAGAGACCAACTTTTTGGATCGCGGTATTCTGGTCGAATACGACGGATTCTGGCCATCAAACGCTTCAAAACTTCGAGGTAATATGCGGCAGTAGCAGTTTGACCAGTTGGAACAAATTCTTTGTGGATAATTTCTTTGCTATCGAAGAATGTGATCAGAATGTGAGCATTGTCTTGATTTTTGATGGAACTTTTCGTGTTTTTTGGCTTGTGGTGAGTTTTTTGATTTCCATTCCGCACTTTGACGCTTGGGTTCTGGATCGTATTGGAAACACCATGTTTCATCACCCGTAGCAATTGTTTTCAGGAAGTTTGGATCATTTTCTGCTTCTGCAATGATGTCTCTAGAATGACTGACTCTCATTAATTTTTGCTCAACATTTCAACATCAAACGAAAACGTGTTTTGCAAAATGAATTTTAATAAATATTAAATGTCAACCAAATGTCATGAAACAGTTGACAGTTAGTAGAGGAAGGTTGAAGCTTCAAAACGCATGTGCTCGCACATAGATGGCGCGCTTGGTTGCTGAGATATGGTTCGAGTCTTAATACGTAATTGTCGCATTGTGTACATCTGTTATTATCATTTTTATTGCAAATCTAAAGGGTTCCGATACAATTTCTGTAACTCCTTGCAATTACCAGTGTTCACGTAACTAATTAAATGTAAAACCTCAAAAATTTAGCTTACCAAATGATGAGTAACTAGCTTTTTTTCTTCTTGAGGGTGGGCAGGAAAGCTACAACCATTCCATAGCACGCAGTTCATTTTGACCCATTGTACTATACACATGAGGGATAGGGAAGGAGAGGAGAGGAGAGTGATATCTCATATTTCACCCGTTTTGAAAATGTGTTTGCAACACCTTTTTTCCAACATATTGTAACGATAAGACAGTCTGTCGCTGTGCAAAGCAACCCTGTCGCTACGCGCCGTGCCATAATTCAACCTGGCAATGATGACCGCGATAATGGAAACTTTTAGTCCAACCTGGCAATGATGGCCGCGATAATGGGAACTTTTAGTCCAACCTGGCAATGAGTGTCGCGATCATCATGGAAACCTTTAGTCCACTCTGGAATGTGCGAGAACGATCGGCGCGATGGCCGGACAGGTATAAAAGGCAGCCGGGTGCGGCGCAGCGAGTCAGTCTGATTTTGACTAGTGAAGGTGCCACACGGAGTAATTGAGCGAATAATTAAGTGTAAAGACAGTAAAGTGTAAACCTGTGAAATAAAGTGATTGTTGGTTTATTTTATTGACTGCGGTTGAGGAACTAAGTGTGTTTTATTTTCAAATTACGCAATCCAGAGATACGTACTAGCCCACTAGAACTAGCATTCGTAACAATATGTTACAGCACACATTTCAAGCGGATGGGGAAAGAGTGGGGGGATTAACTAGCTTACCAAATTTTACTAAGAAGAGACCACTCCTTCTAATTTGGACCGGTTGTACGGAGTCAAATCTCTGTGCGATCGCTAATAGTTATCGGCAACGTAAATAACAAAAAATCATAAATAAGACTTATGAAGCAACGTAAAAAAAAATTTCTCAAAATAATAGTTATCGGTAACGTAAATAAAAAAATCATAAATAAAAGTTATGAAGCAACGTAAACAAAAAAAATTCCAAAATAATAATTATCGAGAACGAAAAAAAAAATTTGTTTCTCATTGCAGTTATTACGCAACGTAAAAATTAATTGTTGCAAATAATAACACTGTGCGTGAAATTTGCCCTCAAAAATTTAGACATGGGGGGGACCTACTGGGTGAGTTTT
The DNA here is from genome assembly GCA_964056695.1 of Melieria picta. Classification (NCBI taxonomy): domain Eukaryota; kingdom Metazoa; phylum Arthropoda; class Insecta; order Diptera; family Ulidiidae; genus Melieria; species Melieria picta. The sequence goes on along the minus strand of OZ057398.1, from coordinate 82,514,179 downwards.
CTATAGGTATACTGAGTTGAGATCCACCAGCCGTTTGGTAAGATTGGCTCTAGTTTATGAGAAATCCGACTTTGAAGTTTGGTAATTTTCGTCAAATTTGTCGCTTAAGTAGGTCCTAAATCGTTCCGAATATCGCTTTACTGTCTTCGGCAAGTTTGTAGATATTTTAACTACCAACACATTTGCTTAAGACACCAATCCAAAAAAAAAACATTTAAACTGTGTAATTGCGATATGTGCATTTTTGAGCGCAGCGCAACGTGGCGTATGAGTGTCAATTATATGAGTGTTAATTATAATTAAATGACACTCATACGCCACGTTGCGCTGCGCTCAAAAATGCACATATCGCAATTACACAGTTTAAATGTATTTTTTTTTGGATTGGTGTCTTAAGCAAATGTGTTGGTCGTTAAAATATCTACAAACTTGCCGAAGACAGTAAAGCGATATTCGGAACGATTTAGGACCTACTTAAGCGACAAATTTGACGAAAATTACCAAACTTCAAAGTCGGATTTCTCATAAACTAGAGCCAATCTTACCAAACGGCTGGTGGATCTCAACTCAGTATACCTATAGGAAACTCACCCAGTAGGTCCCCCCCATGTCTAAATTTTGGACTTGCACAGTGTAATTATAATCAACAAATAAAATTTATGTTGCATTGTAATAGTTACATTGCAATTATTTTCTTAAAAAAGTATAATAGTTAAGTCCCTGTTCAAAAAGCCAATTGTGGTGCCCGAAGAAAGTCCGGGCAAGCCCCTGTCTTCCTGTATTCGGTGTTAGCTGAAACCAACCTGAACATTGAACAAACCTGGCAATGTCCTCCAGTGACATCATGCAAAACCAGGAATGGCTTAAATGTAGCTCCAAAAATAAAACCAGAATTAATTTGATATCTCACATTCTCTCTTTTCACACTCTCATTTGATCTGAAGTCAGAATTTTTTTTAAAGTACTTTGAAATTTCAAGGACATGCTTATTTCAAAAAATTATTTTAAAAATTGAGCGCATTGTAGAATAAGCATATGGGTATCAAATGAAAGAGAAAAATCCATAAAATTTTTGAAAATTTAATGTTTTGGTGCAAAAGGACGAAGAGGTATGAAAAATGTCCTTTTAAAACTTTATCCTTGAATATCCTTGGAAATTTCCAATAGTATTTTTTGAAAAAAATATATCTTAAGGACTAATATGTACACTACTACATCCTTGAATTTCGTCCTTCTAACTTTATTAGTTTAAGATATAAAAATTGAATACTCCTCTCTATAGAACAAAGATATATTGCACCGTTTGACAAACATAAAATATTTAATTAACTCATGTATAAATCGTTATGCTGCTAAAACTAGAGGTTAAATACACTAATTCTGCAATTTCAAAATTGCCTTTGAACCTAAGGATTTATTTTCACAAGACATTAAAAACTTAACCAATTCAAATATCTTACGGCAATTTTCATTAAACACCGCAACATGCAGACTCACAAATCAATTCAATTTATATTGTTAAGGAATTACAATAATGACTGCCATCCTTGACAAAACTGTCGTTATTCCTTCATCTGCCTTAGCGCTTTTTATTTTTGTTGCATTCAACTCTCTTTAATCGCTTCAGCAGTTGTTGAGCTTTTGTGCAACTATACAAACAATTCCAATTGTTATAGTATTTGCGTAAACAAAGCGCACCGTTTGCTTTGTGAGGATCATACATACCATACTCGTATATGGGTGTAATATATATGTATTGTATATATGGTTGTGTGCAAGGCCACTTTCACTTGGCCAGCAACGATCGCCGCAACCATGATGTGGCTACACATCAATTTCCCAGCTGATAAGCAGGCAAATTCCATGCCACACAAACTCTACGATCCGGTGCTGGCATGTGTGTGCGTATTTTTCCTGCTTTATTTGCACGTGTGTGCAGTGTGGCTGTGCTGTGGAAATCGTTTTGAAAAAGTTTCGCACGCAAATTGAGTGCTCCTATCAAAGCAATAAGCAGAGCTGGGCTTTTTCGCACAGCGGCTCACTGTCACTGGTGCTACTTGTTTGTTGTTTTTGGTTATTGTTTTTGTGCCGCTAGCCACTACATATACACCTTTGCCGCTTACGTCTCCACACTTACTTCAAATGAATTGCTTTCATGTTGTTGCCCTTTTTTCCCACTACTATGTTTTTGTTTGTTTTCTACCTTTTTTTGGGCGTTGTTTTTTGTTGGTTTTGTTTTTGTATTTTTTGTATTTTTTATCTTTCGATGTGCTGTAATAATCCAATCGTCAAAGTGTTTTTTTTTATGGGGTCTTTGCAAAAAATCGCTTGCAATTTTCTTTTGCTCGTCTTCTTTGTTTTTTTTATTATAACGAAGAATAGCAGCTTTTTTGTTGTGTTACTGCGTTTCTTTTGCTTTGCGTCGGCTTCATGCTGAGCGGCAAATAAATCCCAAGAGGCACAGTTTGGCTGTGATGCAGCACACGCGCCCTCGCCAAGGGAGCGACGCGTGGCCGAGTGGGGGAGCCACATTTTCACACGCACTGACATTGACACGTTGTTAGTGATAGGCGTGCCGGACAGCTGGGCGGACCGGAGTCAGCGGTCATGCATACAAATTCCTTATGCATGTAGTGTAAATTGGATTTTTATATTTATTGCAACTTTTTTTTTTTTGGGCGCTGAGGGAACATGCCACGTGGCACACACACACACACATCGAAATGCTGTTGAAATTATTTCAAACTTAAATTCACTTTGATGACAGGTGTGAAATGAGTGCCTAAGGAATTCTTCAAAAGTAGCGGAGAGGAAGCAAAAAATATTAACTTGCAATAATCACTAAAAGAAATGCTGGAAAATGTTGGAATATTTTGAATTTTATGATCTGAGCAAAATGGCGTTTCTCGCTTTAACATCGATTCTAAGGTAATTAGGTGTCGCTGACTTTCTTCAAGTCAGTGGTTTGGAGGTTCACCCCTCCCCCTCCCAAATGCAAAAATGTCTGGTGCAAAATATAGTTTCAGATGGAATTGGGCTCAAAAGTTGTACGCAAACGCTCCTTCCCCCCTGAATGAAATTCTGTGTGCGCCATTGCTTCAAGTTCTTCATAGCCTTAACTCGTTTTCTGACTCTTCTATCAATTATGTATAAATTTTTAAATTTTACAAATCGTTTAAACTACGGCAAAGTATCTAAAAAGGAGTTTCTGGCTTTGACATCGATTCTAAGATAATAAGAAATCGCTGATTTCGAATCCACAAACGTTTTTTGAAACTTACTTCAAGTTCCCCATAAGATTGTAATTGCAGCCTTAACTCTCTTTCTGATTCTTTTATCAATTATATTTTTTTTAATTTTTCAAATCGTTTAAACCACAGCAAAAATATTTAAATTGAAGATTCTGATTTTTACATCAATTCTAAAGTAATAAGGAATAGCTGTTTTCGAATACACAAACTTTTTTTTTAATAAAGATAAGATTGTAAGTGCATCCTTAACTCTCTTTCTGATCCTTCTATCAATTATAATTTTTTTTAATTTTGCAAATCGTTTAAGCCACAGCAAAACTATTTAACCCACAGCAAAAATATTTAAATTGAAGATTCTGATTTTTACATCAATTCTAAGGTAATAAGGAATAGCTGTTTTCGAATACACAAACTTTTTTTAATTAAGATAAGATTGTAAGTGCATCCTTAACTCTCTTTCTGATCCTTCTATCAATTATAATTTTTTTTAATTTTGCAAATCGTTTAAGCCACAGCAAAACTATTTAAATTGAAGATTCCGATTTTGACATAGATTCTGAGGTAATAAGGAATAGCTGTTTTCGAATCCACAAACGTTTTTTTTTAATTAAGATAAGATTGTAATTGCATCTTTAACTCTCTTTCTGATCCTTCTATCAATTATAATTTTTTTAAATTTTGCAAATCACAGCAAAATTATTTCAATTGAAGATAATTCATTTGAAGATAATTTTAAACAAGCCAATAATGAATTTATACTCTTATTTGATCGATTCGATTACTCAATAATAAAATATTTACAGTGTGTTTTCACCCATTTGAAGCTCATAAAACTTTAAAATCCCTGCGGTTGTGCTTAATTGCATTCAAATAGTAGACAAAGCACTCAAACGGCTTTGTCAAATGCATTAACAGCCTAAACGCTTTAGGCGTCCGAAAGTATGCTTTAATACGCATAAATTGTTTTCTTTTAATTTGTGAAATCTTTTGCGCGCAACTCGACGTAAATTCGCTATAAATTTCATCCCAATAAATCGGCTAAAACTCGCACGCACGCACGCACCCAAACGCCAAACCCAGCAGCCAAAGCACACTTACACATGCATACAAACATATTTCGAGCTAACCTCACATTTTGCACGTTGCACACCTTTTGTTGTTTGTATTTATATTTTACTGCCAACGCCAGCGCCGCTGCTGTTATTGCCAATAAATTGTGTTAATAAACCAAAAGTTGTTAATTTAAATGATTTATATCCACTAACACACACACACACACGCACCAACAACACATGTTTACAAAGCACAGCATGATTTTACGCAAGTTTGCTGTGTAACCTTATGCACGGCCGCTCGGTGTGCCCGAACGCTTCGCGTAGGCTTATGTTCGCTTCACTTTTCTTTGCGCCTCCCAATGTGGCCGCCTCGCCCTGCAGCGTTCAACGTCTGTATGTCCTTATTTGTGCGTTTGGCCAGCGAGAGGGCGACCGTGCGACGAAAGGCTGCAACGCGCTGGCAGTCAGGGCAGCGCCATGAATCATTATGGCTAATGGTCGCCCCGCCGCTGTGCGCCGTAATCCTCGTCTTCGGCAGCCAGGCTGCGCGCCACGCTCGACCAACTCCTGCTGCCAGACTGCGCGCCGACTGCGGCATCTTCGACAGTCGGTCTTTGCGCTTCATTTAAATATAAATTTATGTATTATGGTTTTTAGTAAAAATTATTTTATTTGTTTGTCTTCATTACGCTGCTACTTGTAATTTTGTAGCCACTATTGCTTCGACGCAGCGCCTACAGCTGCCAGCACAGCCAGTCGGCAGTTGTTCGTCGTAATGGAATCGCTCAAGCGTAGCCGGCGGCCGTCTTGTGCGCCACAATAGCAGCGCAGGCCGCCGACCCAGAGCAGCTGCAGGAAACGACAATCAATATGCCGTCTCGTTCCTTTTGCTTGCTGCTTGCTTATTGTGCTTTCGTTCTCACTGTCTCACACTCCACTTTACTGTACTTTTAATGGGTTTCAAAGGATTTAGCGCATCTTCATTCGTTTATTTCCATGTCATGGCCTTATTGATTGCCCTAGTCCCAGTTTGTATCCTTTGCAGCGCTTCCGGGTCCCGCCAAGAGTGGCGCGCCCCACAGTGTCGCTCCACTTCTTCGTCTACTCTACGAATTTGTGCTCAAATTATTCTTTTCCTTGTTGATGTCACTTTCCTTCCACACAATTCTGTTTTCATTTAAGCAAATTTATGTATGTGTAAATGTGTGTATTCATATAAAATTTTACATAAATATTGCACAATATCTTCTGAGTCACTGGTGCACAGTTGAGTACATTTTGCCGCTTTACTACGCTTGTGGGCTTTATTGTTGTAGTTAAAGTACTCATGCTTGCAGGTTGCTCTGTGCACTGTTCAACACATTGTAATTTTATGAAATGCATCGCTTGTAGATGCAAAATTTTAGGGCACACACTCATTTAGTGCAATGTAGTATTTGTATAAGAAAATTCGACATTTTGAAATTTCATAGAAAATTGAAGGGGCAACTCTACTCAAGTGCTGCTGCTGCTCCTAATAATTGATTTATGGTCAAACACGGCAACACAGCACATTTTATTAAATAAACATATTAATTAGTGCAAAGCTTTGCAGAGCTGTGTGGCATTTGTACTTATGTATGTTGTGTGTTTGTGTGTAGAAGATGGTTTTGATTTTATTTGGCTTTGGCTTTGGGGTTGGTTTTTAAGCAGAACTATGCATAAACTAAGCCAGCGGCATTTTCTCTTTGCACTGTCCGCTTGTTCACAAAGGTTTCAGCTTTTGGCTCTTTGAACGGTTATTTGAATGCAACACAATCAAATAGTTGTGGGTATCTACTTGAATTTATCTGATTCGCATTTATTGTTTTTTTTTAGAGTTAATTCGATACAACCCACGAATGCAGCGCGCTAGAAGAAATAAGGAAGAAGAATAAAGCAACTCAAATAATATTTTTACCACTTTTTTCTGCGACTCTTTTCGATACAAAATCGAAACTCGAAAAATTTTTTGTCCAATGTAAAATTGTCGAAACTTTCAAAATCTCAATAAAAGTTGAACAATATTTCTTCCAATGTAAAATTGTCGAAACTTTCGAAATATGCGGTCAAATTAAAAAGTTTATTTATTTTACAACAAACATGATTTATCAGTGAAAAAGTCAGGCACTTAACTATTATAAGTTTTTTAACTTTTACAATGTAACATAAATTTTATTTGATTATAATTATTATTTGCGACAATTAATTTGCACGTTGCGTGATAACTGTTATGAGAAACAAATTTTTTTTTTATTATTTGAAAGAAAATTGTTTTACGTTGCTTCATAACTTTTACGAAAGAAATTTTTTTACGTTGCCCTACCACATTTTGAGTATGAATTGATTTTTAATTGTTTAGTTGTTGGTGGAAATTAGTTTTATGCAGTTAGTTTGCGGTTGTCAATTTAAAACAATTAAAAATCAATTCATATCCAAAATGTGGTAATTCAACGTAAAAAATTTCTTTTTTCAAAATAATAGTTATCGGCAATGTATGAATAATGAAAATAAATCATAATAATATAATAAATCGTAATGAAATTAATCATAAATAAAAGTTATGAAGCAACGTAAAAACAAATTTCTCAAAATAATAGTTATCGGTAACTTAAAAAAGAAAAGTCATAAATAAAAGTTATAAAGCAATGTAAAAAACAAAAATTCCAAAATAATAATTATCGATAACGAAAAAAATATTCGTTTCTTATAACAGTTATTATGCAACTCAAAAATATTTATTGCATGATAATAATTACAGGTGACGTAAAAAATTTCTTATTGGGAATATTTATTATAAAGCAATAATTATAGAAATTTCTTAAATTAGAGCCATTTTTTTATTTCCAAAAATACGGATAATAATTATTTTAGGTCTCTGGAAAAAATTGTGCATTCAATACTTCTGTATGGAAATTATAAAGAATAATCTCTAACCATTGAAATGCGTCTAGTTTTAAGTATTTTATAGGTTAGTTCTTAGTTTTCTTCAATTGAATTTTTTTTGCATTTTGCTTTAATTAGGAGTTGAAAATATGGCAAAAATATACAAAATACTTACTTATATAACTGGCCATAACAATCGCTTACTGGGTTGAAAGGAAAAGTTCTTTTCTGTCGCCTCAACTTTGTGCGCGACTTCTCCAATTGGTCACACCAAGAGATGATAGAGCGCCGTCAACTGGATCCTTCCAACAGAGACACGGTCTGCCTCTTCGCCGTCGACCTCCACCTAGCGCGTCGAATACGCGGAGCTTCATAGTCCATACGGGAGACGTGAACAAAGGCCGCTGTGTCGTTTCGCGACAGTGTCCATGCATGCACGCGACAGAGAGTGCAACATTTGGTTGGTCCAGAGAGGTCTCTCTGTTGCTCAGTTGCCTACCGAGACTATAGTAGCACCTACTGGCAAAAGAAATCTTCAGTTCCAGGCAGACATCGTTGCTGCTTTTTGTGGCGATTCCAAGGTGGGCCATTTCCTTAAGAACTTCATAAGTACCTATGCTTCTCGGCCTCGAGTCTCTGCATGTAGACAACATATACAACAACATTTCGCTCTCAGTTACCACCAGACCCATTTTGGCAGATTCCCTTTCGATTGCCGCAAAGGCAGCGGTGACATCTCGCTTCTTACGCCCGATGGCGTCAATATTATCATCGTAGACAAGCAGCTGAGCACTTTTAGAGGCCTTACTGTGGTTAGTGGCTCTGCTTGGTGAAATTGAAGAGGTCTCACAAAGGATCACCTTGTCTGAAGTCTCGAACGGTTTCGTTTGGTTTGGAGAGGTCACTTCCAAACTTAGCGAAGCTGTGTGGGCATTGCTTGAAGGCGCTCTGCAAAGTTTTACGAGCTTTGCAAAGATACCAAGTTCAGACAATGTGGCGTATAACTAGGCGATGCTTTATCGGGCTAACGAATGCTGCATGGTAATCGATAAAGAGAGGTGAGTATCGATTTGGTTCTCATGGGTGTTGGAACTTAAAAATAGTACCAGACGCACTTCCACTCGGAGGCATAAAAATACCCACTTAAAGTTCCTTTAAAGAGGCGAAGGAAGATTCAACTTTCTCTCAGTCCAGGCTCAGTCAACAGACCAATTTGACTTCATTAGCACGTTTGATGGTTCAACTTCTGCTGTATCATTCAAACCAGACAGGAATCTAGACCGTAAAAAGTAAGTCAATCGATTGTTTAGTTCAGAGTTCGGCAGACCTTCACATTCAAAAATTTTTTTTCTGAGAGCTGTTGAGTCTACAAATATTCGATTCTCAGTAAGCTGAGCTGTGCAAAACACTGGTTTAGTTCGGTGACTTGAAAGGTCCTAAAATTTCCAATCAGTTAGTTAAAGAAGAAGAAGAACCAAGTTGAGGACGCCCTATCATCTCTTAGTGTGACCGACTGGAAAAGGCACGCGCCAGAAAAGAGCTTTTGCTTTCAACCCAGTAATAGATTGTTATGACCAGTTAAGTAAAGAAATTATTTGAAGAATTTAAGGCATTAAAGGACCAGCACAGTCAGAAAGGCATAAGAGAACTGCATTCAAAAATTTGCTAATTTGTGCTACAAGTGGAGTAAATGGCAGCAACGTTGTACCGTTATTAAAATTAGAAAAAGGACTGAATAACAACAAAAACAGCAACAATAAAAAAATAATAAAAACAAGGACCAAGCATCAAGCGAGCAAAAAAAAGTGCATTTATCATGAAAGTTGCGCCTGTGCGCCTAAAAGTGTGCACGCGAATTTGCAACGGCTGCTGATTACATTCATATCAGCTGTGCGTAGTCGCCTGCCTGCCACACACACACACATATATACTTCCGCTCGCTTATAATCAAATCTGCGTACAATTACACGACAGCTGTGCACCTGCGTGGCACAGATTGTACCAACGTCGCGGCTGCTGTTGTTGATCAAAATGGTTTACTTCAATTTAATTTGCATACTTCAAAAAAACATTACACAAAAGAAGTGAACAGAGCAAGAGTGAAGAAAGCCAACTTTGGCCAACAACAATTACAATAACAACATTAATAACACACATGTGACACTCCCGCTTTGAAGATTTCATTAAATATATATAAGCAAATGTGTATGGCTGTTTGTGTGCGAGTGTGTGTGTGCGTGCATATTCACGTTTCATTAAAATGACTTAATTGAAATTGTTCAAAAATTTTTTATGTTGCCAACTTTTCTAATTGTTATGCGAATTGTTGTTAGTGATTTCATGCATTTATTATATGGGGCCAATGTTTACCGTGTTGCGCCGTCGCCTCCCACACCTTCACTGTCGCTTTGGCTTAGTTACCAATTAGTTCTAAGCCGCAGGCGCAAAACTCTGCCCACACGTACAACGACAGCGACCCACCCACATTTGTAGCAGTTTACCGAACTTTACATCAAACAAAGTTTTTTGCTGTTGTTGTTGAAATCAAACAACACTCACGACGTTACACATACACACACACACTTTTGTACAGACAAACACATAACAGGTAATTTTGGAATTTATAAATTAAATCATTTGTGTGCGACAGCTCATGTAAAGCCGCTTTTAGTTTCGATTCTAATTGAATTAAATTAATTGCTTTAAGTTCAATAATATGAATTTTAATTGATTACTTTAAATTTATTGAAATGCAAATTTAATTAAAGTTCCTTCAATATATCAGTCTTGATTTAAATAAAGCAAATCTTAGCAGACTTTTATTCGTTTGCAGCAAAATATGCAACTTTTTAATATTCTTTGTTTTTATGTTTAACCATGAATACCTTTCATCCTCAATTATCTTCCACACTTTATCTGTTTATTTGTAAGCTGTTCCATGAAATTAAAGAAAACACTCCTCATTCTCGGCAACCTTGCAACATCAATGCTTCAACAGCAGAAAATTGTTTCTTTCTTACACTCAACACACAGTTTTGTTAAGCTTTGCTGTTTGGTGACATAAAAACTGCCATAAACCATAATTCTAACAACGTGTATGCTTCTACTATAATTAAATCTCCCTTTTGCATTGAACAATTTAGTCGAAACACCAATAAAACCCAAAAAGTTTCATATCTTAACATGAAAGAAAATCACGCACAAAATTTCCTTCGTCTTAATTAAGAAAACATTGTTTTGAATAGATTTCATGTAATTGAGCTTTGAAAGTTGTTACAACTTTGGAAAGCTTCCACACGTTGCAGATGTCTAAAAACTGAGCTTGAAGTAGATTCGGCTTCAAATTACTTCGGCTGCAAGAATTAAAAGCACGCAAGTAGCTTCGGCCACACAAACTAAAAGCAATTCCACTTCGGCGCACGAATACATTAAATTCGAATTCATTAAAAAAATCTAACTGATTCAATGAAATTGTTAACAAAGAATATTAATGAGATGTCGCTTACAATAATATAAGTTGAAATTTTCTTTAAAAGAAGAAGAAGAAGAAGAATTGCATTTAGTTATACTTAGACGCATTTAAGTATAATCAACATTAAAACTTTGTACCTTTATACTATTTTATACACATATTGTTTTTAGCAGAAACTATTTGGCTATTGTCATATCATAGTATTGAAGTGATTTTATAAAAACTTTTTAATGCATTGGAGGGTGCATTGATAGATTACATGATAAATGTATGCTATCAATTTATTAAAAATTTATCAAATACCACAACTGAACTCTTATACTTTTCCACTAGTTTTTCGTAATTTACCTAAAATCTTTATTGCTTTTTCTTTATTAATTTGTTTTCAATTATTATGCTCTTCTTAAATGTAAGCATTTTTAACTCATCTTTAATCTCTAAAGATTGAAGGGAAATGCAACCCTGCATATATCAACGACAAACTAGTAAACCAATAACAAAATCTGCATAACAGCTGATTACATTTTGAAATAGCCGAATCCAATTGGAAAACAAACCAACAAAAACCTGGCGCTATTCCGGAGTGAATTCCTTGCAATTACAATTTCTCCAGAACATCAAGCAGAACAAACCTTCAGCTCTGTCTTTACTCCACAATCTACCACATAAAGCAACCCCAAAAATATCTCACAATGAACGGCAACGGTAAATATTTCCACTAAACACAAAGCATCGCACAAATTAATTCCACTTTCCCGCTAGAGTGCGCCGATATACTGATCGAGGCCCTGGAATTGTTGCTCCACAACATACTTTACGTGCGCGATGTCTACCCGTCGCAGATATTCAAGAAGCGCCGCTGCTACAATACTCCCGTTTATGTGTCCATCTATCCGGCGCTAAACAACTACTTGCACAAAGTGCTACGCACAGCACGCGAGCTGCAGCGCAGCGGTGAATTACAGTGCGTACAGGCGTTGCTCTACCATGACGAGTTACCGCTGCACGAACGCTACACATTCCGCATTGGTCACGAGCAGTTCACATCGACAGCACAAGCGACGGAGGAGGCGTCTACCATTACAGATGAATTTCTGCTGGACTTTGAAGAGCAGCTGCGCGCTGCATTGTACAAATTAGCCGAACGTGTGAAGGCATTAGAGAAGCTGCCCAGCGGCACAAAATTCAAAGCGATTTTGCACACAACACAGGCAGGTTTCGTGCGACTCAGCAACAATGCACACTATCAGGTAGGCAGTTTTAGCACCACGTCTTGAAACCACAACTTAACGAATTAATTTTTGCAGGATTTTCCCTGGCTACGCGAGACAGTGCATACGACGACCGTAAAAGAAATTTGCCTTCTGCCACTAACACGACTAGATACCGTCGGCCTTGAGCTGAACGTCGAAGTGGTTTGAACGCCTCTTGACCCCTGTACGCCAGCCCCAAAATGTCAATAAATGTAGATATATTAAATTTTTACAGCGCAATGCATTTGTTTACTTCGCTACAAACATTTATAATTAAAGAAAATGCTACTTTTCGCTCATAGCAGTCCCTGTCGCTTCAGATCCTCGTACGTCTTGCGATTGACCACATTGCCCAGCGAGTCCTCGAATTCCTCTTCCTGGTCCGCAATCCAGCGCTCGCTTTGCTTTTGCGACTTTAGCTTCTCCCACAGTGTGATGGCGTCCTCGATCTGCGTTACATTGGCAAAATGCGCCGTGTTCGGTATGCCCAGACAGCGCATACCGTGCGCATGCCGCCACTCAGCAAAGTGGCGCTGGAACGCCTTCGGTCCCTTGTATGTGAAGTTTCCGCAGATTTCGCAGTTGTAGCTGATGTTGAGGCCGTGCAGCTTGTACAGCCAGTATGGTATTGGCTTTCCGTCCCAGCCCAGTGGCAGATTTTTCGGGTTATACGGCACATCGTCCGCATCCGCATCGTCGTCGTTGTCACTCTCACTGGCCTCGACGTCGCTGTCGTCACGCTCGCCGCCCGTGCGCGCCTGCTTGCGTTGCACATTTTCCTTGGTGGCACTGCGCTGCTCGGACAATAGCTCCGCGTACTTGTACAGCAGACCTTCCTGCTGTGCGATTTCCTTGTGCCGCTCATTCTCACGCGTCTGCACACTGGCGTTTTTCGCCGAAGGTTTCTTGGCCATCAGCGATGGGTCAAGCGTCTTTTTGCCTTTGGTGGAGAACAAACGCTGAGCACGCTCCTCCAAAGTGCCGCCGCATTTCAGGCCCAAAGCCATCAGCGCTGACTTGAGACGATCCAAACCCAACGAGGCCAACTCCTCCCAGCTGGAAAAGGCCGACAAATCCAGATGTGCGCCCGTGTTGGCCAAAGCCGATTCGGTTTCCTTCGAAGCCCAGCCTAAAAACGAAAAACACACACATAAAACATTGCTGTACACGCTACCAAGCCACCACGCACTCACCAGGGAAGCTGCCTTGCAGCCACTGCCGCTGAAACTCCAGCTCCACCTTCACCAACTCGGCCTCGACATCCAGCAGAGGCTGAATGCGCAGCAGGAAGTTGTGCAAATAGCTGTTCAAATTCTCCAGATACTTGCGGTATTCGCGATTCTTGCGCTCGCGCGCTATATCGAATACGTGGTCGAATGTCATAAGGTATGTAATGTAGTCCACCTTCTCTACGCCCCGCAAGTTCAGATACTGCTCGTAGCACTCGTTCAAGTCCAGGTAGCGGCCGCCGCCCTCCTCGTCGGTGAACTCCACCAGTGCAGACATCTCTTCCGGATTGTTGTAGGCCTTGGTCAGCTCTTCGAACTCCACAGACAGCGGCACACTCACCTCAGCCGGGTGCTTCTTGTAGAACTCTTTGATCTGCTTCAGCCGCACGTAGAACTCATTAAATTCGTTGGGTCCCGAAAGCGCCTGAATCTCGGCTTTGCGTTCATTGTCCTTGTCCTCGTACAGCTCCTTCAATTTATTCGTGGAGTTGTGGTGTAGATCGAGCAAATATTTCAATCGCTGCTCCGAGTAGATGCGCTCCTTCTCGCCGGACTTCTTGCTCGCGTATTCGTCCACCATCAATTTGAGCAGACGTTCGCGTTCTTCATGGTAGCGACGCTGTTGCTCCAACAGCGTTTCCATTCTTACTTAACGTTAATGCGATTTTCAGTCAATGTTTTTGCCGCACTTTCCAATATATCAGAAATATGTGTTTTTGGCTCCAAGTGAAACGTGTGAAAAACAGCGAAAGAAATCCATGCACAAAAACTACGACAACAGTGCTGCCAAGTCGGCTTTAGCGGCAGAGGCGAATGATACAAAGGGGAAAACAGCAAAGTTTGTGTGATTTCACTGATTCTCAGCACATTCGCGCGCTACTATGCACAATAGACGCAGTGTCATTCACAGGACTTGATGTAAAAAGTGCACCCATTAAAAAGTAGGAGGATTCCCTCGAAGTAAAATGCATCTACTAGGTTCTGTCATGTATAGCACTGATTTTTTTTAACTGTCAAACTTATTAGACTTCATGAAGATCATAAATATTTCATTATGTGATCCAAAAGGAGTGGTTAAAGTGGAATGGGAAGTGAAGGAACATTTAATATAACCGGAAAAGTATTTTTTAAAAAGAAATAAGTTTCTTTACATACAGAACACTAGACCCATACGGCAGTTCTTCGCATACATATTTTAATTTTGTTTCAATACTTTTTCAAAACCTTTGCTTACTTAACTTACTTAACTGGCCGCAAAAGCTCTCTCCAGGCGCCTCTGCTTTGCGCACGCCTTCTCCAGTTGGTCACACCAACTGGGCCTCCTCAACTTGATCCTTCCACCGGAGACACAGCCTCCCTCTTCGCCGACGACCGCCAACTACCGCATCGAACACTTTGTTTGCCGGAGCTTCGTCGTCCATACGGCAGACATGGCCAAGCCAGCGTAGCCGCTGGATGTTTATTCGCTGTGCTACGTCCATGGCTATATACAACTTGTACAGCTCGTTGTTGCTTCATATACGATAGTCGTCGCCAATACGGAAACCTTTGAGGTTAGCAAAATTTCATCCGTGCTTTCATATATATTTAATACAAACTAGATATCTATACGTAATTACAGCCAAATAAAGATGCTATATATCTATACGATATTTTTTATATAACATGATCAGTTAGCGCATTGAAATACTTTTGCATCCTTCAAATCATTGCGAATGATTCTATACTACACCACCATGCAACTCTGTGCCAAAAAGACATCTGCCAATGAGATTCAAAATGGCCGCTTCCAACAAAAAAAAAACTAAAATTTCTGTACAGTAAAAAGCGTCCGACGTGAAAAGTTCAATATTCGGCGTGTATTTCTCTTCTTTTTCTCCCCCGTTAATTAAACAATAAAGCCCAATTGAATTGCAAACAAATAAACAAATTCCCATACACTCTGCGAGTGTGGAAATTAAGTGCAAAAAGGAGTTTTGAATGTGGCCGAGAAGCGAGCATCAAAATTTCGCGCAGCCCTCCAAGTTAATGTGAAAATTTTCAATTATTACAATTGTGCAAAAAAAAAAACAAGTAAAGAAAAAAGCTGACGGAGAAGAAAATTTACAAGAAGGCTCTGAAAGCAGAATACAAAAAAGTGAAAGCACGCAAGGAAGCAAAACGTGCATCAAGAAATAGTGAAAAAAGAAAAGCAAAGCAGCAAATTTGCTAATCGCATAGTGTGAAAAAAGTGTAAGCAGTAGAAAGCGAGAAAGAGGCAAAAGTTGATGCAGCCGAGTTCAGATGACGGACAGACCCAAGCGAAAATGATGGTGCACCAAAGCAGCAAATTCCGCTCGGACTGATAGAAACTTTGGAGTGCAATTATTGGGCATTCGTGCTGCATTATTCCTGTGTTTGAGTTTTGCTGTCGACAGCGAAAATTGAGGCGTTCTACGCGGCCTCGCCCTTGCTGCGCTTCGCTGCCGCTAGCCCCACGCGCTCGTTCGCTCGCCAAACTGCCGCCCATCTCATGAATTCGGCCATGGAATTGGAGGAGCTGGAGAATCTGAGCAAGAGCGACTTCTTGCCGCTCATACCGCTCATCAAGCAAGAACAACTGGATTCGGCCATGCCGGAGGCGGCGCCGCCGGAGCAGCTGCCCAGCACGGGCACGTCGGCCACAGCGTCCACGTCTTCGTTTTCCGCATCGTCGATTGGGAATCCGTGCGATAGCGCCGAGAAGCGGGTAAGCTGCTAGTTTATGTGGTTCTGAATGTGCAACGTGTGCGTGCTTGTGTGGATGAGTTTATGTGTGTGAAGCGCCAGCGCTATCGTGTGTTGCTGCGCGCTGTGCGGCACATCCGGAGGCGCTTCCGCAGGCGGCCGGAAGTCGATAATTGTTGGTAGTTTGGCTTTTGAAAGCGAGTCGGCGGGAGCGACAACGGCGGCATTGCTGCACTACTCTTCGACCGCACCGCCCTGTGAACTCTTGCGCGGCGGAGCGCCGAGCGCTGACATTGAATTCCATTATGCTTTAAAGGTTCGGCTAATGGGTCGTTCATTAGCGTTATCGCAGTCATTAGCCTAATGGGAGAAATTAGAAAAATCACAATTGCGTTTTTCAAGTTGATGATTTTACGTTTTTTAATGAGAAAAATTGCGGCTTACTGATGAGAATGGTGTCGTCGACCGAGTGCCAAAAAGTATGCTAATGTTTTCGAAGTTGGTGAACGAAACTGGTTTCCTACAATGGTTTGTCGATGGCACTGTTGCCTAAAACTATGCTTACGAAATGGTTGGAATGTGTTTTTGATGTAATGACTGTGTTTTTAGAAACGGTTTCCTTAGCATACTTTTAGGGTTCGTTGTAAAATTTCAAATTGTTGTCTGTAAGGAGGCGCAAAAATGAATTTTTAATTGAACTTTAATTACAATTAAATACAAATTTTATTATTTGGGTTTGATAATTTAGTTTGTTTTCGAATTATTAAATGCTAATTAAACGGAGAAGTCATTTAAAACTGACAAATTCTAATTAAATGATTCAACGTTGTGTTACTTTTGGCAGTAAAAAAATACTGTTAAGAATAGAATTAGTTACTTAGTTATTATTATGTTATTACTAAGTTTAACATTAACTATTTAATTAATTAATTTAGTTTATTATTTAAGTAATCCATCAATTAACCTTAGTTTTGTCATTCGCCACTTTTTTTAATTAGTTCAATAATCAACGAACCTTATTAATTTAAATTGTCATAAACTTTTAACATTTAAAATCACGCGTCAACTAACACTTATTTATCTACTAACTAGAAAATGTATTATACAGAGTTAAATCTGCATTTAATTCGATTATTTGGTTAATGAGTTTTCAATTAATTTGATTATTTAGTGATTAAATAATAATTTCATTGATTCAATAACTGAATAATTGTCTTTTTTGTATATTTTTTGCTAACGAAATTTTTCGTTAATTAAAAGTTCTATTTAATCATGAACTCTTTTCTTTATTTTTAATTTTAATTATTTTGACAAGTTTTTTTTTCATTCACACCAAATTAATTAAATGGTTATAATTAGTTTATATTAATGATGTTACTTTTTTTATAAATTACAAATATCATTGAAAGAAATTTGCTTGCTTACTTCGTTTTTTAATCCCATTTCAATCAATCATTTGGAATGCTCTGATTTAGTAAAATAATCTAGTATAATTTTGTTAATCGATTAATGAAATTAACTAATTAATATAATAATTAAAAGTTATGTTAATAATTTTGAATGAAGAGTTCATGAATTTTAATTTAATCAATCAATTTTTAGTCACACATTACTTAAGCTGTCATTAGGGCTTTTAATAACTTTGTTCTTAATTAACTAATTATTGACGTACGTAGAAATTATTATAATTGAAATTGATTAACTAAATTATTTCTTCAGTCTTATTTTATAAGAATTTCGTAAATGCTTTTACTAATTTTGAAGAAATTCTAGCAATAAAATTTTTAATCACAATTAATCAAATTCTAATTAAGTACTTAAAAGGTTTGCTGGGCTCTTAGTAATAAATTGAGTTAATTTTTTTCTACTTCTAACGCCTAATTAGCCCTTCTGCCTTCTAACGTTACGCTCGAATTCTTTATTGCCATCGTCATTTGGTTTTATTGTACAATAAATGCAATCGAGAGATTTCCGTCGAGTGGTTTGCTAGTCTTCCCCTTTCATCGTCACATCTTGCACCTGCACTGTGCGCCTTTTACGATCGTCAATCATCAGACAGATATGAAGCCAACAAGGTTTCGCTTTCGTGTGCCGCACGATCAGCTTCGACCGCGGCGCGCGGCCGACGAAGCGGAGCTAATAGAAGGAACTCGACAAAGTCGTCGCCAAGCGCCACATGCGAGCGTTCGTCTGCTGTGCAGCGAACGTCGTGCACGATCGCCGACTGGCCGACAAACAAACCAAGCCGTGCGCGCAACGAATCGATCGCATCAGCGCGACGCTAACGCAGCGAGCGAGTCGCCAACCGCAATGGCCGCAACAGGGCAACTTGACGGCCCCTTGGAAGCGTCCAGCGACTTTGCGTGTTCATCACCACGTTTTCAAAGCGTCGTTTCGGCGTTGATTGTGCTAGCAGCTGGCGCGATACAGTATCGCCACTTGGCCCCAGGTGCACCCGGTGTCGCAACCCAAAGACATGCTTCGGTTTGTCGGGAAATGGGAGTGTCCTTTAACGCTTGATTAGTCAAGCGCTGCAGTGCTGCACCGGACAGCAAGAAGGCTGACGCATTAAACGAAGCCCGAAAGTCAAGTAGACACCTGCAGTTGGCCAGTGAGCCAAAGCCTTTTTCATTAACCCTCATTTCCTAAATGTCACCAAAATGTCTGCCGGGCTATTGTGTCGTATTTGCTGTAAGTAGCAATTTCATCGTGTATCTTTAACCCTCTAAGTACACTTAAACATTGACGTACGACTGGTTCCTTACACCTATGTAAACTTACACCTCGTCTCGGTTCTTTTATTTCATTATTTTCCGTGTATACAAAGCCCATGAGATCAAATTTGCACAACTGTGTACACCAGTTGCCCAACAATGCTGAAACAATTTCTGGCTTAACGAATTTGTGAAACAATAATGAACTGTGTACACGAGCATATTGATAATGTCTCTATTTGCATTGTTCGTAGACACTATCGATGGTTGCCTTTTCAATTATGCCTCCTTCAAATAGGCTATTTATACATATTTCTTTACGGGAATATGTCGAAAAGCCATGGAGACTTGCGTCGTCGTTCAACTTTCCTGTGACCTCGGCAGTTTTGTAAAGAAAGGTGTTGTACATGGAAATGAGACTTTTTTCTAAACAAGATTTCAGCTTTTCGTACATGACGATGGCATTGATATCATCAGACGTTGTCAGCGCGATATTTCTGTTGCACTTTCTAAAGCTGCTTTGACAGCAAACGAGGGCAAAACAAAGTTCACAAACATGAAAGCCACGTACTGACACCACAGTGGCGCACGTGAGGGTTTTTAGAGGTTCGGCGGGTTCGAACATCTGTTTGTTACAAACATTTTGGGTCGCAAATATGGTTTCAATGTCTATTGGGCTCAAAAGTTGTGTACGGAACCCTCTTCCCCCTGCGTGCGCTCTCGATTAGCGAAGTTGTCGAGACATTTACTTAACTGTCATGACATGGACAACGATGTAAATCTGAACATAAAACGAAGACTCACTCTTGTCATTATATGTTACTATGAGCTCAGTAAGCAATTAAGTTGTAAATCCTCCCCTCTTGCCGTCAAAATTACACAACTACACACTCAACTGTAGGCAGCACGGATGCTCTGGCGCAGAAAGTGATTGCGCTGCACTTGGAAGTACAATTCTTTGTAAAGTTGGCGGTCTTATGCATGAAAAGGGCGCTTGCAATGACAAACCTCACATCTCTGTTTGGTACAACTGAAAGTAAAGGAGGCACACGATCAAAAACTTCAGAAGGGGGATTTTGGTTAAGTTGAGCTGGCTTAGGTTATGTTCAACGAAATAAAAATCATTGATATCAATCAATAAACGAGCGCTATTGTTGAACTTAAGTAAAAAAAGCAACTCCTGGCTTGGACTCCTCCTACTTTTCTCCTAAGTAGAGACACTGTTAGATACAGAGTTCAACACCCTAATTTAATTGAAAACTTCTTAGCAATTCAGGTGTGTCTGTTGCGAGCCACAGTAAAAAGCGACCAGATTTTGGAGTTTCCTTTATCACTTTTCATAGGGATCGCCTTTAGCTCCTTCTGCGATTTCTCCTTTATTGCCAAAACCGTTTCAAAATGCTTTCCGCGAAGTGATAACTGAGTCGTGGGAATAGGAAAACGTCACAAGGAGCCATGTCGGGTGAATACGGAGTTTGCAGAACGGTATAAACGTTGTTTTTGGTTAAATAATTGCGTAGAGGATGAGATGTGCGACCGGTGACCGGCGACCCGGTGCGTTATTGTAGTGAAGAAACCACGCGTTTCCCCACATTTCTAGCCTCTTGGGACATACATTCTTCCTCAATCTCTTGAATGCTTTGTTAGAAACAAAAAAGTTCAGACAAACTCTTTGCTTAAGTAAATTCGACATTGTCGCCAAAGTTTTCAGGCACAAAATCCTGGCCAATGACGCTCAAACCGGTATTTGAACACCAAATGACAGATGTACCATCCCAAAAAAAGGATTTCGGCAATAAAATTCCAGGTATTTTTTTATCAGAAGGTATATCAAACCAAGGCTGATGATATTTTTAACTCAAGCATTACAAAATCTGTTCCAAACAATACTAAAGAAAATGTCAGAAATGTTCGGTTTACATTTAAATAATTAAAAGACATTCAATACAAAATCCTTTTCAGATTTTTAATAGTTTATTAGCAAATTTTCATTGAACATTTTCTCTGACCTTATTGCTTATATTTATAAGCGTGTCAAAAATGTGTTCCCACATCCCACTTTCGTAATATTTTTTATTATTTTCGAAGAAATATCCACACTGAAACACCTATTAAAGAGCAGCCGTAAAAACGCCCGTTTGCCGTAATGCCGCCGAGTCATTATCGTTGTGTCCTCATCTCGTAAAAAATGCATGTTAATAACCTCGGCTCGAGTTCCGCCTGATTACAGTGTAGATAATCCATAAATTTCAATAATTGCATATTTCAGGCAAACTTAATTACGACCTTAAACTTTGGCCTTTTTATTTTGATGTGACTCTTAGCTGTTACCTCGTACTCAACAGCACCCGGCAGCCGCTCAACGCCGAGTCGCAGGGTACTTAAAGTCTAAAAATAATGTCGGAAAAAAGCCACGTACTCGCCTGCATATTTTATGTGACATTATTAAATCTTTAAGCTGGCCTTCTGCACCTGAAAGACAGCCCCTCACGTCGTGGCGTCGTGGCCGCCACTGACCTCTGGCTCCGTGTTCACCACCTTGCCGGCAGTTTAATTATTTCGGCCATAGCATTAAAAAAGCCAACGAAATGAAACGAAAAACCAAAACCGAAATGTCCTTTTATGATGGCACACACCACGAAAGAGAATACAACGTGCCAGCGAGAGGGCCTGCGAGGGAAAGCGGAAGCAAATGCAGCTCAGCAAGAGGTGAAAACGGAAAAATGTAATCAGAGTACCTGCATGTAGGGTGCACTGTGGTGCGGTTAGCGTGCGGCTTAGTGTGGTGTGGTGTAGAGTGGTGTGTAGTGGTGTGGTGCGATGCGGTGCGGCCCGGTGTGGTGTTGTGATGTGGCACGGCGCGTCGGATTAGGCACGCCGCCGCATAGTTAATCCGATCAGAGAGTCGGATTTTAGCAGATACCGGCCGGGAGCTTCACGTTCAGGGATTGCCTCATTGGGTATGGGTGCGGCCAACCGCAACAACTGCAACAACAACATTAACGGCACCAACGCAAAGCAATGCAATTGGAGGAGCTTGAGCTGCAGACAGCAGCCACCAGCCATGTAGCGGAAATTAGGGCGCAGGCTGTCAGAGTCAGAGGTGAAAAGATGTGGCGTTTTAAATCTTATTAAGATTAACTTCACACACGCACATACATACGTACATGCTGACAGTAAGCGTTGCAACAGCTGCTAGGGGGAATTTTTAATATTTTTGACATTTCAATTTTGTGGTTCCACAACCAAAGGAATCGGCGCACCACAGTGGAATGGTTTACATGATATCGAAAAGAAGGTTAACTACTATTGAAAAAATCAGCGTTACTCACGTAATGTATTTGAAAGCTGTAATGCTACTTTTTTTTAAAACTTTGAACCGTTTGAGCCTTTCAAGTCAAGACTTATTCAATTCATATAGCTTTGGGTCGTTTAGGAGTATGATAAATATTCATCAAAATTATATGCGCCGCCTATTTTGCTGTAAAGTACCCGATTTTGATATTTCGGTTGCGGAATTACCCAAACCACAAAGCCTTATCTTTTAGTTAATTCCAAGGCTAACCAGACGTCTGACCGAATTATTTTGTGGTTTTGAAATTTTCAATTTATCACGTTGCCTTTGACCACAAAACGCTGTGCTGGCAATTCGCCAGCTCTGCTTCATGTTATACATGGTTTCAGGTTTCCAACTTTCAGCAATTAATTTCACAGCGAAGCTTCATTAATTTATAGACAAAGCCAATGTAAAGCAAAAAGTAAATTTTGTCTCTTTTAAAAAATTAAGAAAAATTTTTAATTGTTGTTCCGGAATTCGTAACACAATCTTCGTGTTTTGTGACAATCTCTGAAAACGTTTATTTTAAAAGAATTACTTTTAGTTTTAGTCACATTTTATCATCAGGGGTCATAAAATAGGCCTCTAAGTGTGTCTCATACAGTGGCTGTAACCTAACCTACTCATACATATTTTTGGTGTGACAATGCGCCCAAGAACTGAACTCGAGCGTTATTTAGTTAAAACTGTACATAGTTTTTAACTTTTTGTTACAATTTTTTTTTGTAATCTTATAAAGAATGCTTTGAATGGAAAAAAACGTCTGTCACACATTAAAATTCATTGGATAATTTCTCTTTCTATAATAAATTACGTCTGTCACAAATTGTTTCTCCTTACACAGTAAAGCTAAAAATGGCGCAAAGCTCAATTTTCTAATAAGTTGTAGTATGATTTATATGTCCCAAAGTTCTTATAAACAGTGTCACATTATTTATTTCATACTAAATTATTAAGTTTCATCATATCAAAAACATGTTAATAAAAAAAAATCGTTAAAAATTGTTTCTCCTTACACAGTAAAGCTAAAAATAGCAAAAAGTTTCAATTTATGATTTATATGTCCCAAAGTTTATATAACAAGTGTCACTATTTTTTTTATATTAAATTATTAAATTTTGTGACAATATGTCAAAAACCTGCTAATAGTTTAAATCTGACATTAATTCAAAAAACAACAACACTGAAGTGAGAAAAGTATTGCCCAATCTTTGTTTTTAGTCTTTTAAGGATTTTGTTTTCACAGTCTGTATTTATATTAAATTATTAAATTTTGTGACAATATGTCAAAAACCCGCTAATAGTTTAAATCTGACATTAATTCAAAAAACAACAACACTGAAGTGAAAAAAGTATTGTTCAGTCTGTTATTAGCCTTTTAAGGATTTTGTTTTCACAGTCTGTATTGTGCCACGCTGTGACACAGTGTAAATAACCCATTAATTCCTAAGAAAGATCTACACTCCTTTCCATTTTGCAGTCTTTTTACAATGTATTTATCAAGCTTTGTGACTTTTTGAAATTAATACAATAAATATATATATAGGAACCTGCCGATGTGTATGTGAACGTATACTAGCAAACGCGCCCACTTTGTTGTCTCATAAATCAACCGAACAAAAGTCATATCATATCATTTGCGTCTAAATTACACCATAAAACTTTATTGTGTGTCATTTAAGGCGCAATTATAAAAAATGACTACGACTCGAGGGCAATTTCGCTGGTTGCCGGTCAGACCCTCGCACGCACTCACTCGCTCGGCAACGATTGTATCGCGTCTTCAGGAAATGACTGCAATTAAATTGAATAGTCATTGTCAGGGATACAGCTGCCGCAAATTGACCTCGACGCTCGGTATCCGTCAGCTTCTCGCCTACAGCTAGGACAGCTGGACTCTACGCAAATCCGTGTTTGCTTGTGACGAGCCACACAAGTCAACGGCTCGGTTTCAATCTTGCTGCAGGTTTTGGCATTTGCATAGCACGTCACCTTCATTATGAAACATTGCGACACAGGGCCGTGTCAGCTTTCACCGAAACTGCGCCCATAAATATTCATGTGTCCCGAAATTGGGGGCAGCCACAATAAATTTCCGCTATAAAGTTCGCTTTAGGTGCCCTCATGCGTAGACGACTGCATTATGGGTTTTATCGAATTACTGGCACCGGCTTCCGCGCCCATTTTTAAAGTCATCGACAGCACTCGACGCTCTTCAGCTTTCGAGAGGTTCACCGGCTGCAACTTTTCGGTTTTATAACGAAAATAATTCCTATAAAACATTTTATGTTTTGCTCAGCTGCACTCGAAATTTCCACGTCTTTTTCCTTCACTTTTGCACAAGTATCATTCAAGTTGTGTACGGGTTGCTGTTGTTGCTTTCAATTGCTGCTGCTGACGTTGTTGTTGTGGTGCTGAGCTTAGCATTTGTGCGGTTGCATGTGCGAGCATTGCGATTTTTTGCGCAAGACAAGTTTATGGCTTCCAATAAATTGTAGTTTACTTTTAATAACCCGAAACTCTGCCAGCACAAAAATTAATCACAAACAAAAAAGCACAAAAGCAATAACTTTTTTTCCAGTGTGTAACAACCATTGTGAGAGTTGCGACTGAAAGAAGAAGGACTTATCGATTGCTCTTTGTTAACAGTTCGAGTGCGAAGTCCTACAAAATGTGTGTGTGTGCGCGCTTCAAGTCCTCGGCTCTTGTGCTGAAAGGTAGAATGTGAATAGTCATTGTGTCCTTGTAGCAGGAGAACTCCCTGTCTATACAAAATAAAAGAATAGATGAAAGAAACAGTGATGAAAAACAGGACACTGATGATGTTTTGTATGGGGAGGTTACAGGCTCTGATGGCAGCCATGGAAATAGGGTGTTTTGTATTGGTGGTAATTTGTTGGTAGGTGCCACTCAGGTACGTAGTCGGTTATATGTATGAACTTTAAAGCGTTTGAAAGTGTTCTATATTGAAATATTAAGTTCTAAGGACAGAATAGTTCTTTCACAGAATATTGAAATTTACTTCTAGCAAATAATATTTGAATTTGAAATTTATAGATTTATCTATCCATAGATGTATGAATCGAATTTATGGATATAGGAGATGAAAGCGACTCTAATTAACATTAAACATTTACGTTGTTTATGAAAATGTTGCAGGATTAATCAAAAATATATTTTGTCGGAAAAAATTCTTGCAAAAGTTAGTGGGAATAAAAAACTCTTTCCATAGGAAATTGGGCTAGATTCAACGTTAGTCATTTCAGTGTCATTGTGCAGGATCTACAAACCACATTTTGTAGATTGTGTAATCAAACCGCCAATACTCCGTTCCTAATTCTGTGAGATCTCTGACCTCTGTAGAGGTCTTTCGCCGAATCCAAGAGCGCACTTATGCGATTCTTGTAATTCTCATCTCCTTCATGTGAATAGCGATAGAAGTAGAGGAGTGTTTCACCAGCCCGAGCTAGGACTCGAACCTAGGGCCTCTGGTTTGAGAATCCAGCGTGCTACCTGCTGAACTATCGAGGCCGGCTATTATCCTTTTGTAGTAAACTAAAGATAGGCAGCTCACTACATCTTTCTGACTATTGTAGAAACCTATGACGGACTATCTAATCTTGAGTCATTTCGGTATCAAAATTAATGATCCATTCTGTCGTCGCTAGATACGGTCAAAGGTTTGGGCTCCTCTTAAAATGGTTACTGTTGACTCTACGAATTGAGTGTTGGCATTCGAATTCATGATCCAGTACACAAGTCTCTAAGCCACGGCATGGCTCCTTGGCACCCCAGGATCTATCAAGGTTTCTTCGGAAGTCGGGTAGATTTAAAGCATATTAACAGGGAACAACAAGTCGTAGTACAATGGACGTATAATTGTCTGAGTGCTGCGCTTGCTAGATCGTTCCGACAAAGCGGAAAAAAAAGCCACGGCAATCATCTTCTAGAGCTTTGTTTTTTTACTAAGTAAACCATCATTGAACAATACATAGGTTAGGTTAGGTAGGGAAGGGTGTGTGCGGCACAGAGACCGCACTTCCACTCGTAGGCCAATTTGGCCCATTGTGAATCTCTTCTTAAATGGTTCAGGAGTTAACCAATCAGTCTCAATCCGGGGCAAACCAGTTCGACCTCTTGATAAAGGAAAGCAGATGCGAAATTTTGACGCGCAAGCCAGGTCCGCTAGGAATCTTGTCCCCAGGGTACGGAGTCAGAGTCGGCGTTCCTGCAGAGCCGGGCAGTGGCCCAGGAAGTGTTGAATCGTTTCTACTTCTTCTGTATCTCCGCAGCTTCTGCAGACATTACTGGACGTAAGGTCCCATTTGATAAGCATAGATCCAATGGCGCAGTGTCCAGTGATGACTCCAACGAGCTGTCTAGTAGAGGTGCGACTCAGGGACAGTACAAATCGCGTTGCCTTCAAGGAAAGGGAGGGCCACAGTGCGCGGCAGGTGCTATAATCCGTTCTGCTGCGCTATGAGAACTCAATGTTCTTTTTCCTCAACCTTTTTACAGGTCAGATATCGAAGTAAGCACAGATTTATCTACTTCGGTGGTAGGTAAGGCGATCCCTTTTCTTGCCATCTGGTCCGCTGCTACTCCCGAGTGGCCCAGAGTGAACAATGCATAGTTTTATAGAAATCAATTTTCAAATAATTTATCGTTTTCTTCAGTCAGACTAATCCGCTGTCTTTTATACAGTCCAACGTTGCACTTTTAACTATTTTCCACAATCATACGCACAAGTTTTATGTTGAATCTTCTTAGTTGTTGGGTTTCTTGAATTTATACGACCCTTAAGCCCTTCGTTGCCATGGCGACAACAAAAAATGCACATATTTATTGGTTTTACACATTCTCATTATCTATGCCATTAGTTTGGGTCGTCCTGCTGTCATATCTGGTGCGCTCTATCTGCACACGACTGGTCTGCGCTGTCGGGTTGCGACGACATGTACTGGCAGCACAACTGGGCTTTGCGCACAATGCACGTCGTCGTCGTCTACCTACACTCCGGCGTATGCTCAAAGGACATTTATATATTTCAAAGCAATTTACAATCTTTTATCTTAAATCTCCAAAGATTAAAATGTGAACGAGTTGTCGCATTGACAAAGCAAAGAAATGGGGAAAATGAAGGAAACAAAAATAAAACACATATTTTCCGTGCTGGTCGAGAGTGCTGCGCTCTCATATCGTTAGTTGGAAGTAATTTAAAATTTAAAGAAATGAAAAAAAAAATCAGAATTTTAATGTTATTGCAATCGCCCGAATCGTGAGCACATGGCCAGCCTTCCACCTTTTTGCCTGCTCCCCGGCGACTAGTCGTTGCGCCGAATGCGGCTGTGCAATGAGGAAATGCTCAAGCGACCGACGAATTATTCAACTCGGTTTTTTGCCTACGAAATTTATGTAATTTATGTTTCTCAGTTTTTATTGCAAAAATGCTCCGACTTGCATGGGGGATTTATCTGCTTGGCTCCAATAACATTTCGAATACATTGAAGTTTTCTTTTAGTGTGCTGCATAACGGAGTATTTTGGCCAAGGATTAAAATTCAATTAGGCTACAGTTATTCTCGAATTTGTGTTTGTTTTTGCTCCGTTTGTTGGCTCGGCTGAACTTGTACCGACCAGATAATCTGGATTACGACTTGCGCTGTCGAGTGTAACGTACTCGAAAAAGGTTGACAACAGCGTAGTTAAACTACTCTGTTATTTGATAACATCGTTCTTGAAATAGGCTGAGAATAGCGCATTTCAAGTAGGCTACGACTGTAACTTCATTCCTATTTAGGTGTATCGCTCTTTAAACTAGTTTCCCTAACTCAAAATTTCGCCATATTCAAGTAACCTCATGAAGAAAACATTTTCACCAGAATGATGATGGTTGAGTCGGTGCTCATACCCCAACCATTAGGCTTTAAGTCCAAGCTAACAACCCGTTACCGGGTTACGACCTGCCGTAAAAGTTCTTTCCTGGCGCCTCTGCTCTGCGCGCGCCTTCTCCAATTGATCATACAAAGAGATGATAGAGCACCATCAACTTGGTCCTTCCACTGGGGACAAGGTCTCTCTTTTCCTCGTTGACCTTCAACTACTAAGCTTCATTGCCCATACAGGAGACATATGCCTTGATTACACGTAACGAGTAGAGTGGCGAGACAGTATTTCGAACGAGTACTCGTTTCGTCTAAACAGTAAGGCGAGTTAGTGACCGAGTAGAGTGGCGAGAGAGTCACTAGAATCACATTTTGTTTACTAGGCCGAGAACTACTTTACCGTTATATTTTTCTTCTTTTCGCAGCAATTCGCTGAATCGCTCGTCACATGCGGAATGCGTCATACGCCACTTTTCGCTCGGTTGAGGTTAATTGCGCAAGTTCCTTAGTTCATTTTGTGCATTATAAAACCGAACTGACTCGGCACGTGTCAAAATACGTTTGAACAACTCGTCGCTTTTGCTCGCCCGCCCAACTCTGTCGGCCTAGTACCATTTTGATGTCTCGCCACTCTACTCGTTACGTATAATCAAGGCAACAGCCAAGCCAGGGTAGCCGCTGTATGTTGCTTCGGTGAGATATGTTCATGTCAACAGCTCATACAGCTTGTTTTTGGTTCGTATTCGACCATTTCCATTGGGTGTTGATCAACTCGTTATAGATGGTCGCTAGGGTCCATAGTATAATCGGTATTTTTCAGTAACCTAACCTCTTTGAAATCCGTATGAACTTCAAAATCACAGTTGAATCTTTTAGAGCTAATTTCGCTAAATATTTTGAGGACATCGAATTAAGTGTCCATAAAAAAAGAAATTTGATATTATTGCTGAGCAACTCTAATAAAATTCCTTGATTACTAGTCCAAAGTGAAGTTCTCCCGCTACTTGGCATCACTGGCAACAGTTCATATCTTAGTACTGAGCACTAAACTCTTTTCTTAAGCTCATTTTTAACATCTTATTTCAATGTTTATCCCAAATCCTTAGCATTCGTTTCTTGATCAGCATTTCTCGATCTCTGCCCATAAATTGCCAGCCCTCAACTATTGATATAAATATAATATAAATATATAAATATTCTTGTGTATAAATCCCCAACAAGGCTAACCAAAGTGGATAGAACGTTGACGTTTTGGGGATTGCATTGAAAAGCTACAGTATTGATGGACATTAATTGACGGCTCGACAGCGCAACGTATTCGTTTCCACATCTACAATTCACCAATGGATTGATCAGCTGTCAAACAACACTAATGAATGCGTCCGTTTCTGCTGCTGCTGCTGCTGTTGTTGTTGTTGTGGCTGGTGTTGCCTTTGCTGTCTGCTGACCGTTTAGCTCCTTACCCCAATGGCCGTCAGCGGCGCACAACCCAGCTCAACTATGTTGGCGTATACTTAGCGCTGAGATATTGCTTACCATTATGTGTGAGTGAATGTGTCTGACTGCAAATACAAGTCTTGCGCTTTGCTTCATGCTTGAGTGTAGTTTTTTCAAAAGTACATACACATTTTTAATGGTCATAAATAAACCATAAAGCTTTAGGATCGTATTTTATCCACATTGTCTTAGTGTTGCCATAAAGAAATTTTACTCGCTTCGAAAAAAACACGTCCATTCCACGTAGTAATAAATGAAGCACTTGTAATAAAGAAATGTTTGTACAAATCCTCGTAAGTTGAAATGACGCGCTGATAAAATGGCCGAAACAGTACTCAGAGCAGTAACTTTGAAGGAAACCATAAAAAGGGTTTACAGCGTTGAAAGTTTTTTCGCGTTTTATGATTATCGAAGGAGAAACCGATCATTTCATTCAGCAAACGTTGTTATGTCCCAGGATTATAGCGTACAAAAAAAAAGAAATAGAAATGAATAGAAAGAGACGGATATAATAAAAAATACGAAACGAAAATGTAGTTGGAACTAGCACTGACGATTTGAGAGGGAGAGAGAGTTTTGTTACGTTTCTTCGTTCGAAATTTCTAAAACGATGTACTCCACTATGATATCTGACCCTTTCCAAGCTGGGTTCATGGCCCTGAATGCTCCAGTAGTCAGACACAGCACCTAAAAGTGCACCTACTCATAAACAAAGTAAGTACAAAGTATATATATTTCTGCTATTCATCACACAAATTGTTTTTACAAAGTGAAACTGGTTGATTGAGCTTTAGTTGTGAGCTTTGACTTTTCACATTTCTTCACGCTTAACGATTTTTTCAGTAATTTAAAGAGCAATTACAAAAAAATACTATATTAATATTATTTCTGTGGTCAAAGCAATAATCGCTTAAGTCCATAAGTACTATTTTAACTAGCATGCTTTAAAAAATATGCTAGCATTCGTAACTCAATGATGTCTTAAGTCGACTTAAGCGTTTATCGTTTTTGACCACAAATATTAATAAAAATTTGAGCCACAGTCTTGTAGGTTGTGATCTTACACATAAAGCAGTATTCAATTTTAAAAATTATGTTCTCGTCTTCTGCGAATGTGAGTACCGCTAGGTTAATGACTGCTCAAAGCTATAAAAGCGGTTTAATTAGAAGATTCAGTTAGCCTACATTATCATATAATTGCTCTATAGTGCTAACAAACTGATGGTATCGACCCCAAAGCCCCATTACACTATTCAACACATGCAACATTTTCGTGCCGAAGAGCACTGAAAGATATTCGAACAATGAATTCTAATTTTATTAAGTTTTCTTTAGCTTAAGAAAATGAAATGTCAAGGTCAAAAATTTCATATTCTCACTTAAATTCTTTAAACAGTTTCTTTTTTGTTTTATATTGCCGTTTCATACTGTTTTCTCACTTACATATATCGATCATGCGGCAGGCCAATCACAAACCCTGGCAGAACAACACAACCGATTAACGTAACCAATACAAGGCAATAGTTTTGTGGAGGCCCTATGCTCCAGAGAGGAGTGAATAAGGAAAAAAAAATATCGATCATTAACTACAGTAGCTGCTGTTGTATTTTTTTTGCCATTTGGTGTTGTACATATAATTTTTCATCTTAACCATCAGAAACTGTGCTTTTAAAGTTTTCCATATGCCAGCTTGTTGCCTGTCAATGAATATGATTAATCATTAAACCATTTACTTGTGGCGCTGAAGGTGTCGTAATGGTGTCAAATGTGTTTGTAAATTATCACATACATCGATCTATAGCTATATAATATTATTTGGAATTCACAGATGCTTATCCGGCTCAAGGACTCAATCGATTTTGAGCACATCAAATATTTTTTTCTTTTTTGCAATGTTCATGAATACTGTTAACTGATACTGACGTTTACATTATCATGCCGAATTCTTACATATTATTGGATCACTTACTGGGTTAGTCATCCAAGGGTCTCTCGTAGTAGCCGACTTTCCTCTCAAGTGTCGGAAGTTCTGTTAAGTAGATGTTTCTGACTGATAGTTCTCTTTTATGAAGAGTACTAAAAGGTTAATGTGGCTCTCATTATTTGAAGAAAGTGGTTTTAAGTACAAAAAGTTTCAGTTGGCTCAGAATATTCAAAGATCGTTTTTGAGTGCTCGACAGTTTTCTGATAAACTATATGTGTAGCTGTCTCTTCGTACATACTGAGTACTATCTGTTTTAAGTACTTAAAGTTTCAGGTGGCTCTAAATGTTCAAAGATCGGTTTTGAGTTCTTTACGATGTTCTGATAAAATATATGTGTAGTTGTTTCGTCGTAGACACTGGGTACTTAAAGATTCATTTCGCTCTCAATATTCGAAGAAATCGGTTTTAAGTACTTAAAGTTTCAGGTGGCTCTAAATATTCAAAGATCGGTTTTGAGTATTCTACGACTTTCTGATCAACTATATGAGTAGCTGCATCACCATGGATACTGAGTACTAAAAGATTGAAGTACTAAAAGTTTTGGTTGGCTCTGAATATTCAAAGATTTGTTTTGAGTACTCTACGGTTTTCTGATAAACTAAAAGATACTAAATACTAAAAGATACCAAAAAATTAAATTCGCTCTGACTATCCAAAAAATCTGTTTTGAATACTCATGGGTTTTCAGAGTACTGAAAAAAAATCGATGCTACTTAAAAAGTCGAATACTTTTTTTAGAGTGTTTTGAATGCTTGTTTGACGCTAATTGTATTTCACCGCAAAAAAGTAGATTTTCCACAGATTGTGCGATTCAGACTTTACGGGCGCACAGCGAAAAGAGGGTTTCAGGGGGACGCAGACGCGTACTCGAACAATCGCATTGCCAACTTTATCTTCGATACAGTAATTTTGGTGGAATTTTGCGCACGCAGCTGTTTTAAACGCTCCACAACCCACACATGATGATCTCGACGCAGGCAACTTGCTAATCACTCAGACTTCTATGGCCGCCCGAACTTCTGTGCGGAAACGCGCATAGATGCGTAGCGCTTTGTCCTTTCATTCGACTATTGAGTCGAACTTGAAAGGAATAATGCCACGTAATTAACATGAAAAGCTTAAGCAAAACCATAGAAATGCTACTGTTGCCACCCGCCACTACCCCTTCGCCGAATGACGCGCACAGTGAGTGCTGTCGTACTGATATTAATTTGAATTACTTGCAAAAAATCTCCAATCTCCATTCCATTTTGAAATTCTTGCCACGGTTTGAAATTTATAGTGGGAATGCGCACAACCAGTCGGCCATCTTGCCTCGCTCTCGTACATCAAGTGCCGCCGTTGTCGCTGCCCGTCCGTCCATTCGTTTGTCCGTCCGCCCGTCTGCGCTTTGGAGCCGGGCAACGATGTGGGCATGTGCACGATTTCGGTTTGGCTGTGCGGGTACAGATTCGGTTTTGGGCATTCGATACGCTGGCGGAGAGTGGGCTGCGCGTTCGCAGTGATGCCTGGTGGTCGGTCGGTTTGGTCGGCCGGTCCGTTGGACGGACGGTCGTGCGGTTTGTCGATCTCTCTATCGGTCGCTCGGTCGGCGGTTCGTGCGGCTGCTCGTCGTGCCTACGCGACGCAACGCTACGGGCACGGTTGGATATTATGATGAATGGCTTTCATGTGGGATGATGCCAGCAACTGTGGCGTGGAAGCGCGCTGCTGGCGGCTGCGACGGCGATGGCGGTAGCGGTGGCGGTGGCGGCGGCGGCGTTGCTGCTGATGACGCTCGCTCGCTCGCTGGCTGACGCGCTGTGGCCATGTGCATGGCAATGGTTTCATGTTCGAAATGGATGATGCCGAATGATTTATGTGCAGCAAACGTTTTGAAAACTTTCTCTGCAAAAATTATTACTTTTTTCGCGTGTTGTTTTTGCCGCTTTTCTGCACCGAATTCATATGGGCGTTATGCGTTTTAGACGCGCGCACGTCGCATGCATGCAACCCATATAAATGTGTGTGTATGTGTGTGTGTGTATTAGTGTGTGTGTGTGTGTGCTGCTGTTTGTCCGTTCTAGTTATGTAAGATGAATGTGCACTTTTCGATCGGCATTGCACATAACGTGCACAGGTAATGAATTCCTCGGGGAGTCGACCGTAGTTCTTTCGAGACCGGCAAATGGAAGCGTCATACATTAGATGATTTGCATTTTTGTTATATTTACATTCATTACATATACATAAATACATAATAATTTGGTATTGGCATTAAATTTATTCGGCATTGAATTAATTTAATGGCATAGTTTAATTGAGTAATTTATTCGGCGCACAAGTGGAATTGAATAAATTTCCATATATTGAACTCAATGCACTTGGAAAATACGCTTCATTGTGGTTTGAGAGACGGCAATCGAATTGTACAATAGCCATGTAAGAGAGTTTCTATCGGTCTGGTCGACTGAATAATGCCCTGCACTATAGTCAAGACCTCTCAAGTTCAAAAATAAGTCACAGGACTGAATAAATATTACTTGTATAAGGAGTGCGTCGAATAAAATTGTCCGTTACAAAAATGATGAAATCTTTTGAACCAGTAGTCCGATTTTTATGAAATAAAGTATTTTTGTTCAAAAATTGCTTACAGATTTCAAAACCAAAGTAAGAAACCATATATTATGTTATTTTAATAAAAAGTTTTAATTTTTCAGGAACCCCGTCCATTAACGTTTTTATGGTAGTGTGCGACACCCTCATAGCTGATGAAGACCACTTTCTCTTAAAGTTTTGAAGGTCTTTGGTCACTTTCTTGGTTACCTTCATCTCCCTTTTTACTAAAGCCCAGTATCTCTCGATCGGCCTTAGTTATGGACAGTTAACTGGATTGACTTCTCTAGGTACCAAATTCACTTTATTCCATTGGAACCACTCTAAAGCTGTTTTGCTGTAGTAACATGAAACGAGGTCAGGCCAAAAAAACGTGGACACTTCATGTTGGCTTAAAAAAGGGAGCAATCTCTTTTGCAAACATTCCTTCATATATATTTCGCTGTTGATTGTACCCGATGTAACGTATGAGCTACTCCTTTTGCCACAACTGCAGATAGCCCTTCTTTTTACCAGAACCTTCCGATCAATACGCAGGTCCTCCTTAAAGCGTTTAATAACACGAGAAATGGTTTTAGGGTTAGACCCTACCTCTTTGGCAATTTTTTTAAAAGACCACTGAGGTTGCTTATGAAAAATTGTAATGATGTTTTTCGCACTTCCACTTCGCTTGCAATTTTCGCATTAAATAAATGTTTATTGGCTGTAATGAACGCATTATATTTTCTGACATTTAATTCAGAGCTACTAAGATAAACATTTTTTTTATTTGAAATTTTCAATAGCACTGTAGGGGAAAAAATTTAACAGACAATTTTATTCTACGCAGTCCTTATGTCCGTAAATGTTAAAAAAAAGATTTTTTAGTCAATCAATCAATCAACACTTTCATTTTTGATCGAAAATGCGCAGAATTCTTTAATTAAACCAAAACAGTTCAATTATTCATCTATAGTCATTTTACTTCCTTCAAAGTAATCTCCATTATAAGCAGTCGCGCACACAGGATTTCATTTTGGGGGGTTGCGTCAACTTTTGAGCCGAATACCATTAAAACCCATATTTTGTACCAGCAATTTTTGTGTTTGAGGGTAGCTTTGAACCCCCAACCCCCTGTGTACGCCACTGATTATAAGAAAAACACATATTCCAACGCTTCCACTAATCTTGAAAACATTTCCTTTATCGCCTCAATCATCTCAAAATGCTTTCCGTGAAGTGATAACTAGAGTCGTGGGAATAGGAAAAAGTCACAAGTAGCCGCATTGAGTGAATACGAAGCTCGCGGAAAGGTATGAACGTTGATGAACAAGATGAGATGTGTGACCCGACAAACTCGACATTGCCAAATTCGCAGAAAACAACAAACACTGACTTGTTTACAATCACATACAAACTCCCGGCAGATGGCGCTCGAACAGATATTTAAGCTCCAATCCAGAGAAAAAGATGTTTACAATATTATCTCAAGCGCGGTTTGTTTCAGTGGGAAATTCCGGTATTTTTTGATCAGAAGATACGAACACAAACCTACTCAAATATGCGCAGACAGCAACTATACTGTAATCAGTTCTTAGTCCAATTCATACAAAATTTGCATCTGAAGTTAAGATAACTTCATAACATCGCACTTACCAATTGACCGACGTGCATGGGTTCCGAGAATCTCGATTTTATATATATTCTATAACAAAATATCTATTCAAGTTGTTGCAACTGTTGACCTGCTTCCTAAAATAATTGTTTTAAAGATCTTTCCACCAATTAAAACTTTTCGCTTGCATTAATTTAAATTGCAGTCACTCAAAGTCCATTCACTCTCCGTGCACACAAAGTTTGCAATTTTAGGCCATGACTCATGCATAGAACCTTCAAAATACAAACACATTTTTCAAGTCACTATCAGAACGGAAATAATTTGTTCGCACAACAAAATTGTTTCTTTGTAACTAAAAACATTTTCTATGTGAATGTTTTCACACAATTTTATTAATTATTATTATTATTACTAACTTCAGTAATTAAACATCAAACCGGAACTTATCGAGTTATTGTTCTCCGCCTGACATTATTTTCATTCATTCTCCATCTCAATGTTTTGCACAAATTCCTTTATATTTCTTTCTTATTTAGTGGGCATTGCTTAGTTTAAATTTTAAATCATTCAATTGACACGGTTCAATACCAATTAAATGTGCTTAATACCAATCAAAAAATGTTTAATTGACATTAAATTTATTCAATGACGTTTCTTGACTAAAATTGATGCCATTTAACTAATAAATGATGAATTAAATGCTATTATTTAATGTTATGTAATAGTGATAGTAAATACTATTAATGATTAAAAATTCAATAGTTAACTATTTGCGGACTCCGTATTCTATTCTGAATATCAGAAAAGTATTTAATAGAAATTTTTTAAATTTTGCCAATAATCGATGACTTACTGAGGATAAATAAAGTCGGAAAGGGACACCTCTGGGTTTTGTGTTCATTCGCAATTTCAGAGAGATAACCGTAAAGTAAACCATTCAAATTAAATTAAATCAATTCTCTTAGGTTATGTCACGAAGAATATCAGAAATAAAACGGATGACAAGTTGGAAATGCATTTATTGTATCTGACATTGTTGTATTTTTAAAGGTAAAAACGTTTCAAAAAATTCTTTATTACAAATGGTTAACCTCAAAAATATCAAATATTTTAGAAACAATATCGAATAATATTCAATATTTGATCAAATATTCGATACCGTTCAGCTAAGAAAACCGGACATTTTATAACTTTACAAATTTTGGACCCCTTGTGGCAATAACAAATGCCTCTAATGCGTTATTTATTAAGTACATAAGCCAGTTCTTTATAAAAGTAAAGACTCGTTCATTCGAATAATGCCTGTATTCATATGTAGATCAGTCAATGTAAGTATAGTAGATCATATCAATTCTTTGGATCCCGGAACGCAGGGGGCATTGAGTGCAATGAAGCGGCAGGCAGACTTGCGGCTACCCCTTACTGGGCCTGAACCATTTGTAGGACATTTGTAGACCAATATAAAAGGCATTGAGACTGAAGAAAATAATAAGGATTTCACAATACTGACCCAATACCCCCAGAACTGAGGCATTCAAAGATGTCCCTAGAGGACTTCAACTCACAATTAACACATTTTCACGCTTGAACTATAAAAAGGAACCGGAACCACTTGCAGTTTCTTGGAAAGAGCGGAGGAAACACAGGATTAGATCATCCTTCGCTGCGATGCTGTATTCCACAACTGAAGAGGACACCTGCGCCTGTACCAACTAAAAACTCCTAAGTTTCGTGAGAGCAAAGGGGATAGACTCCCTTTAATAGCAAATAGGGTTACAATAGATCAATCATTGTTCGCAGTGTACAATATCCATACTACAATCTAATCTAGTCAATGTACAGTAAAGACTCGTTAATTCGACTAATGTCAACATTGCATTCGTTGAATTATTAAATGGAATATTGAACTTCAATTTGAGTGAAAGCCTAACTATTGAAATATGTACCTGAAAACAAAATGTTCCCACATTCGTTCCTTCTCTTCTCTCGGAAAGTAATTTTTAATAAACTATAAAAAAAACTATAACTTCCGTAAGTTTGCATTGAATGCAGAGTCCTTTAGTTGCAAAATGAAAACCAACATCGACAACATTGTGTTTCTAAGCTCTAATCAATCTGAAATTCCTCTCTCTACCTGTTTAGTCTCTTCCTCTTTACTGAGTATCTACTGTATCTGTACTCGTAATATGCCATTTGAATTCCTCATTATACTTTTAATGCAATTCATCAATGCTTCATGCAATGAAAAATTATACACAGTCACAAAGAAATTAAAATTGATCACATCAAATGCGATAATAAAGTCTAATTACTGCTGCCAAAGTTTTGGTAATTATAGTGAGCCATTAATTACCGATTTTCCGCCAGTGCCGAAATAAAATCTTAACATATGAAAATATTAAAATCATAATAATTAAGGTTTTGACTTTATTCGAGTAGTTTGAATTTTCAAGTTGCGGCCATTTGGTTGGCATCGTTAAAGGCAGACGCCGAAAATATTTATTTCAACTTAAGTGCTACTTACTACGTCATACTTAAGTACGTGTAAGTGTAGACATTCCCTCTGCGTTTATTTGTGTGTGTTTATATGTATGTGTGCGTTAATTAAGGCACCCAAATTGATTTTTAATTACTAAACTCTTTCATACGCCAAAAATTGCTCTGCCTTCATGCCACACCACGCCAAATCAATGCAGTGGCGTAATAATGATTTGATTCATCTAAGTTTTTGACGGAAGAAAGAAAAACATATATTTTTATTCTTTTTCTTACTTTGATATTTGTTCTGCGTTGACATTTTTATATCTAAGTTATCAATTTTTTTTAATTGAAACCATTCTTTGTTAGTTCTATAGTCAACACAGTTTTCTAAGAGTTCATTATAATTCAATCTCCAACTTTCATGTTCATTGTTTTTTAAGCCCAAAACATTATTTCCACAGAAAGTTTTGACTTCGTCTTTAATAAATGAATACAATTAGTAAATGCAAAAATACATTTTCGTTTCAACAAAAAGCCGTACATATCTACCATTATGACGCGTCTGCCATTAAGGATCAAAGTCATCAATTAAATTAAAGTTGAATTCTTTTGTGTAGTTACACAGAAAGTCACTTTTGCCATTCGTATTCGTTTGTATCGGAAATCTTGATAGACGCTTCGCACTTGGCTTTAATTAAAATGCTGCAACTGCAGCGCATAAATACATCAATGTCGGACAATGGCAACCGACGACCGGTGCGTGGCAGCAGCAACAGCAACACCGGATCAGCCAACTCGCTCGTCCGAGCATGCAACATAATCAATCAATAAGATTTATGCGTGTTCCAGCTGTAGAGATACAACTAATCAATCTTCATGCGACAAGGAAAATGGAGAAAATTTTGAAATAATGCAGAGTCAGTGCGAGACGTCGACGTACACGTTGCAAAAATTTCCAGTCGAATATAAAAAAACTGCGTAGTGCTCCACTTTCAGCGCACACGTTGTGTGGCTGCTTGGCGGTCTTTATCTGCCAGCCAATTAATGCAACGTAATACTTTTCTTGGCAGAGGGTTTCGAAACAGTCAACTATGAAAGAAGAATGAAAATTTTATTGAAAGGTTTTAAACAGAGTGATTTGGTTTGATTTCTTGAGTGATTTGGGTTTACTAAACCGTAAGTCGTGACCGAGCTGTGCCGCAGCTCCGGTCTTCTGTCTTAACTGACACCGAAATATAGAAAAGATAATGTCCTGCCTTCGCAGCAGGACAAGGCAAACCTCTGAGAGTGGAATTTTCTACAAAAAGCTCTCAAGTCGTCGTTCGTAATCTGCATAAAACTGTAGATCCCTGCCAAAGCTTCCCTCTAAGCAGGACTTGACAAAACTCTAAGTGTAAATTTTTATGTGGCAAATAACGTTTCAAATAATGTTGGACTCAAAACACTTCTACGAGACTCTCCCCCAAATGAAATGTTGCGTGCGCCACTGGGTCCCTGGCATTGGTATACAAATTCACATACACAGGAAACTACGCCTTGATCTTAGAATCAGACGGTCATTAAAGTTGTATATGTAAGAATGAAACCTTCAAAAGTTCAAACCTTCTTCCAAATATCTGCTTGTGGATGACAAATATGGTTTTAAATATTGCTGGTATCAGAAGAAAGAAATAGAAGAAGAATAGAAGTTTATTATTAAATCAGCTCCTTTCGTTACAAATACATAAATTCGTTATAATAGCGTTGAGTCGATTTTCGAGTGTAATCTCAGAACTCAAGTTTTAAAATGAATCGCTTTAGTTTAATCATAAATTATCGCAACAATGAAAGTGCTTGCATACATTTATCGATTATGGTGTCTAAGTTCAATGACAACCCTCTAATTTTCTATGATTAATTAGCTGTAAAATATTTTGTTATCTATTGGCAAAATAGTCACCCGTTGTTATTTATTTAACCACTTTCGAGAGCCAAGCTTACCCACTTTAATCTGTACAAATGTCACGATAAGATAAGATAACGTTGCACAAACCAAAGTCCACTTAATTTATGACATAATTATGGTCTTGTGATGCCTTTGATTAATGATATATCATAAATTATCAAACTTTTTGTTTGTTTCGCTTATTGTCCTTTTGATAAGATAAATAAAATAGGAATAGGAAACTAAAGTCCATTCATTTATCTTATTACACACATACAAGTACATGCATAAAATTGTATATAGATGAATTAATTTGTCTGTTGTTATAGAGCATTTATTTCAGGCAAACTGATAAGAATTCTAAGTGTTTGATACGTACTTCCGCTCTTAGAGATTTGATAACATTATTTATGGACGCCATTCAAAAGGTTATCAGTTAAAAACATTTGTGTCTGAGAGAAAGTGAGACGCAATGAATTGCAAATAGTTGAATTGCTTTTGAAATGTGATAATGGATTACTTTCAATTACTTTGTATTAATTTATAGATAATGATTGTGAGAAATTAAGCTTCACATTACTTAGTTGCAGTGTTGATACAAAAAGTTTAGATTTTTGTTTTCGAAACTTCTGTATTTTTGATATTTTTCAAAATAAATTTCGCTGCTCTTTTTTAGCTAAGAAGTAGTGGATCACTTCTAAGTGATTTAAAGTAATCTGCTGTAGTCGCATCACCACTGCTCATCTATAAACAAACCATAAATTCCTAATAATAATAATTTCAATAATGTTCAATTTTGCCTTCATCTATTTTCAGATGGAATCCACCTCGTCGGCCTCCACAAAGCTTGCCCTACTCAAGTGTGTCTGGTGTTCGCAGCTGCTGAGCATCAACGACCGCCCCAAATTGCTAGAATGTCTGCATGTCTCCTGTTCACAGTGTGTCAACACCAAGTTCTCGGAGCTGGACCGCACCATGCCGCCACTGATACATTGCCCCGTGTGCAATATGGCCTCACAGAATGAATTCATCATCGACAACCAATTCCTGATCGAGCAGTGCACCGCCGGCGGCGACAGTGGTGTGGCTGGCGCCGAGGGCAGTTCCTCGAACGACGGATCCAAAGCGACAGCCACCGCCAACATACAGTGCAGCAGCTGCTCGGACAATGCCGTTGCGACGTCGTGGTGCGTAGACTGCTCCGAGTATATTTGCGATAGTTGCGTGCAAGCGCATCAGCGCCTAAAGATCACCAAGGATCACACCATTAAGCCAAAAGAGGAAGCCAACAACGAACAATTGCCCGGCACTGCCGGCGTCGACAAGCTGCACATGTGTCACCTGCATCCGCAGGAGAAGTTGTCGTTGTTCTGTGAGACGTGCGATAAGCTGACGTGTCGCGATTGCCAGCTGAGCGATCATCGCGATCACAAGTACAAGTTTGCACACGAAATCGCCACCGAGACGCGACAGGCACTGAAGACACTCGTCTCGGAGATAAACTACAAGCGCTTCCTGCTTTCGTCCGCCACAAAGGTGATCGACGATCGGCAGCAACTGATTGCCGACAAGAAGAAGGACCTCATCAGGGAGATAACCGCCATGGTGGTGAAGATCACCAACACGGTGAACTTGCGCGGCAAACAGCTGGTGATGCGACTGAACGAGGTGTGCGACAGCAAGATGAAAGTGCTGATCGAGAAGAAGGACGCGCTGCAGCTGCTGTCGGACAACACCGATCACTGCATCGAATTCATGGAGAATGCGCTGGAGAAGGGCAGCGATTATGCGATTTTGTCCAGCAAGAAATCGCTGGTGCGGCACTTGCAAAAGCTGAAATGCCAACGTGCGGACATACCAAACCCGGAAATACCGGTGCGCATTCAGGTGCAACTGAATCAAGTCTCCGAGTTGCAGAAAGGTAAGCAATAAAAGTGCGTAATTTGAAGAGTTAATGCATTAATTGTTTTTTTGTTGTTGTTGTGATTTTAGTGATTTCCCAGCTGGGCACGGTAATAGTTGATGGCAAACCATATCCGCCGGCGCCCTCACCGAATGGTCCACCACGCCAGCAGCCCAGCCCCAATATGGCGCCACCATTGCGACCGGTGCTGGGGCCGGGCATGCCGACTGGCATGTCGCCGACGGGACCGCCGAGCGGCTTTGGCCCGCAAAACGGTCCGCCCATGTACAACAGCAGTTCTCCGCAGCAACAATTCACCAACATGCAACTGAATAGAAATTTTGCGGCCGAAGGGCCAGGCGGAGGTATGACTGTTGCTTTAGAGTTTTAAAGCAGTGAAATTGATTTAAACAGAATTAATCGGTTACTTGAACGTATTTTAATTAGATATTCGATTGTTTACTCGTATTTTGAAATGTAGGTTGAAATTAATCAGAAAATCATTAAATTAGTTAGTCAATTGGTTTAATTGTCCAACCAATCTGTTGAGATTTTTTTAGTTTTAAATGAAATATTTGCGAATTTTGTTTGGACTTTATTATCTACATTCTTGCGAGTTTGCAATTCTCTTTAAGTCACTGCAATTGCCATGCTTTACAAAATCATTCTAAATTCTATATTTGCATTCTATTGCAGTTCGCTTCGGCGGTATGCCACCAGTGGGCATGCAACGTCAAGGCCAACCACACGTCAGTTCCTCCACGCATCCTCAAAATATGGGTAAATGAGTTTTTCCATATCACAAAAAAACATATTTGAAAAACCTTCTCTATAAAACATTAATACATTTATCAGCATTTAATAAACATTGATGATTCTCTCGCTATAGATATGAGTTTACGCGGCTTACTGAACAATCAGGCAGCGCAAAGTCCCAATCAGGCGCACATGTCATTTAACGGACCGCCCACCTATCCCGGCGGGCCACAGGGCGCGCCATCGCCACACCAGCAAATTGGGTCACAGATGCGGCCGCATTTTATGGGCGGTCCTCCAGGCCAACAACATCAGAGTTTCCCGCAGAATGCGCCTGGTGGACCGAATAATCCGAATTTCATAAACAACACTGCACGTTTCCAAAGCTACCAGCGCATGTCCAGCCACGCCCAACAGCAGGCAGCCGTGGCGGCGATGTCAAGCGGCGGCGGGCCGGGCGGCCCGTGTGGCAATCAAATACCCTCACCAGGAGCCATGCAGCGGCCACAAATGATGCCCAATACCATGACGAACGTTAGTGCGATCGAATCGAAATCATTTTCCCCAAAGACTCAATTTAAAAAAAGCAAAATTTCATATTTACAGAACATGGGGTTTCATGGGAGCCAGCCTGGCTTTAGTCCCGGCCCACCACAGACTTCACCGCAAATGGGCCCAGGAATGAGCATGCACAGCATGGCCAAGTGGCACATACCGCAGTCGGCTCAGCAAACAAACGGTTAGCATTTTCGATATGCAATTTTTTACTGATTACAAATTTATTAATTACATTTTTGTAAATTATAGCTTGCCCTCAGCAGGGGCCTCTTATGCCATTCGCCAATGGCCGCCAGACGGAAAATTTTAAAATCTCACTAAAATCACCGAATACTCTAAAAAACACTACACCTCCGAATGGCAGTGCAGCGGGTCATGGCATACAAGGCAATAGTGGCAACTCCGCTTCCAGTCTGCATGCCGCGTCAC
Source organism: Melieria picta (assembly GCA_964056695.1). Taxonomy (NCBI): domain Eukaryota; kingdom Metazoa; phylum Arthropoda; class Insecta; order Diptera; family Ulidiidae; genus Melieria; species Melieria picta. The sequence goes on along the minus strand of OZ057398.1, from coordinate 82,470,650 downwards.
TAGGGCTCGGCCCGGCCGTTTCCATACTACCGAACGTAACTTCAACAAATCCAAAAACGCCAAGTCCGAGCACCAATGAGGTAACACAACGCAGTTTCATTCTTTTGAGGAACTTTATTTTATATGGTTTTTTGTTTCCCTGCGCCCTAGAATTCAAAGGATTTTACCGAACCGATTGACAAGGTTCGTGATGATTCCATCAACGATTTGATGGCCACCATTGCCAAGCTAGACTCGAACGGAGTACAGGTGCTGCCGGAGGGACGCACCAAGACCACCTCGCCGCAGGTGCACAGCTCAACGGATTTGTCCAATACGCAAGAAGGTAAGCTGTTCGTGCTTTCGTTACTTTGTCGCAGTTGGCTTTTTATGCTTTATGCAGTGCAATCGGCGCTGCTAGTGTAGTTTCCGTTGGCGTAGTTTTGCTGCTAAATAATTATCTCACAAGCCCTATTACCACTGGAAAACTATGCTCTCCATTGGCCTAACACCTTTCCAATCAAATTACTACCGGCGAGCCCAAAACCAAACTGTTGTCCAGTCACCCAAAATTTCTTGCCCTCTTAGTAATGTAATTAAAAAAGATTTAAAACATCTTCATACGTAAATTGCAGTTAATCTATAATTACTTGTAACTTTGCTTTGTTTGTTTCTTTTCCAATCGAATCGTAAAAATAAACAATTAAACTTTCGACTTTAAATACATACTACTAATCATTAATAAATACCTACATGCAAACATACAATACATCTATACATTACCAAATACCAAAATACAAATAAAATTAAACAAAAAACTAATTAGTTAATAATAAAAATGATCAAAAAGACGATCCGAACGAAGATTGGTGTGCCGTTTGCCTCGATGGAGGAGAACTTATGTGCTGTGACAAGTGTCCCAAAGTGTTCCACCAGAACTGTCATATACCCGCCATCAGTTCGCTGCCGGACGAAAGCGAAAGCTGGCAGTGTCTGCTGTGCGTGAACCTGAAGGATCTGGCCAACAACGTGGAGAACACACAGAAGACGCCCGGCGAACTGAGTCGCCTGGAATTGCAGATAATGCAACGCATCTGCCTGGAGCTGTATTGTCAGTACGAGCAAAGTTTGCACTTCCGCGAGCCGGAGCCACCCACTAACACAGCCTACTATGAGATTATCTGCAAGTGAGTGTTTTCAAGTCATACAAATTCAACTTCGGTCCAACGCGCTATTTAAATAAAACTCTCTCACAATCCCATTCAGCCCCATGTCGTTGGACGTCATACGCACTCGCTTGGATCCGTCCAGCCCCAATCACTACAAGGACATTGCCGGCTTTGTGGCAGATGTGCGTTTGATCTTCAAGAACACTTATCTGTTCTACCAGGTGAGCATGGTAGCCTATTAACATTTTCTACTCGTACGTTCGGCTATGCTTTGTAAAGCTCAAGTATTTCTTCGGCATGCAGGAGGACTCGAAAACCTACAGCAACGCAAAATATTTGGAGAATTTCTTCGAGGAACAGCTGGCCAAGTGGTTGCCGAATTTCGCCTCCAAGAACTACAATTCAAATGCCACCGCCCACAATAACACACACAGCAACAATAGCGCTTCCACTTCATCAGCTTCCCCAGGACTAATGAACATCGGCTCTGGTGCCGCAGGCTCGCCAGCGGCTGGCGGCTCGCTGGAGAACGGCCGCAAGAGTTGCAGCGCAGCGCTGGGCGGTGGCGGCATGGGCGACAATGATGGCGACTGCAATCCGCCGAAGCGAGCACGTAAACTAACCGAATAGGATAAGCTGAATCAGCTCTTTAGTTTATTTGCGCCACTGAGCAGAAACGAGTGCGAATATCTCGCACACGCGGCGCTGTGTTTCAAGCCGCCCTCTGGTCTAATTTTATAATAGCCAATTTAGGCATTTAGTGTGAGGCGTACACAACACCAGAGCGTACGCATACATTTCGCCAACAGCCGATTTGCTTAGCGCGCATTTGTTGTAACTGTATTCGGCTTCACTGTTAGGCAGTTCGTTTCATTTGTCTACAATGAATTCTATGTTTACCATCGATTGCAAAATAAATTATAGTTTGTTGCATTCTCGTTAAAATTTCACCCTCTCCGCTATCATTGTCTTCAAATAAACAAGATATCATTATCGGCATTGAACTCTTCCCATTCATAGACAACAAAGAAATTTCAGAAATTCACCTAGACATCGTTTGAAAGACAATTTAAAATTAACATTTAACAACCTTAGAGTATATTGATTTGAGTGTTGAAGTTTATATTTGAATTTAGGAAATAGACAAATCTATGCGTAAACTAGCTAACAAACAATACGCATCCAAAATAGTTTTAAGAGAGGCAGAGAACAAAGGCAAAGTAATATTGTATAAATATGATGAATTACTCTGTATGATTACATACCATTAATATGCTGAAATTAATCCTCAAACTCATTTGTACATAAATCTCTATCCTCAAAAGCACCCACGTAACCATAACACATCCTATATATATATATGTAAGTGTATGCCGATCGAAAGTGTACGCATATCCAAAACGAATGTCCATGCATTGCTTAAGAACAGCGAGCAAGCAAAGCGTACGCGGGCAGTATCATTGAGAAGCAATTACACAATAATTGAAATTAATGTACTGTAGTTTTGTAAAATTACAATAAAACTCATTTAGGCACTACGATTATATCTCCCCCGACACGGGATCCACTTTAACGTTAAATTTTCACTTTGTGATAGTAAAAATGAAATGGAACCGGAAAGTAGAGAAGATAAGTAAGGGAAAACAAAAGAAAAGAAAATTTAGTTAGGCGAAAGGTCACATCGTCGAGCGTGCTTAGGAAGCGGCGACCGATGTCAGTGCGTCTTCCGCAGGAAATGCTGCTTGTTGCACAGACGTGTGGCGCTAATGTATACGTTTATTTATAATGACATACAAGACAAAACGAAAAAGATGAAAAACACATACGCATACATTCAAGCAAAGGCATACAGCAAGTAGCAGTAGCAGTAGTTCACATCGAGTATTTCTCTAATGTAACAAAAAGTTTGTAAGGCTTTTTAACAATAAAGTAACATTAACTAAATAGCGTGTAGCCTAGATCAATAATTATAATGTTGATAAAGAATTAGACTAGTGTCCGCAATGAATCTGTGTGTATGTTTCTACAATCCCCACCTCCCATACTCCATCCCGACACTGTCTTGTTTGAAATGAAGTGAAACTCCCATGTAAAGTAAGGGTATCATTTGTTTTAAGTTGCCGCTGTACATCGGCGTCCGTATGTAGTACGGCGCATCCAGTACGCTAAGTACTTTAGTCTATAAGTCAATATCAAATCAAATGAAATAAAATATAATATGGCTATCGGCTATAATTGGAAACGAAATTATTACTGACAAACCGCAGCGCAATTGATTTGGCGCACACTAGCACCGGCAAAGTGGCGTGCAGCAAACGAGCATGACAACGGCGTTGCATAGTATTCATTGCCTCTAAATTACATAACGCTAACGATGACACTCATCGGCGTAATTGCATTGCAGCGGCGCAGACGATTTTCTTGATTTCTGCCCATTTTAACAATTTCATGCTGATGTTCATTTTGTAATGAAGATGAGGAAGACCGGAAGATTACTAAAATTAGTGGATTTTATCGTAGTGGTTAGACTATTATTTATATATATATATACATATATATTAAAGTAAATGATAAAGAAACTAAAACACTGATGAGTATAATTGCAAGTACGTAATGTGAGTTATGGAATCCCTACATCTAATTTGTTACAATTAAGCGAAAACATGAATTAATAAATCGTAACTGGATATTTAATGTACAATAAAACAATATAATACAATATCATAATAAAACGGTGGTATGATTTTTGAATAGCAATTGGGGTGGTCTAGAAGAATGTTGAATCACTAGTCGTAGGGTTGTGATATGTAGAATCAATATCATATTGAGTTCGAAAATGCTTAGATGGTATAGTCAGCCGGGTCCTAGAAGAGCAGAATTCATACGTTGGATAATGTAAAATTTGGCGGCAAAAAATAATTATACAAATTTTAGATTCTTAAGTAAAGAACAAAGTACTGTCCCTGAATTGAACCTTCATTCGGCAGCTCCGTGAAGTCATTGCCCGACACTGCGCTATTGGGTCTATGCTCACCAAATGGCGCCTGTCATCTAGTAATGACCGAAGCTGTGGAGAAACGAATAATACTTTCCAGGCCACTGTGAGCTCAAAAAGCTGATTTTATTTTCAAACTGTCCGTGTAACAATTGGTCAATGCAGCACATTTCCAAAGTGTGCCAGTGTCCTGCGGTAGGTGGCATCAGATGTTAAGCCGACCAGTGCATGTTTTCGTTTGAACGGCACTGCACTGCGGTAGGTGACGTCGGATGGCACGCCGATCGGTTAATTGCTTACGCTAACTGCTGACCCAACGCCACTTGAGAGTCGCTGTGTCTAGTGTGCGCGAGGCACACTGACACAGCCTGTCTGACACTTGTGGAACATGTGTGGATAATTTTAGGTTCATTGGTTGATGTTGGCATGAGTTGTCATGTGGTACCACTACACTCGAATCTACTTTCATTCTTAAAGAGCTCAAACTGGTTTAACTGGTATGCCTCCAAGTGGAAGTGCTATTTGTGCCACACACATCCTTTCCTACCTAACCAAATGAAGCTACGAAGCATGACAGCGATTTTCGATGTCACGAGCGCATACAGATTTCGAATAAAACCTCTGATGATTGTTCTAAAAAATATAGTAATAAAAATATAAAAATTCAAATTTAAACATTTGCATATATTTAATTTACTATATATTTATTTCACACTGTAAACTAAACCTTTATTTGTTTCACCTTATATGTTACCTTACCTTATACCTGATTGTGATACCTCAATAGAGTCCGACCGATACCAAATTTTTTGGCCGATGCCGATGCCGATTAATCGGCCGGAAGAGCGAGTTTGGCCCATGCCGATTAATCGGTCGAAAGGGCGAAAATCGGCCGATGCCGATTACATAGAAAAAATAACACGAATGAATTCAATCAAAAACACAGTCTATTTTATAAAATAAGAAAAGGAACTATTACATATTGTTTGTAATATTCATCACAAAATAACAAAACAACGAGAAAAGAAATAATTAAAAACTAAATAACAACGAGAATAATTAAAATCGAAATAAAATAACAAGAAAATTCAGAATTATAATACATTAACATGTATTAAAAAAAATAATATATCACATTTATCCACTGAGAGAGAAACAAAAATAGTGACGTAAATATTGCATACAAATTCAGTTTTATATTCAACTTAAAATTACGATTTTTATATTAAAATTTGTACTCTCAAATTGCGACCCGTTGTACAGATGCAGTGGGAAGAAGTCAGAAATCAAATTTGGAAAAAATAAAAGGTCTGTTAAAAAATGCTTCCAATTAAAAAAGAAGGATAAGATTGAAAAATTAAATGCCCCTTCTTCTGATATCCACATTAAGAGATGAAATGCATAGACATTTCGAGAAAATCTGTATTTTTAAGAATACCTAGTTTTAAAAAAAACATTTCTAGGAAACATTTATATTAAACAGTATCTAAAAATACATTACTGAAAAGGGGTATAAGAACCCGTTGGTACAAAAAATGAAAACAAAAAAATGAAAGCAGAAAAATAGGCCGATGTGGCATCGGCCAAAAAAGGCCGATGCCGATTCTTTTTTTTTGCCGATGCCGATACTAGCCGATGCCGATACCAATTTTATTGGCCGATACTAGCCGATGCCGATTCTTTTTTTTTTGCCGATGCCGATACCAATTTTATTGGCCGATACTAGCCGATGCCGATTAATCGGTCGGACTCTATACCTCAACCATTACGAAACTTTGACAAAAAACTCTGAAAGTTACACTAAAGCAAAATTCAAATTTCAATTTTTTTTTAATTTAATTTAATATATAAAAAAGTTTATTAGGTTCCATTCAACACGTTGGCTTGTAGAAAATTATCCGAATGATTGCATCGAGCAAATGAGATACGAGCAACTCAAATTCTAGTTTTCTCTGGCAAAGAACTTACTTCAGTAAAAGCAATTATTCGACGGTTAACAAATTTTGGGCTATTACAACTAATTATATTTAAATGCATCATATACTAACTACAATTCTTAGCAAAACCTAATCTAATTTCATGAATTTTAAGGTCGATTATAAAAATATTCACATTAAAAATCGTCCATCAATTGAAGTCTTCTGTGTCACATTTTGGCGTACCCACTTCAGGAAGACGCAGTGCAACACCTGAAATGTCAAATGTTTCATATCTGAATAGAGAAATCTTTTCTTTGAGTTTTCTCACGTACCGCACTAAGCAAACAAACTGTCACAATGGCCACAATTATGTTTGTTGTTAGCATATAAAGCGCCAACAGCATCGAAAGCTCCACTACGAATATGTGTAAATCGTTGCCGTACAGAAACAGTTGGCCAAAAGAATGCGCGCTATCAATGTAAAATGTGCCTTTATCTATTTAAAAGAGAAAAATCGAACTAAAATTATTTTTCTTTTCAAAAATTTGAGCCTCTCACTTTCAGTCAGATAGTTGTCGAATTCACAATTGCAGAGCTTCTCAATGAAAGTCTTTTCTTTTATAATGTAATCCATGTCCTTAATGGCCTGCGCAAACAACAACAACAACAATGTGTTGATTATCACAATAACTTAATTAACTAGTGGACTCACGTGATCGATGAAAGCACAAAGGAAACGATTCAGACTGCTATAGGCTGCCGAGTTGCGTTCCAACATTCCATCAACGCTATTGATTTCCTTTTGAAAGTGCGCCTGCGAAATGCTATAGGAACGTTGAAACGGCGCCAGCAGTTTCTCGTAGTAAGTGCTGCAGCAAAGGATGCAAATTAGCTGATAAATAATTAGATGAACTAATCAACTAACCGCAAATTTGTGGGCGGCAACATGATGTAATTTTGCTGATCGGAGTCGCCCAGCAGCCCCTTGCGACTCAAGCGATGTTGCGATTCGCGCTGCAGCTGCACAATCATCGAATACATGTCCGTGTCGGCAAAGCCGCTGGGCGAACGGCCGTGTATGTAGAAGCCGTAACTGTGTTCCAGCAGTATGAACACCGATATATTCGCCAATGTGCAAAGATCGACGAATTTTTGCAGCGGATCGCCGCAGAGACGAGGTAGCAGCAGCAAGCGGCAAAGTTGTTGCGCACTGTAGACAAAAACGCTGCCCAGAATGATGACGAATAGCTGCAGTGTGATGTCCCTTTGCATGCTCTCGTTGCTAGCAAAAAACTGTAAGAAATTAGTATTAATTGATTCGTACTACATTAAAAACGCTGCTGCAGCTGCCACCTTGAAAATAATGAGCACGCAAAGTCCTTGCACTATGGCCGAGTGCTTCTGCTTGACACTCAAACGTATCCACTTGTTCGCTGTGAAGAACACTCGCCATGCCGACACGCCGTTCTCCGAAGCGAACGTGCGCACACTCGAGCAGTCGGAAGACGTTTCCAGGTTGTTCTTCAGATTGAAGTGGTTGTTGTCGGAGCTGCGCGGTCGCTCCCAGTCAATCAGAAACAAATCAAAGTGCGTAATATGCCAGCAGTGCATGCAGAAGAACACAAACTGAAATCGTACAACACACAACTTTAAAGCAACTCCCATGAAACTCACAGCACAATCGTTTGATCGTCTACCTTAAACACAAAAGCGCCACAGATCAGCAGCTGCAACAGCGAACGCTCCGCCTTCATGATCGGCAACGTTATCTCCACTTGATGCTGCGTTAAAAAGCGCAGCGCATAGTAAACCACATAGAGCAGGAAGCACAGCAAGAACGCATTGGCCACATTGGATAGCAGCTGCAGCAGAAATTCGCGCATGCATGACGAGATGCCGCACAGATCGCGCACCGTTGTGGTGGTTGTTGTGGCTGCAGTGTAGAGTGGACGCCGCTGGCGATAGTTGTGCAGCCGCAACAGCGCCAACACCAACGCCAACAACAGCAGCGTGGGCAGCACCGTTTCGAACAACGTTTGCCGCTGCACCGCTTCGCCCACTCGTGCAAAGGTCACGTGCAACTTGAACGGTAGAACGGTGTCGAGTGAGGCATTGCTGCTGAGTTCGAGCTGACGATAGCGCAACTTCACAATCGGCACGCTGAAGCTGTTGCCGTTGTGTATCTTGTAGTGCAGCTCAAAGTGTTCAACGTATCTGATCGAACGATAGAGCAGCAGCTGCGCGGCCGCCTCGTACGGTGGCCTGTGGTGGGCGCTGCGGAAACTTTGAGTTTGTGCTTCGATCATCTGAAAACGTTTCACCATCGTCCAGTCCTCGGGCTGCGAGCGCTGCATAAATAAAATATAAAGCATTAAGTACTTATTTAAAAAACAGGATTATTTTCAAACATTTACAAATTCAAAATATAAATATTAGAGATCACATTCATGCTGAAGCTGAAGCTCCTACTCACTGCATTTTCCGGCGACAAGTCTTGTATGAGAACTGGTATTGCTTGTAAATACGTTTTGCCATCATTCTGCTCCGGCCTGGAAGTATTCAAGTAGAGACTCACGAAGTGATTATTGGCGTACAGACGCGCCAACTCGATCACATTTGCCAGCGTCAGCCAACACTCGCTGGGCTCGTAATACTGGGCAAAGCCTATGTTCTGCTGTGTCCACAGGCGCTGAACGGTGCTAAATGCATGCAGCTGACAAAAGTCCAACTGCTGCAGACTAAAGTGGCCCCAACGCTGCAGGGTGCCGTCCAGAGCGTAAACTGTATGGAATATTTCTATACGCTGTTGTTTTTGTGGCTGTAACAAAACATTATTCACTTCGTTTTGTAAAAGGTTAGGTCGATTCTTTTTCAAATCGTGCTACTTCAAGTATGCACTCACCTGCGTTGTTGCTGTTGTTACTGGTTGCGCCAACAAGTTGGCCGTTTGTTTGCCTCTTTTATAGAACAAAAACGGTCTAATTGCCTGCAAATGATCGTCCATGCTGGCATACTTGATGGCGACATCCGTCGCTTGCGTTAGCAGGAAGGCGCTGCACGGCGAACTCTTGTCCAGCGAGAAGTGCGACATGACGCACAGATTGGCCAGCTGCTGGCAGGCGGTGTTGTTATGCAGCGTCAGGCAGAAGAAGGCCACAAACTTGAGCGTGCCAAAGTGATGGCCAGCAGCATTGCTGGCGGCAGTGGTCGTTTGCCAAAATGAGTTGTATTTCAGGTGCGGCTTGAGCAGCGCATTGCCAATGCAGTGGCCATTGTAGCGGAAGTTGTAGGCCAAGTTGCAATTCTGACAACTGTCACTGGCCGCCTCTATCTGCAGTATGCGTATTTGGCGTCCGGCATTGGCCCCTCGGCTGACATTATCGCTGGCAATAGTGTAATTCACCGACTTGTAGCTGCACTGCGTTGCGTTGAGTGTTGGCGGCGGCAATTGGCATTTGTCATTGGCAGAGGCATCAGCCTCGAGGGAAGGGCACTCCACTTGCGCCCGTTTGCATATTGGTTGGTTTTTAATGGTATCAAAAAGTGCGACTGTCACGGCATCGGGCGAGCATTCGCAGGAGAATTCTGAAAGTTAGGCAAAATAATGAATGAGTAAAAGAACGAGTGAGTGAGTGAATGACTGAGTGATAGGTGTTCAATTGAAAAGAAGAAAAGGTCAATTGAACAAAAGTGCGGAGGTGGTAGAATCGTGAAGTTCAGTACATCCCAACATTGGCATAGCATATCGCAGCGCTGTGAGTACGCCAACATTGGATCGTTAATCAAAACTTTAAAAGCCACGAAGAGTTCAAAATTGAATTGCTTATTGTTTATGTCATCCGCTAAACTCGAAACGCAACACCGCATCTGGTTCAAATTTAAAATTACAATATACAGTACAATCTCGATGATTCGGATACTCGCTAATACGGACAACGCGGTACTCCGGACACCTAATTGCTTTCTATTGTTGACTCTGTAATCCGGACACCACACCTTTTATTTACCTCAAATATCCGGACACTCATTTTTATCTGCTTTTTATAAATTATAAAAGTTTGATCTAACTGTGTAAACTAAATCAAATATTAACAATGGCACCTATAGTTAAGAAAACACGTACAATCTTAACGATGGAAAAAAATTCTAAACAAATTAAGTCAAGGAAAGTCACTTCGTCAACTGGCAGTGAAGTACAATGTAGGCAAATCTAGAATTTCTAAAAAAAAGAAACAAAACTTCGCCAAATGAAAATGACAAATTTCTTTTGAAATCACCAAAAATGTTCATAACATACTAAAAATAAAATGTTTAAGCAAAAATAATTTTAGTTCAATAACAAATACGTTTCATTGGTTTTCAGTAGTATTTTTATCAATTTTTTTGTAATCTTGGTAATCCGGACTTTTCGATATTTCGGACAGTGCCTGGTTTTTAATTGTCCGGATTATCGAGATTATACTGTATTAACACAGTATCGAGTTCAGTTTTACTTCGGCCTTTTGCGGAGAGTATAAAACCCATGGCATATCATAGCTGATTCGAGCTTAGTTTTCAATTTGAATCTATAATTAAGATTGTCAAATGTTCATATGGAACCATTGGCGCACACAGAAATGAAATGAAATAAAATCCTAATGAAATCCTCTGTGCCCTCTGTATGAAACTCATGTGAACGTCTCATTGGTTCTGAGTGAGTTCACACCAAGTTTAAACACGCAAATATTTGCTTCAAAAATAGTTATTTAATCTCGCCATTTCCGTTTGAAATTAGAGAAATGTAAAATAGCAAATGAATAATGGCAAATTTCTAAAATTAAAATAATAAACAAAGAAAAAATTTCCAACCCGCCTTTTGATATAATTTACAAAAAAGCGATAAGGGTTGTGGAAAGTTTGTCTTTAGCAGCTGAAAGGACTTAAGTAGCTCATACTTACAACTTGTCCTGAATACTATAAATGTTTTTGAAAACTGTATTTGTATTCTCCACACACCAGCAGCTTCTCTTAGTCTATGAACCACAATCAATCTGTAGAATATTAAATCAATACTCACTGTCCGCGGTTGGTTGCAAATAATCCTTTGCTTCGCCGCACGTTGTGCATTGAAAATAATCCAAATCGTAAAATTCGTTACGCTTGCACTCGTCGATGTGCTGAAAAGCGATAAGCGTATTATTGGGCCGCGTCTGCACGTCGAGCGCTGTGCTGCGCGGCATTGCTAAGGCAAACGCCAGCACGGGGAAGAGCCAGTTTACGTTTTGGAAGAACATTTTTATGCATATTAAGTAACTTCACTGCTCTTTCGTTTGTTTGTTTGCTGATCAGTTTTCAAATTGGAAAATGTTTCAAATTTTTGACTTCTTTCTCGGTTGTTCTTGGCCACTTTTCAGTTTCTACCTTTAAACGACGATTCGCGACTGTTGGCGCGACGCAGTATCATGGCTTGTTGTGCGTGTTGACTGCCATTTCGTTGGCGAAAATGTACATTCTGGTTGATGTTCTTATTTGAAAGCGAGCGCACACATTAAAGAACTGTTTTGTTTGCATAAATACGCCCAAGAAGTTGCTATAGCTACTCAACCCTTAATTAGCATGTGACATGCAAATAGCTGACGGTGCGGGAGGTTTTCTTGCAGGGGCCATGCTTCTCCAATGCCGTAGCGGTTCATATCCAGCGCTGATAGATCGACACGATACGTGATAACTGCTGAGACATTCTGCACTGTGTATGGAATAATGTGCAATGAAACAAAGAGTTAGGAGTTTTTGTGAGTTTATGTGTTTGACGCATCTGATTTCTAGCTGGTACTGGCACAGGTCCTGCTGTAGGGCACAGCATTGCAGCGGAGGACAATGTGTTCTGGTGTTTCCTTCGCTTCTCTAGAGAATCAGCGTGGGTTTCATAAATCTGCATGGCCTGGTTAGGAAGCCGATGACCTGGTGCAGCTGATGCTTGTCAAGTTTGAGGCAAAAAGAGTTCCATTTTGAGTTGAAGTCCTCTAGCAAGAACTTTGAATCAGGGACCGTACCGGTTATGGTTTTTATCAAAAAAGTCAGATTTAAACTGTTATCTTTAAACTTTTATTTTTACCGACAAAAATAACAGTTATTTTGTGCCTTTTATTATTTCAGGCAAAAATAACTGTTACTTTTGACTTTTATTTGATCGGTAAAAAATAAAAGTTATTTTGTGGCTTTTATTTTTTCGGTCAAATATATCAGGCAATTTGAATTCTTTCAAAGGCCGTTAGACCGACTAGAAAACTATTGATACCATTTTTTTGTCGCACAAGTCTTATAGCTCAGAATGTGCGGTCTACTGAGACGAAAAAAATGGTATCAATAGTCTTTTAGTCGGTCAAACGGCCTTTGAAAAAATTCAAATTGCCTGATATATTTGACCGAAAAAATAAAAGTCACAAAATAACTGTTATTTTTGACCGATAAAATAAAAGTCAAAAGTAACAGTTATTTTTGCCTGAAATAATAAAAGGCACAAAATAACAGTTACTTTTAACTTTTATAGTAAAAGTCTAAAATATAAAAAAGCCGATAGCCCTGGTAGCTAGTGCTGATAATTTATTGTAATTTTAATTATAATAAATAAATAAATAATAATATTAATAATAATAATAATAAAATTTAAAAGGCGTTTAATATTCGTGAAGCTGAGGCCATTACGATCATAATGGTATATTTGAAAAAGTCCACCGGCAATTTTTTCGTTATGCCTTTTTGATTTCAAAATAGTAAAATAACAGTTATTTTCGGTCCCTGCTTTGAATGCATCAGTCCTGGAGTGCCGGCGCAGTATTGTGAATTGCTGGTTCGTTCCTTCAGTCTATTGTTGGTCATCTCACTCCTTAAAATAGTTCAGGCCCAGTAAATCGGCAATTCTTGCATTTCTATTTCCCTTCTCATTGCCTCTGTGTTCCGGAATTCAGAAGATTGTTACACGTTTGCGCTCTACAAAGTCTCAATTGGAATCAGTTGGCATTCCGCAGACACTATCTACACTTTGCTAACAAATAATATTGTCTAATTTTTGTTTTTTTAATTTTTGAATAATTTCACAATTATTCCACTGTACTGTGGTAATTTTGTTCCCTCGGTTTTAATACATTTTGTTGCGTTGTGTAACGAACCACACCACTGTGTCGCTCACAAGGCGAATTAATACAGTAACCTCGTTGAACCAGCTGATTTTCTTTTTTTTTAATGATGGAAGAGATCTAGATTGTCAAAATGGCTGTTTTTGGTTGGTTGGTTGCCGATGGCTTGATTTTGATTGGCTGATTTTGGCTGATTTTGACAATCAAGTGCACAAACCCAACAACAGAATACATGGGAATTTTGTTGTTGCCCTTACGCGGCCACCGTTATTAATTCGCCTTGGTCGCTCACAACGCAATTTATTTCGCTTTGGCCTTTGGCTACTTGCTACTTAATATTGCAACCCTGTCCGCGTTTGCCATTCCTTCGTATGTTTGTAATCTTTTAAATTTCCGCGCACTCGTTGGTGTTATTCCATAAAAGACGCGATTTTGTGTAATTTTTGCTGAAGGCTTTGGCTGGCAAAATGCCCCGCGGTCGGCATCGTGCGATAGTGGACGAATATGAAGAGCCAAGCACCTCTCAAGAAGTTTCTCACTGCGCCAATACTGGAAAAATCAAATCGGTCTATTGCAAGGACTTTGTGTAAGTAGGCATGCACTTTGCTTTGAGTACTTTTAACTGTATTACCATTATGCAGCACCTACACGGAGTGCATATTCAATCCCACCGAGTATCTGAACGTTATCATCGGCCCGAATGGCACCGGCAAGTCGACGCTCGTCGCGGCCATTGTGCTCGGCTTGGGCGGCAAACCGGAGCTGCTATCGCGCTCCAGCTCCATTGGCGATTACGTGAAGAACGGTCACGAGAATGCGCTGATCAAAGTGGAAATCTATCGTGAGTCACCCGATAAGACGCGCACATTCCAGCGTAGCTTCGGGCGCAACAACAAGTCCATCTACAAAGTGGACGAGGATGAGGTGTCCGAGCGGAATTTTCTGAGCGCCGTGGCGCAGTACAAAATTCAGATAAGCAATCTGTGCCAGTTCCTGCCGCAGGATCGTGTGCAGGACTTTGCCAAAATGGATCCGCAGACGATTTTTGTGAATACAGTGAAATCGGTGTGCAGTAGCGAGGCAATCGAGCAGTACGAGGAGTTGAAACGGCTGCGCGCGCAGCAAGTGAGCGAGAATAATGACGTAAAAAAGAACAGCCAGCGAATGACTGAGCTGCGAGCACAACTCGACAAGTGTGTGATAATTTATGGCCGTTTTTGTGATTATGATCGCAATTGTTATAACTACTGTTGTGGTGTTATTGCAGAATGCATCAGGACTTGCAACGCTACAGTGAGCAGCAGGAGTATCAAAATAAGCTGGACGTTTGTGAGGCAAAAAAGCTACAATTGCAGTCGGAGGCATTAAAGAAGAGTATGGAGCAGTTTGCTGTTGATTTCCGACTTGCAAAGGAAAAGTTACGGAAAGATCAGCATGAGGAAAAGCAAGTTTTGTCGAAACAAACTGACATAACGCGCACAACGCAAATGCTAAAAGCAAAGGTGGAAGAAAAGGTAACGTAAAGAATACATTATGAAGTGGCCGCTTGAAAGGAACAAATTGTAGACTTCATAGTTTTGTTAGCCTATTTTTATGAAATTTTACAAAACTATGGCCAAATGTAAATATTTCTCAATTTCAACATTGTGTAACCCAATAGGCGAGCGAAGAGCGCGTGCTCATCAATAAAAAGAATCAAATAGAGGAGCAAATCAAAGAATTGAAAAATGCTATTCATACAGTCAGAGCCAACTATAAGGTGAGAACTGCAACACAGCTAAAATTCACGTTCCCTAATAACTTCCACGGATTCCCGTTTGTTGTAGCAAAAAGAACGCGAAAAAGCCAATCACAGCCGCGAGCTGCAAAACGAGTCCAACATGCTGAAAGTTATACTGCAAGATCTGAGTAATGCGCAATCCAAAGTGGATGCGGGCAGTAGTATTCAAACCGATTTGGCCCAGCACGAACAATCGTTGCAAAACTTGAAAGCACGCTTGACCGATTTGGTACACATGCGTTCGAACATCAATGCCAAGCTGGACGATACTGCACCGGAAATGGGTCTGCTTAAACGGCGCATTGACGTGGCGAATAATGTCAAGGACCAGAAATTGCAGGTCTGTGTCATGCATGCAGCCGCTGAATATTTGTATGGCTTCAGTTTAAAATTTGTTCCCCTTGCAGTTAATACGCGAAAAATTTCCAGACGTGTACAAGGCTGTACAGTGGTTGCGCAGCAATCGAAACCAATTTGAAGGGCGAGTTTACGATCCAGTGATGATGGAGGTTAAACATTGTATTTAGTGCTTTATTCAGTTTTTAGTTTTAATCACTGCTTGCAGTTGAACGTATCCAATGCCGCGCATGCCAAGTATTTTGAAAACACCATCGCCATGCGCGATCTGCAGTCCTTCATATGTGAGCGTAAATCCGATGTATCGAAGCTGGTCGGGGAGCTGTGCATGAAGCAGGGACTGTCGATTAATGTAGCGCATACGCCACCGGCCAATAAAGTTCGCTATGCCGCTGATGTGCCAATTAGTAAGCTTAGGTAATTAAAAAAAGTATGGAAATGACGCTGAAATATAAAAGCTATTGCTTTTCAGACATTTTGGCTTTACGGCATATCTTATTGATCTGGTTGATGGCCCGCCAGCGATATTAAACTATTTGTGTTCCATGAACGCTTTACATCGCATTCCAATCGGCAGCGCAGATGTGAATCTACACACAGATTCCATACCCACAAGCTTTAATTTATACTTTGGAGGTGATTTCAAGACTGTGTATATTTCGATTTGGTGCAGTGTCCATAAAGGTTTTTGTCTCACATTAAAGGCGACCAGCGCTATGCAGTTACCGTCTCAAAGTACACGAAAGAGCATTCCATTCGGCAGAACCACATAAGGACCAGAGGTGTGCTGTGCGGCGTGGACTTGAACGAAATACGCAAGAATGAACTGCGGTACTTATACAATTTTGTTTTATGAGGTGAACCAGAAAAATTTTAGAATTTTTACGCATCTAGCATACGAAAATGTCAAGAGTTAGGATCCTGGTATTTTCGAGTGAAATTATCTATAAATATTGCAGTTTCTTGCTATATTAGTCAATTGCATCTTGGATCTACTTTAGTCAACATGTCCAGTCCGCAAAAGCGCTGCCGCAAATTAATACTGGACATTTACTTGACTGATAAGACGAAGTCTAGACTAAGCATTGCACGGGAAAGCAAAGCGAGCGTAGCGACGGTTTATAATGTGATAAACAACTACAACGCGGGAAACTCCATCTAGAGAGTCGAAGAATCAGGCAGAAAAACGGGTCCAAGTAACACAGAAGTGCTGGAAAGGGTTGTTAGCACATATCGGAATATCCCCACGAGGTCGACTCGATTTGTTGCAGTTGCAGCAGGCACATCGCAATCAACTGTGATGCGATATAAGCGAAATCAAGGATTAAGGACCTACAAACAGCAGAAAGTGCCTGACAGGTCGGAAGCAAAAGAAAAAATAGCGAAGACGCGGGCTCGAAAACTGTATGACGATTACGTAACCAAGTTCGATTGCGTGATTCTCGATGATGAAACCTACCGTAAGGCGGGCTTCAAGCAGTTGCCCGGGAATGCCTATTTCACTACAAAGAATAAGAATGGAACACATAGAAAATACTCTGAAGTGAAATACACCAAATTTCCGAAACGCGTCATGGTTTTTCAAGCTATTTGCACCTGCGGTCTACGGAACAAGGCGTTCATTACGACAGGAACAATTAACTCTAGAATTTATATAGAAGAATGCCTGCAAAAACGCCTTCTACCATTTATTGAACAGCACAAAGGAACAGTTTTGTTTTGGGCAGACCTAGCGACAAGCCACTACTCCAGGTCAACTATGGAATGGTATGAAGAAAATTGTTTCACGGTGGTCCCAAAAGAGGCAAATCCTCCCAACCGCCCGGAACTTCGGCCTATTGAAAGATATTGGGCTATAATGAAGCAAACCCTAAGAAAAACAAAAAAAGTTTGCAAAAATGATGTACAGTTCCGAAATCGATGGAAGCAAGCCTGTGCAGTAGTCACCGAACGTACTGTTCAGTCTCTAACTAAGAACTTTAAGAAAAATATTAAAAAAAATTTGCAACCGCTAATTATATTTCATTAAATTTTTTTGTGAATTAGAGTTTAAGAAATGTATAAGAAACTGCAGTTTATTTTAGTAAAATCAGACGATTACTTTTTTTAATGTGTCCTTAAAAATTCTAAAATTTTTCTGGTTCACCTCATAGCTGCTGTGTATTTTTCTAGCAATTTGCGCCATTCTCTATTGCACCTATTACAGCCTAAACGAATTAGTACGCCAAAGCGACGATTTGAAAAATGAACGCACATTGCTTGAAACTAAAATCAGCGACCTGAACACCGAGCGCGAGAATGTGTTGTGCAAGAAACGTGCTATTACCGAGCAGCTGACATCTGTTACTCAATTGGAGGATAAATACAAGAGGCAAAAGGCTAAAGTGGAACAGCTGAAAGAGACTGCGATCGGTAAACCGAACAATCAAAACTCGTAAATTGCATTCCCACTTTACATTTTGACGTTTCAGACCTGCCAAAACTGGAGCAGCAGCGCATCAATGCCGTGAACAAGTGCCTAGAAAAGATATTGGATTTTCAGAAGGGAAAGATAGAGATTTTGGAGAAATGGCAGCATACCATCGCGGACAAAAAATATGTAACAACGAAAATGCGTATTTACGAGCTGGAGAATGAACAACACAAACACGAGAGAGAAGAGGTGAAGGAGCGCGTGCGCCAAGCTCAGGTACAACGACTCTATGATGTGTGCTTAGCCACATAATCTAATCTAATCGCGCTTGATGCAGAACTTGGTGGATACCATACAAAACAGCCTGACGGCAAGTAAACGCAAATACGAATCAAAGTTGGCCCAAGCCGAAGAAGCAAGAAAGAGCTGCAAATCAATTGAACTATTCAACGAATTGCCCGACAACATGGACGAATTGCAGGATGCCATAAACGAATATCACGGACGCTTAGAATGTATGAATGATGTTAATCCGGAGGTAACACAGGCTTCTTTGTTTACCTCATCGATAAGTTCCACTGATTTTTTCTTGTAGATTGTCGATACATATAAACAAAAATGCGCCGAAGTCGAAAAGCTTGAACATGCCGTTAAAGCGAGTCGCAGTGATCAGCTGAATATAGCTGCGAAAATCGACGAAATTCATCGTGATTGGTATCCGCAAATCGATTCTATTGTTCAAACGCTGAATACGCATTTTGGCGATTTCATGACATCCATGGGCTATGTGGGCGAAGTGAACTTGACGCGCGCCGCTGATGTCGGTTTATAATTTTTAATTTTGTTGCAGTGCAGTTAGATATTAACATGTTTTGGGCTTTTCATTGCAGTCTGACTACAATTCGTACGGTATTCAGATCATGGTGCAGTATCGCAAGAATGTGCCACTGCAGACGCTCGACCGGCACGTGCAGTCGGGTGGCGAACGCGCAGTGGCTATTGCCACGTACACCCTCTCGCTGCAGCACATAACAAACGTGCCGTTTCGGTGAGGTTTTGTGTATATTGCGTGTGAACTTTTACGAATCGTATTTTTGCAGGTGCGTCGATGAAATCAACCAAGGTATGGATGCCAGAAATGAAAGGAAGATATTTGAAATGTTGGTGAAGGAGACAACTCAAATTGGTCGCTCGCAGTATTTTTTCATTACACCAAAGGTGCAGTACATACAATGAAAGTCTGTTCCAATCAATTAATTTTAAAATGTTTTACAGCTGTTGCCAAATTTACTACACAACGAACGAATGACCGTTCATATAGTCTTCAATGGGAAAATGATGCAGTCGATGGATGTGTTTTCTGCGAAGATTTAATGCCTGCCTAATATTTATTTACTTTTTTACCATGTAGTACATTTGTGTGTTTATTTTTACCATTCCATTTGTTGTATGAATAAAGTCTTAATTTGATCAGAAAAAAATCATAAAGAAGCGTGGTGTATGAAATTCAGAGTCAATTTCGCTTGGTCCCCGGTTCCTAGTTTAATTAAACGTGAACTTTATTCAAAGATTTGAACACATTGAAAATATGCATGTGATTTAAAAAACCTGTAAATGGCGGCTTAACTCATGGCAATACCAAAGTATTTAAATTCTAGCATACCTTGGCAATACTTCTCCATTTGCAAAATCCATAAAGTGTGGCAACTCTACAGCACGTGCTACGTAATTATCAACAAACCGCGCACCGACGGTTTCCGGGAATCAGAGTCCCTGTTGTGAATCACCCAACTGCATTCCCTTTCCCTGTATTTTCCAAGTGGAACAACTAGTCAGAATGAGTGCGGCCGTGGCATCGAAGGTGCCACCATTAACATTTAAAGTGGGAGCCGAGTGTAGCGTAACAAAGGCTCGCGTTGGTCTCATGACGCTGCGGCACGGCGAGGTCGAGACTCCCGTTTTCATGCCAGTGGGCACACAGGTGAGCTCTGAAGATGCCTCCAAAGTTCTCGTCATTTATGTAAACTTCATGCACAGGGCACACTGAAGGGTCTGTTGCCCGACCAGCTGCTGGAGCAGAATTGCCAAATACTGCTTGGCAACACGTATCACCTGGGCATGCGGCCGGGCATCGAGACGTTGCGCAAGGCTGGCGGTTTGCATAGTTTTATGGGATGGCCGCGTGGCATACTCACCGATTCGGGTGGTTTTCAGATGGTGTCACTGCTGAAGCTGGCCGAGATCGACGAGCAGGGCGTCAACTTTCGCTCGCCCTTCGACAACTCCGAGTGCATGCTGACCCCAGAGCATTCGATAGAAATACAGAACGCCATTGGTGGCGACATCATGATGCAGCTGGATGACGTCGTGAAGACCACAACAACGGGGCCGCGCGTCGAGCAGGCCATGCACCGCACTATACGTTGGGTGGATCGTTGCATTGGGGCGCATGCGCGCAACGACGAGCAGAGCTTGTTTCCGATTGTGCAAGGCGGTCTGGATGCCGATTTGCGGCGGCAGTGTGTGGCGGCGCTGACGCAGCGTGAGGTGCGTGGCTACGCTGTGGGCGGCCTCAGCGGCGGCGAAAGCAAGCACGAGTTCTGGCGCACTGTGCACAGGTGCACGGATCTGCTGCCCAAGGACAAGCCACGCTACCTGATGGGCGTGGGTTTTGCGGCCGATTTGGTGGTGTGCGTGGCGCTGGGTATTGACATGTTCGACTGTGTTTTTCCTACGCGCACAGCACGCTTTGGCTGTGCGCTGGTGCGCAGCGGGCAACTAAATTTGAAGAAAACAAAGTACGCGCTGGACATGGCGCCCATTGATGCGGAGTGCGAGTGCAGTACGTGCCGCACTTATACGCGATCCTATTTGCATCACATTGCTGCCAACGAGTGTGTGTCCTGCAGTCTGCTGAGCGTGCATAATGTGGCTTTTCAGCTGCGACTGATGCGCGACATGCGCGCCGCCATCGAGCGTAATCGATTTCCACAGTTCATTTGCGATTTCATGGCGCAGCACTTTGGCGACGATCCGATACCGCAGTGGATGCGGGACGCGCTTAATGCGGTCAATGTGACCTTGCCCGACGATAAGGAAAAATCGGTCGAATTAAGTTAGTTTCCAATAGGGGGCGTAAGTTTATTTATATGAGGCTTTAATGTGTGAATGCAAAGGAACAACAAGATGCTAAAACAAATACGGAAATAAAAACAGCATAATACGAATGTGAAATCTGGCAACGAATGGAGTTGCAATTTATTTCTTAGCCTTTGAGGTGATGGCTTTAGATGTTGTTGCCTTTGGTTTGGCGGCCGCCGAAGCGGGCTTTTTAGCAGCTGTCGTTTTGGCTTTGGAAGCAGCGGCAGGCTTTTTAGCCTGAAAAGGAAAATTAATTTAGTTGAAGTTAATTTGGTTAAAACTTTTAACAGCAGAAACAACGACTGTCATTTAAAACCAACCTTAATCAAACCATCATTCTCCAGACTATCATCTTCCTCCTCATCCGATGCCAATGCAGCACCACTGCCGTCCTCTTCCTGTCCTTCATCCAACAGCTCAGCATTGTCATCGGCTGCTTCTGCTTTCTTCTTCTTGACGCCTACCGTCGCCGAGTACGAGTAGGCCAACACCTCCTTGTTGTAGGCGCGCGTCAGTGCCGCCTTCACACGTCCATCAACGGCATCCATGATGCCCTTTTTTCCAGGCCACATGGTCAGCTCCATTAATGACTCGATATCTTCGCGCAGCAGATGATATTCCTTCAGTACGTTCAGTGCTTCTTCCACGCCATCCATGCCCTTCTCCTTCAGCGGACGCACAATGCTGGACAGCAAGAAGGGCGCATAATCCAAGCGTATCGATTGACGCGAACCAGAAGTGCGCAGTCGTGTGTGATCGTGAATTTCCTGTGCCAAACGGTTGCGCTTGTTGGTGCGTGAGTACTTGCCCAGCCAGCCGGGAAAGTTGATTTGGCCAGTGAAATGCCCACTCATGTAGGTGCCGGGCATGACGGAGCTGAAAACTGCCTGCGTCGGCAGCAACGACCACGCCGCATTCGACCTTATGCGCTTGTCGACCAAGTCGCCCAAGCTGAGTGCGTCGGCGGTGAGTGCCATTTTATTTAGCACTTCTGATCTATAATGGACAAAATATAAAACATATATAAGATGACAATTTCCAAAACCAAAGAACATTTTTTAACTTACTTGGGTCCTGCTGGTGACACTTGCAAGTAGTTCTGCTGCACAAAAAGTGGCGCCAAACTATAATCGTGAAAGAACAGGTCACACTTATCGTTGAGACTCATGTGCTTGTGCTCTTCTGCGGAGAACACCTTGCGCACTACCTCCCAGGGGCCCTGCAAGCGTACAAAATAAAGTTCAAATGTGCTGCCGTTATAGGAGCAACAGTTTTCCGTACCATTTTTAAATCCTTTTCTGCCGTTTTATCGTTCGTCCTATTATCGCTCGGTTTCAGTGTCAATAACTTTCCAGCGCTCAGCAGCGAAATGTGATTAATCGACTGTCGTATATCGTTATTGGTGGCCGCTATGATCTCCTCCACCTTGGTGGGATCGATCTTGAAATTCTCACGGCAACAAATAGTCATTATGCGACCTTTAATCTGTGGCAAGCGAGGCTTATTGAAGCGCAAATCATAACAATAGTTCACCAGCGAACGCATTTTCTGATGATTGCGATCGTTACACATGCAAATAATGGGCACCGATGAGTCCTTGATGAGCGCAATCAGTTCTTGTATACCGCCGCGATCTTCATTGCCTGCCATGCCATCCACCTCGTCCATGATGAGCGCGTGCTTCTTGGTCACCATTTCCCCTTTGCCGTGGAAGTAGCCGTAGAGCGATTTATTGGAAAGTAATTCGGACACTTCTTCTTTGAGTAACCGTTTGCTGCGCGTATCAGAGGCATTAAACTCAACCGCATCGAAACCCAGTTCTTTGCAGACCAGCGTGGCAGTGGTCGTCTTACCTAAAAGTATTTTGTACAATATAAAAGTGGCTGTCGTTTGTTTTCGAAAGCTTTGCATACCAATGCCCGGCGGTCCTGAGAGTAATGCGGCTTTAAAGAAACTGCCGTCATCGTTTTTGGCCCACGGATTCGGGCGTTGCAATTTTTTCTTGCCATCATGATTGGAATACCATTTACTCAGCCAACTGGTTAACCTGTGTTATAATGTAATTGCGAATAATTATACAAAAAACTTGAAACGAGTTAGCAATTCAGGAGTAACTTTGACTCAAGTAAAATTAATACACCAGTAGCAATACATATACCCACATAATTTTGCAATCAACTCACTTCTGCACATTACTCGAGGGTCCAAACTGACCCACTATCTCATTGACCGATGTTGGTTTGTATTTGTCTACCCAGGCTAACATATCATCATCCACTCCCGAATTAGTTACTGGCAAACTGTTGTCTTCTTCGGAATCCTTAGTTTTGATTGGCTTAATTTGTGTCGCTGCATTGCTTAGCTCTTCCTTCGAGCTACTCGAAGCCAATTTGCGTTTCTTCTCTGGTGAAATATGTAATTTTTCTTTTTTTACTTCAACTGATGCCTCTTTGATTTTCTTTGCTTTGGGACTTGTTGAAGCTTTCTCCGCTTTCTTTGTGTCACCGTTGCAAGACTTTGTTGCTTCGCCCGATTTTTCACGTATCAAATCGAACAAGCCATCCTCGTTTATCACCTTCACACCCAACTCATCGGCATCCGCCAGTTTTTTGGGCCCTGCCTCCTCGCCGGCAACTAGATAGTTGAGTCGCTTGCCCACCGTGGTCATCAACTTGCCGCCATACTCCTTTATAATTGAGCCAGCTTCATCGCGTTCCAGTGACTCCAATATGCCGGTAACGAGAAAAGTCATGCCGGCCAGACAATTAGGTTTGCCCTGTGAAAGCAAAGCAAGAGTTAGTAAGGAAAGAAAAGAAGCACAGAAGTGTGTTGCTGACCTTTGGCACTTCTTTGGAGCCTGGATTGATGCAACTTGCACGATTCTTATATTTCTGATATAAAATAGAAGCCATACGCTTACGCTCGTGACGCTCCTCATCTGACAGCACGCCTGAAGTTTAAATTTAATTTTTAGCCTTAATTTCAAGTCCCAATGTATTTGTGCTTACTGGTCTCCAGATCGGTAGGATGATCTCGCTTCACGCGCGGCGTCTTCTCCTTCTGTTTACGTTCACTTTGAGGTGTGCCCCTTGGTTTTGGTTCCTCCTGCTC
The DNA here is from genome assembly GCA_964056695.1 of Melieria picta. Classification (NCBI taxonomy): domain Eukaryota; kingdom Metazoa; phylum Arthropoda; class Insecta; order Diptera; family Ulidiidae; genus Melieria; species Melieria picta. Next base: position 82,446,671 of record OZ057398.1, on the reverse strand, counting down.
TTCTTGCAGCGTAAAGTCCATTCTTTTTTTGCTTGAGCTTGGTGTACGCTTTTCCTCTTTCGGCTCAGGCTTCGATAACTTTTCCTTGCGAGGCGATGCGCTAGTTTGGCGTTCACTCTTGTGTGGTGTTTTCGATTTGGAACGACGCGCTGTTGACTTGTCCTTTTCCTGCTGCTTTACATTGACACTCTCGTCTACGTCAATCTCCATAAGACTCTTATCGATCTCGTCATCTTCCAGCTCAATGACTGCCTGGTCTTTGGGAGGCTGTGGTTTCTTTGCTTCCACACGCACTGTCTCGCCACCAAAAAGAGCCGTTGGATCAATTGGCTTGAGTGCCTTACGAGGCGAGCTCTTAAAGTTTGACAACGTGGGCGATTTGCCAGGCAATTTGTTATTGCTGGGCGACTTTGCGTTCGTGTCCGTGCGCGTTTTCTTGTGTTCATGCGATTTTTTCACAGGCTGTGGACTGGGAGGCACCTCATCTTCGTCGCTGGAAATGACACGCGCCTTGCGCTTTTTCTTTTCCGGCACCACCTCCTCTTCCGATTGAGACTTTTTCTGCGGTGGTGCGGTGCGCTTGAAGAACGAAGTTATATCCTGCAATATTCGAGTAGAAATATGTGTTTTTCTGGGGCTTGAAGTGTGTTTCTCACTTACGCGTTGCATTTTCTTAATATTAGTTGTTTACGGTTAATTTTGAAAAGAGGAATGCCCAACAAATTCCATGCAAATTGATTAGATTCCGGCGCACTTCTCAATACAATTCGCGCAAAAGCCAATATTCGAATGACAGCGGTGCAGCGTTGCCAACGCAATGCAAACAAATAAAATTGCAAAGCGTATTCTTTAATCTTTTTAAAGTGGAAATTGTTTAAAAAGCGCAATTAAAATGTTCTTAAATCTCTTCATACATATATTTTGCATTTTAAATGAAGTTGTTATAAATTTTCGGAAGCTGAAAAACTATTATTGATTTTAAAACGTAGTATTAAATGTCTATTTCATAAGTACACGGTTCATATTTTAAAACCTTTTGGCAATCGTTTTATTTAATTTGTTTAACGTGTCTTAAATTTTATGCCAAGTAGTAATTCATGTATTAAAACAGCTTCGGAGTTGCGTTTTTGGCGCAAACGTTTTTGCAAAAAATACTCTGGATACGGCAGTGTGGTTGCAGTGCTGTTCATTCGTGCTGTTAAGGCAGTGCCATTACTGGGTGCTTAGCCAGGGCTCAAACCTATGCCATACAAACAAATGGCTGCGCTATGTAAAATTGAGCGGTCCAGCTAATTAGTTCTTATCTTTTTTTGCAATTTTCTGTTTGAATTAGAACATTTTTTCGTTGTATACAAATCTTCTTGCAACTAATTAAAAACGACTATTGTAGTAGAAGTGTTTAAATGTTTTCAGTTGTGAGTGGGTAAAGAAATTGTGCCTGCAATGCCAAAAAATATTAATAACTAGCTGACCCGGCGAACTTCGTCCCGCACGACATTTGTTGTTTTTTTATAATGAAATACGCGAGATGACGAATCAATGGCGATGCAAATTGACGAAGAAACCCAACTAAAGGAAGAGGAGGGAGCTACTGATTAACGCAATCGAGGCCCTCAAATAAGCAATGTTGCTGCTAAGTTTCAGTAAAGAAATGGATAGCGCTTGAACCAAATTTAAATTATATTGTTGTACGACTTACAATTTCAAAGATATTCTATATTAAATATTTGGCTTGTATGGGCGGTGCCACGCCCCCTTGTTCAATACCCGTACCATTCCCTCTGTCGAAAGAGAAAATGGTAGGTTCGTACTTAGTTTCATTGCTGCGCGATTTATAGTTCAGCGGAATAATTGGTTCACAAAAAATGTGCCACGCCCCTTGTCCACCGCCCATTAAATCTGACCAGTAGAATGACTCATCTATGGGACGACACTATACTAAATTTCAATGCTGTGCACCTTACAATTTCGAAGATATTCTATATTAAAGATTTGGCTTGTATGGGTGGTGCCACGCCCCCCTGTCCAATACCCGCCTCATTCCCTTTGTCGAAAGATATGAATAAATGGTAGGTTCGTACTTAGTTTCATTGCTGTGCGACCTATAGTTCAGCGGAATATTTGGGTCACAAAAACTGTGCCACGCCCCTTGTCCAACGCCCACCAAATCTTACCAGTAGAATGACTCATCTATGGGACGACGGGGTACTAAATTTCAGTGTTGTACGACTTACAATTTCAAAGATATTCTCTATTAAAAATTTGGCTTGTATGGGCGGTGCCACGCCCCCTTGTCAAAAACCCACCTTATTCTCCCTGTCGAAGGACACGACCAAATCGTTAGTTTGTACCGAGTTTCACTGATGTGAACGCTATAGTTCGAAAGTTACACCGGAATTTAAAAAGTGCCACGCCCCTTGTCCAACGCCCATTAAATTTTACCGGTCGAACAACATGTTTACGCCATGACACTGTACCAAATTTCAATGCTATACGACTTATAATTCTGAAGATATTCAATATTAAAGAATTGAGTTGTATGGGCGGTGCCACGCCCCCTTGAATAATGCCACGCCCCCTATGCTAAGAACCTTCCACACGGTGCCCGTAAACACACACGTAATATTTTATTAAAATAGGTCTGGTGGTTTGGGAGTCTATAGAACACATACGGAATTTATTTGATTTTTATATATGTATATAGATAGATAGATAATGACAATAGAATAGATTTGCTCCTTTTCGAAATATGTGTTTATTAACCCTTTCGCTATTTTGTTGCTATATGGCAGCATGCTACTTTGTGGACGTCTGGATCCTGTATGGTTGCAAGAATACATTTTTTTTATGGTCTTTAGAATAGCTTGAAGTTTTAGGAAAAATACGAAATTAATAAACTGAATATTTAAGTTTAAAGAAGAGAAGTATACACGTTTTTTGAATGGTATATCTTGACATAGTAAAGGAATAGGAAGCAGAAAAAATTAGAGAACTTTTTAATTTGACGTTTTCTTTCAATTTAGATACTTTTTTTTTTTTAATTTTGGCTGAAGTAAATGAAGAAATATTCAAATTTTCCGAGTATAAAAATTAAAAAATGTCTTATGGAATGTTGCTAATATAACCACACAGAAGCCTAAAACGTAAAATTTAAATTTTTAACTTTCCCCAGTAAAAATCTGTAGCGAAAGAGTTAATAGATAATACCCAAAAATCTTAGTCTCTTTACTGGAGTAATGTTTTTCAAAAGCTTAGTGTTTTGTTATATGTATTTCTATTATATTTCTAGATATGTATATTTGTATGTATCTCTAAATATGTTTAAACGAATAAACTTGAATGATTCTTTTTGGTAATTGCTAAATAATGATAATTTTTTGAATTGATTCCGTACAAAAATAGTCTGCATTCAATTCTTGATTGGTTCTCGTAGTCAACTATACTACATTTTATATTAAGTTATATTAAGTTAAAAAAAAAATATTAATAAAACTATCACAATTGTCTACTATTTCTAATCATTTCATTGCAAGGAAGTAAAATCAGCTGTAAAGTTATATGCATTTAAGTGCAACCGCTGTAGGAAATTTATCTTTATTTCTACTATCGAACCTTTAATGTTCTGGCTAGTGTTCCAACACACTAACCACCAAACTATCAAACATCCTTTGAAGGAAAAATACAACTTAATCTATTCTACAACTATTCTAAATTTTAACTACAACAATCACAAACCATGTTGAAATCTCCTATGTAGACACCTTCCAATCGATGATTACATAATCGTCTCAGTATAACCAATCAATTATCTGAGCGTAAACGTTTAATCGACTGATTTGGCAGCGTCAGAACCGAAACATATGCTAAACGTTCGCCGAGCGCGTCATATCGAAACTGTCACCAATTACAAAACTGTCAGAACACGCCAACAAATTCATGGCATGTCAGCGACTTATCCCAACAACAGCTCGCCCCAGACACATGACGAAAATTGTAAACAGATTAAACGATATCATGGCACAGGGATGAAGTCTGATTTGCCACAAAATCGACTAAAGAGGCAGAGGCGAAATTAATTTGTTGTGCAATGCTGGCACAAGTGATTTCACAACAAAAGGGAATTTGCATAGAAATTGTGCTTAGCTGAAGTAATGAGAATGCTGGCGAAAGCAGTTATTGACCATAGTTTTGTTCACAAATCAATTCCTAAAAGGATGCAATGAACTTTCATTGAATAATGACAGATGTTCGCATCATGTTTTCAGAATAGTTGAAGTTATAGTTGAATGGTTGAAGGCGTTACTTGAACTATATTACTTCTTTATAGTATGTGGCCATAATAACCAATTATCGAGTGACCACTGACCTCAACAGCTGCTGCCAGGTGCCTCTGATTATTGTTATAAAAAAAGCATTGTTTTTCAACACTAATACCACCAACACTCACTCACACAACACTGCACTTCCGCACTTCTTGTGTGTCCATTGTTTGCGTTGTTGTCGCTCATTTGTTGTCTCTTTCCGTGGACAATATGGCGCGAAATTGTGGTTTTCACCCACTCGTAAATTGACTTCCTTTTGCTCTCCACTCTTCTTTAACACTTTTAATGCGTACAAATTCGTGCAACAATGGGTGGCATTTTTTTCGGCTTTTCAATAACTTTCCAGTCGGCACTCAATCAATCATTCAATCACCAATAACAGCCACGTAACACCTAGCGAGACAGACGCTCGCCAACGTCGAACGTTCGGTCAGTCAGGCATCATCGAGCGCAAAATTTTATAAATTAAAAATATTCGTTCTTTACTTTTTGAAAACAAATTTAAAATTAATGAACTTCAGCACACAATTTGTTGCGTTCCTTGACAGACAATGAGGGAATCGGGTTCGTGCATATGTGGGGTGATGTGCGGAGTATGGTGTGTCAATTTCAGTTCTTATGAATGAGAAAATTACATAAATATGTATGTGAACGTACATACAACATAATGTGATGGGTTGCGCTTTGATCTGCTGCGCCATAAGAACAGCTCCGAATGGATATTAAAAAAAAACTTGTAAACATAGAAAATAAATTGGAGCTGCCAACCACACATGAGTCATGGCTCATGGCTGCACTGGCAGACAGTTCGTCTCCAGGCTGTTCGAAGGTACTGTTTCATGATATTAAGAGTCACTTAAGGTTATGCTATTTAATTCGAGAATCGTTTATTGCGCTGCCGAACTGATTTTACAATTTCATTGAGTTGTGTAGCTAATTGCAACTTTTGTATGGTGCCACAAGTTATGTGCTGAACTAAAAATTACATGGAAAGAGGCTGAACAGATATTTCAATTGCCTGAGAGAAAACATGTTCTATACAGAATTATTTTAAGTTTTTGTTTTTATTTTTTTATTTTTATTTTGCTTTTTATATTTGTATTATAAGAAAAATTTGAATAAAAATAACAATAGCGCAGCACTAGCGACAGAGGTCATCGACTAAGTTATTTTTAATCGTAAAACAATGAAAAATGTGGTTAGTATAGGAGAAGGGAAATTTAAGTATTTTAGTACTTGAATCAGGAGGGAGGATGGAAGACAAAGTTTCTGATTGCTTTCGACCTGGCGAACAACAAAACAATCCTTGTCCCTGTCCAATCCATGTTGAGATACAGCCTCCTCTGGCCCTCCTGGATAGCGATTCGGCACTTGCTGAATACTGAACCAATGTGTGCAGCGTGTCCAATCCCCAGGACATACAAATTTGGGTTGCACAAGGTTATGTGAAACCGATATATCAATGAAAGCCAAAACTAAGTACTTGGATCAAACTTTCAAAATAACCCTTGTACTTAAAAATTCATTATTCCTTCAACACTCCTTAAACGTGTGATTATAGCATTGGTTCTAGAAATAAAAATAAAGTTTAGTAGTGATTTACACAGCTATGGGAATTTTCAGGAACATTTTAGGCATTAAATACTGATAAATTTTATCTTTTAAAATTAAATTAATTAAATTAATTAAATAAAATTAAAAAAATTTTCGTTTTTAAACAGATAACATTTTTAGACAGATTTTTTTGTGATTTTCTGCTCCTTAACACAATGTTAAGATTGCTTGTACAAATTGATTGAATTGAATGATGGATTGAACACGTGTTGTCTGGGTCTACAAAGCCCGTTTAGAAAGCCAATGATCTGGCGTTGCTTGTAGTTGTCTAATTCGAAGCACAGTGAGCTCTTTTTTGGGTTAAAATCCCTCAGGAAGATTTTTGAGTGTCTCAGTCCCGTAGTGTCAGCCCAATATTGTGAATTACTTGCCCTTTCTTCGTGCAATATTGTATGTCTGTCCAACACAGTAAATGGTTTCGACCCAGCAAGGGATGAGACAGCCGCCATTCTCGCAAACCGTACTTACTTACTTTACTGGCCATAACAACACAATTGCAATTACAACAATTTATGGATTTTTCATAAAAAGTTCAAAATAAAGGTTTATGAACGCCGTTCTTAAGATTCTTATGAATTATTTCTACCCGTGTACACACCTTCTATTTCCTTGTGTCCTAGCCCAAAGGATTTTTATTACAAAGTCGAAGGTCAAATAATATGAATTTACCACAATTGTAAAGATTCTTTGACTCGGATATCATGAAGCCTGATAAATAAAGTCTGTTCCATATCGCACATGAAATACAAAAGAATCAACTTAAAAGTCTAAAGTCTGAACATAAAAATGGATAAACTTACAATTTGAAGTAGTTAGTTGTTATGAAAAAAAATGTTATTTCGATTTTGGTAAATTCTGAGTTATGAGTTTTGTATTAAGATGATAAGAAATTTCTCAAGGGATTATACATATACAGTTAACCCTTTCGCTATTTTGTTGCCATATGGCAACATGCTACTTTGTGGACGTCTGAACCCTCTGTGGTTTCAAGAATACATTTTTTGTTGGTCCTTAGAATAGTTTGAAGTTTTAGGAAAAATACGAAATTAATAAACTGAATATTTAAGTTTAAAGAAGAGAAGTATTGACGTTTTTTAATGGTATGTTTTGACATAGTAAAAGAAGAAGAAGCAGAAAAATTAGACAACTTTTTAATTTGACGTTTTCTTTCAATTTAGATACTTTTTTTTTAATTTTGGCTGAAGTATCAGGTGTACAACTTTGCTTCCGCCGTTTCCCGATAGGTGGCTGTACCGGCTGAGGCTGGTTGAAATACATAGATGGTAATGCCTTTAAAGTGAGTGTGGACAGTGCCTAACGAATTGTCATCGCCGTTTCAGTGACAGTTGTTCTTGTTTTCGTATTATTCACGCTCGAAAATGTCCGTTTATGTGCCCAATTCTCGCCATTTGCGGGAAGTTTTACTTTTCTGTTACAATTCGCAAAAAAATGCAGCTGAAGCGCATCGAATGCTCTCAGAAACTTACGGTGATGCTGCTCTGAGTGAAAGAACGTGTCGGGAGTGGTTTCAACGTTTTAAAAATGGTGATTTCGACGGCAAAACCGAATATTCACGGCGCCAAGGTTATGATTTGTATTTGGTGGGATCAGCTCGGTGTGATTTACTACGAGCTCTTAAAACCGGGTGAAACCATCACAGGAGATCGCTACCGAACGCAACTGATGCGCCTTAGTCGCGCGCTAAAAGAAAAGCGGCCACAATATCAAGAGCGACATGACAAAGTCATCCTCCAACACGACAATGCTCGGCCTCACGTCGCAAAAGTGGTCAAAAAGTACCTGGAAACGCTGAAATGGGAAGTCTTGCCCCACCCGCCGTATTCCCCAGATGTCGCCCCTTCTGACTTCCACCTATTCCGTTCGATGGCACACGGCCTGGCAGATCAACATTTTCAATCCTTCGAAGAATTGGAAAAATGGATTGCTTCATGGATAGCGTCAAAAGAGGACTCCTTTTTTCGAGCCGGGATCCGAAAATTGCCGGAAAGATGGGAGAAAGTTGTCGCTAGCGACGGACAATACTTTGAATAATACATCTGTAAGCACTTTTTCGCAATAAAGCTTTTAATTTTGGAAAAAAAAACGGCGGAAGCAAAGTTGTACACCTGATAAATGAAGAAATATTCAAATTTTCGTTATGCGTAAAAAGTTTTATGTTTAAGTAATTATTACAGCCACAACGATGTGGTTGCACTCATAGAAAAACACTCTAAAATACAGGGTCCGAGTATAAAAATAAAAAAATTGTTTATGTAAACAAAAACGTAAAATTTAAAATTTTAACTTTTGTCAGTAAAAATCTGTAGCGAAAGGGTTAAGTTTCAAAGTATTACTGTGTCCAGAAATAAGGTGACATTGTATTTATTTTGAAAATTCTTTATTTATTCTTCCAAATCAATTTCATCCCCTTCAAAGTAATCCCCTCCCGGTGCAATGCACTTATGCCAACGGATTTTCCAATCTTCGAAACACTGATTGTAGTCACTTTCCGGGATGGCCTTCAGTTCCGTCTTCGCTGCGGCTTGAATCTCCTCTATCGTATCAAAACGGTGTCCCCGGAGCGGTATTTTGAGCTTGCTGAACAGCCAGAAATCGCACGGCGCCAGATCAGGTGAATACGGTGGTTGCGGAACGATATGGGTTGAGTTTTTGGCGAAATGATCACGAATTACGAGTGCAGTATGGGATGGTGCATTATCGTGGTGTAAAAACCAAGAATTGTCTTTCCACAATTCCGGCCTTTTTAGGCGGATAGCGTTACGCAAACGACGCATAACGTTCAAATAATATTCCTTGTTGACTGTTTCGCCCCGCGGAAGAATTCATAATGCATTAGGTTAGGTTAGGTAAGACAGGCGGCTTGCTGGTTCTCAGCAAGTACACTCGGAGGCCCCAAAGGCCCATTGTGATGCCCGATGAGAGTGTGGCAAGCCCTTGTCATCCTGTATTCGGTGCTGGCTGAAACCAACCTGAGCGTCGAATGAATCTGGCAATATCCTCCAGTGGCGTGGTACAAACCAAGCCCAAATCGCCCAGCACTCTGCCCCCTAGATACCGGTGGCGTATGCTGTGAAGCGCAGGGCATTCGCATAGGAGGTGCTGCACAGATTCAATTTCCTCCTCATCTTCGCAGCTGCGACAGTAGTCTCGATGGGGCAGACCGAGTCTTTCCGCAAAAATGCCGATGGCGCAGTGCCCCGTTAAGACCCCCGTGAGAGTACGAAGTGTTGATTTGCTAAACCGTAAGAGTTGCAGTGTTCTCTTTTGGTCCAGTTTCGGCCACAGCGCGCGTGTGATCCTGCAGTCAGGCCGAAGGCTCCATTGATCATTGGTGCGCTTGATTGCCTTCCTGTCCAGATCAGTGTAAAAGTCCTGAAGTGGCGGGTAGATTCCTGCCACCATGCTCGTATCCGTAAGCTCCGATCCTTTCCGAGCCAGTTCATCCGCTCTTTCATTGCCAGGAATGCCTTTGTGACCAGGCACCCAGCAGAGTGTGATATTGTGGTCCCGGATGCCATACAGAGACTTACGACATTCCATTACTGTCTTCGATTTTACAGTGTGAGAGGCCAGTGCTTTGATTGCCGCCTGGTTGTCTACACAGATGATCAGGTTGGATGGAGGCAAGTCCAGTACTCCGATCATGTGTGCAGCCTGGTTTTATGGCGTATACCTCGGCCTGGAAAACACTGCACCGATCAGGTAATTTAAATGACCTGCTTAGTGACAGTGCATCCGAAAAAACCCCCGCACCTGTCCCGCAGTCCATTTTCGAACCGTCGGTGAAAATTGGGATCTCGTACTCCCCTACGGCAGTGTTGGTATCCCAATCCTCCCGGGTTGGAAAGTGAGTTCGATAGGTGTTATTGAAGCAAAGAGTCGGTACCATGTAGTCACATTCAAAGTTCGGGTACCCCTGAACTACCCGTAGTAGTATTGAGGCATGACCCATCGTGTGTGACTTGAAACAGCCCCCAGCACAAAGCCTGAGAGCAGTTCTCGAAGCCGTGCACGTAATGAACGTGTCCAGTGGTAAAAAATTCAGCATAATTTCGAGTCCCGCCTGGGGTGTTGATTTCATGCATCCAGTTATCCCCAGACAGGCAAGTCTTTGTACCCTGGTTAGAAAGTCGAGGTAGGACTTCTTGTCCACAGCCTCCCACCAAACCAAGGCACCGTAGCACAGTATGGGTCTTACTATCGCCGTAAACATCCAGTGTATGATGTGCGGTTGTAGTCCCCATTTTTTGCCGAACATCCTCTTGCAGGAGTAAAGAGCAATTCTCGCTTTTTCCGCCCTGACCTCCAAGTTCCTTTTCCAGGATAATTTAGAGTCAAGGACAACCCCCAAGAATTTTGCCTCCTTGGAAAGGTTTAGAGCTTTTCCGTTCATTTTAGGTGTGGTAAAGCATGGAACCTTGTATCTTCTGGTGAATAGTACGAGTTCGGTCTTTGAAGCGTTGACTCCTAGCCCGTTTTCAACTGCCCATCTCCTAAACTCATTCAACGCCGACTCCATGAGTTCGCTAACTATCGGAAGAAATTTTCCTGTTGTTAGTATAACCACGTCGTCCGCATAGGCTGTAATTCGAATGCCTTTGGATCTCATCCGCAAGAGTATTTGATTAATGACCAGATTCCAAAGCAGGGGCGAGATAACTGCCCCCTGCGGTGTGCCTCTGATCACACGTTTCCTAGCAGATGTGTTGCCAAGGGTTGAACTGATAACCCTGCACATCAGCATGTTTTTGATCCACAGGTTAACCTTGCAAATTGAACCCGTGTACGCCAGAGCAGTGTAAATGGATTCAATTTTGACGTTGTTAAAAGCTCCCTCCACGTCTAGAAACGCCGCAAGGGCGTACTCTTTATGCGCGAGAGCTTTCTCCACGGTGCCGACTACTTCGTGTAGCGCCGTGTCCACCGACCTACCCTTGCAGTAGGCGTGTTGTGCGCTGCAGAAGTTTTGCTTATTTAGCATACTTCTGATGTAAAGGTCGATTAGTCGTTCTAGGGTTTTCAATAGAAACGATGATAGACTAATCGGCCTGTAGTCCTTGGGGATTGAGTGATTTGGCTTCCCGACTTTAGGAATAAACACCACTCGTACCTCCCTCCACTCCTCCGGGATGTAGCTCAAGGCTAAACACCCCTTAAAAATCCCTTCTAGCCAAGGAATCACCAAATACTTTGCCTTCTGCAGCATGATAGGATAGATACCATCCGGTCCCGCTGCTTTGTAGGGTTTGAATGAATCTATCGCCCAAGCAATCTTCTCTTCCGTAATTATGCTGCTGATGAGCCCCTCCGCCTCCAGACTAGAGGGATAGGTATCCATCGGAATGGTGCTATCCGCATCTATACAGCCCGGGAAGTGTGTGCTCATGAGCAGCTCGAGAGACTCCTTGCTATTGCTTGTAAAGGTGCCATCTGGTCCGGCTAGGAGGCCCGGTGTACTCGCCTCCTTGGCAAGAACCTTCCGAAGCCTCGCCCACGCTAGACACTTCTTCACAAAAACTCTCCCAAGAGTCCCTTTTCGCTTTTTTAATCTCCTTTTTGTACTCGTTGAAACTGCGACGGTATGCGTCCCAGTCGCCTATACTCCTACTTCTTTTGGCCCTATTAAAAAGCTTCCTTGTTTCGGTCCGTAGTTGTTTGAGCCCTAAAGACCACCATGCAGAAGCACGTGGTCTTGAGGATCTACTAAGTGGACATGATTTGATGAAAGCCTCCGTAAGGGCGCCTGAAAGCTGCCTGGTTATCTCCTCCACTCGGGCTGTATCGCTGTATCATAATGCATTCATAATTCATAATTCATAAATTCAAATGTCACCTTATTTTTTGTACACAGTAGTATATTATTTTGGGAAACGAAACAACACTAGTTTGTCTTTAAGAACGAGAAAACTATATTTTTAAATTATTGCGTCTTTTATGAAAAAGTTTGTGGGATTATCAACTTAATAGTGTTTTCCATTATGAATATCGGTTAAGTTTCACCAAATTAGTGCGCATGTTGCATATATTAAACAGTTTTTTCTCGGTTCTAAAGAGTTATGAGGTTTTCACCTAAAGTATATACCAATAATTTCGATCTATAATAACCATAGATGGAAGAACACCTTTTAATAGTTAATTACTAATGTGCCAAATTTAACAAAGTATTCGAATCATTAACATCAATTCACTTCTATTACCTTATTTATAGAGCAAACACTAGATTTCTCCAAGAACAAAACATATAATACGTCAACAGAAAGATCTGGCCTTCGACGGACCAGAAAATGATCCTACTAAACAAACTCTCCATAGGGAATGTCGTAGATTGGCCTATAGTCAGTGCTCCATAGGCCAACAATCCAAAAGACTGTGCTTACTGTACAATGACTTCTGCAGAAGCTGCAAGAACAAAGACTGCAGGAAACCGTTTGCACTTTCTCTGCGAATGCTCGACACTTGCAAAAATGTGCTTTCGATTCTTGGAACAGCACTTTCTTAGCTACCAAGCGGGCCTAGAGAAGATGTCAACAAGTTGTATTGATTAAGCACAGCTACCAAGTGGCTTTCATCTAGGGAAGTGTTTAGACAGGATCCCCACGTGAAGAAGCGGTCACTTACCTATTTCCATATTCTGGCGTCAAAGGGGTAAATGATTTAATTAATGTTCAATTTGTTTAAATTTTTCAAAATACATACATATAAATAAAATTACTTTCAACCCTCTCCGTTTGTAGCACAGCCAGACTTTATTAAATCAAATACACATGTATCCTTTAAAGCCTTTCATTACATTATAATATAATCTCATGAATTCATCCATCATTCACTCAAATCATGCTCATTGCAGTCCTTAAGCCTACACAGCTGTTTGTGGTTGACTTTCATGAATTGACAAAAAGTCAAATCACACTTGTTCAGCATTAAAGTCCAGCGGATTAGTGGACATTGCCGGGGTGAGTTTTCAATTATCGACTAAATTACCCACCAACATGTGTGTCAATCACTGCTTCTCGGAGATTTTCCTCCATATGGGCGCAGAATAAATTAACTTATCGATATTTAAGTTTTATATTAGGGCTCTGACACTATTGAATTCAAAAGCAGTTTGATTTTGAAAGACTGTATTGATTTTTAATTGAAAATGAAAATTTTTTTAAGTTGTGAATACATAGGTATATATAATAACTATAAATTCACAAGACTTCATGTCTCTTTACACTAAAGCCGAAATGTTGTACATACGTAACTATAAAGTATGACTTTGGCATTTTAGCAAAAATTTCCTGAATTGTACAAAAATATCAAAAATGCATATTTATTAATATATGCAAATGTATGGCCTACTAATACAATTTGTGGCACTCTTTACAGGGCCACTTGGGTCGAACAACTAGAGTCAATTAATAATGCCGCATATCTGGACAATATGTTAAGCAGCTGTTTGACGTAAATGTGGCACATTGATAAATTTCGCGTTCGCACAAAACCCAAATTTAATTAATCAAGATTAGCCACACACACACACACAACAATAATGCGCCCAAACAGTGCGGCGTAGAAAAGGCACACAAAAGCACTAATTAAGTAAGTTTTAATGCATTCAAATGCGACTATCGCATTAGCGCCAAATCGCCAAATCTAACGAGGCCGCCCTGTGTGCTGGCGCAATTTGCCTAGTAGGGGGAAGGTGTAAATATTTGCTTATAAATTATGATACAATCCGATTTATCGGTGTAAATGATCGGCGGCAAGTGTTAAGAAGTCACACAATTTTTCAATAAATGCGATAACACAAAAAGCAGTAAACGAGGCATTCGTAGGGAGATGGGAGATTTGGAATACACAGGACGCTATGCCGTGCGGTTCGAGGGAAAGTGGGCCCAAAAATGGTGTCTTATTGGTAAAAGAAGGTTTTAACTTAAAAGGAGTTAAAAGGATAGTTTAAACTATGAAGAAGTTTAAAACTTTTCTCTTAATTGACAACAGGAAATAAGTACTTAACGATATTTTTTTTTTGCTTTAAGGAAAAAATTGCCAATAGTTGTGTTGAGTTGTGAAGTTGAAGCTGAGCAAAGCGGGTCTTATGTCAGAAGAGCGTTAAATATCTAGCGATATTCTGCTAAAAATTAAATAAAATTATTATCATTTAGACTTACTGCTTTTTAAATGCGACTTTGGAAAATTGGATAATTGTTGTATTTTAAGAATCTTTGAACTTTTTTTCTATGTTTTATGAGATTTCGGCAATATAGCTGCATTGATCAAGACCAAGTTAACTTTATAAAGACAAATTGACAAACACTTTGACAAATTTGAGTTTATGAGGTTAACTTCGGCTTTCTTATTGTAAATTATTTCCTCAAGAAACTAAAATACAACATTTATCCAATTTTCAAGCGCCCCATTTAACAAACACTAAGTTGAAATGTTATTGATTTTATTTAAAGGTGGAAAATTTGCTGAACTTCAAAATACAAAAGCAGCTCAAATCGCACAGGAACTCGAAAATAAGTCTGAAAACAGCACAAAACGCCACTAACTGACATTTTCTAGACTTTACAAGGCTGAAACTCGAATGAAAAGTTCTACAAATCGTAAAAGTCGCAATTGTTCCATTTTAAAAACGACACAAACAACGTAACTATTGTAGCACTAAATTGAATTGATTTTGTTTTCATTTAGTGGACTTTAAATCTATAAAAAGTTGCATCAAAAGTCGTCGAAATCTCACTGCAACTCGGAAGTAAGTCTAAAAATCGAAAAAACACGATTTTCAATTTTTCAAACGTTCAAAAAAACGCAACTAACACTAACGCGAAAGAATTTCTCCATTTAGTGGAACTTTTGAAAATAAGTCTAAAAAATCGATTTCCATTTTTCAAACTGTACAAAAAATTTAACTAATACTAACTGGAAAAATATTTGTTTTCATTTAGTGGAACTTTTGAACTATACAAAGCTGCATAAAAAGTCGTCGAAATCTCACTGCAACTCGGAAAGAAATCTAAAAAATCAATTTCCAATTTTCAAGCAGTCCAAAAAAGGAATACTAACAAAAGAATTTTGCTTTCATTTAGTGGAACTTTTAAACTATACAAAGCTATCAAAAGTCGCGCAAATCTACAACAACTCCAAAATAGGTCTAAAAAATCGATTTCCATTTTTCAAACGGTCCAAAAATTGCAACTAATACTAACTCGAAAAATACTTTTGAACTTTGCAGGCCTGCATCAAAAGTCCTCGAAATCTCACTGCAAGTCGGAAATAAGTCTAAAAATAAAAAAAACACAATTTTCAATATTTCAAACCGTCCAAAAATCGCGACTAACACTAACTCGAAAGAATTTTGTTTTCATTTTGTTTTGAACTTTGCAAAGCTGCAAAAGTCGTCGAAATTTCACTGCAAGTCTAAAAAAAAATATAACAAAATTGTATTCCATTTTTCAAACGGCCCCAAAAACCAAACCAAGACCAATATTACTAAGTTACAATAGTTATATTGTTATTACAATATTAGTTAGTAGAACTTTTTACCTTTGCAAAGCTGCACCAAAAGTCGTCGAAATTTCACTGCAAGTCTAAAAATTAAAATGTTTTTCATTTCTCAAGCGGCCCCAAAAACCAAACCAAACACCAATATCGAAACCACATTAGCCCTACCAAAGAAAAAGTATTTGTACAACATTCAACAGCTTCATTTTCGTTGGTCCTACTTAATGTCAAATTCTTTTAACTCTTTGAAACTGCATTAAAATTAGATAAAATCTTCTGGGAAGGTAAAAAAACAATATTTTTGGGTTTCGTATTATCCTACCTTTCGAGCTGCTAAAACCCAGAAATAAGACCCAGAACAAAACGAGTCAGAAAACAAAAAATATCACAAAGTCTACATCATCTAGTAATCCATTCCGGGAAGTTAAATATAAGCCCATGTAGTCAAATCTTTTTTTATAACTTTTCAAATCTTCAATAGACACTGCCAAACTCACACGGCAAGTGTGAATTGATGATATCTTAATTTGTGACATATGATTGTGGTATTAAAACCAAAACTATGTAATACATATACAAAGTAAGTATTCATTTAATTTTTATTCATGGCAGTTTTGAAAAACCTCCCCACTTTTCGATATTGCAAAATCAACGTTGCTTCGTAGGCAAATGTTATTTAATGCTAATGTAATAAATCCACTAAATGTGATTTAAGTCGCTGGCGGTGATTACACATAAAACGATTTTTCACTTGCTTTTGCATAATTTAAATCCGGCATTATGCATGTGGATGAAGGGGGGTCTTAAGCGTCTCAAACCCAGAGAGTGTCGGTGTGCGAGGGTAGGCGGCAGAGCGAACGTGTGCCGTTCGCCAGAGGGTCGCTGAGAAAGCAATAACTGTGCACACTCTGACAGCAACAGCGACACCCCGCATGCGGCCGCGACTTGCCGGGGTGTGGCGCCCGGAGCAAAAGTCAAAGTCAAATATTTTCATGCGCACTTTATTGTGGGAAATTCAGCATACGGTGGCCTGGCCTTTTTTTTCGTGGCACCCTTTTTACTTGAGGTTTTGGCGTTTTGTTTTTGGTTTTTGGCAAAAACATACAAAATCAGGCCAAACAATTTCGAATTGATGCGCATTAAGCGCATATTTACTCTTTTCTAGCGCTCATTTAGAAGCAAGAACCAAGAACGTAGTCAGAGTTTACTTTGGAAAGTGTTGGCTTGGCGATTATGTTTAGAGCGTTGCTAATTGGCGCGGCTGATTTATTGTTCAGCATGTCACAGCGTTTGGCTCGCATTGCCAATTTTAGCCATGGCCGATTGCCGCTTACGGAACTGCAGTGCTGCTTGGCCGTTTTCCAAAGTGCGGTAGCCATATTTGATTGTTCAATTTACGTCTCCATTTCAACGCCGACAACCCGACCATACACACTGCGCCGCCGTAACGCACCAAATACGGTCAATCGGGAAGAGTGCGCGTCCATACGCAGAGCGGGACAGCAATAAAAAAACGGCAGGTTCGAAAAACATGGCGGACTTGATACAAATTCAACGATTTAATGGCATCGGTAAAGCGCGCAGACTTGTGGCCACTTCACTTGGAAGGCGTTGGCTGGCAGCCGGTTGTCGCCGCTGTCGCTGCCGCCCAGCTAGAAGTTTTAATTTTGCCAACTTAACGACCAACAGCAGAGATTATGCAGACCACAACAACAGCAACCAACCATTGCAGTCACAGCACCAAGTCCGCAAAGACAATGTCTGCGATATGGCGTTGATGATGGGGCCGACGATGGCAACAACAGCAACGATGCGTCGCAGCTTTGAATCGTCGACACATGTTCTTCATGGCCTTGTCGGGCGGGACCCACAAAGCAGATGTTAATGTATGCTATATACACACAAACAGATATGCACAGCACTCTCTTCAAGTATTTGGTTTGCCCATTAGTTCATTTAGTTGTGTTTTATTTTATATTTAGCCGCAGTGTGAATTTTGTCTCCACCTCCTTCGGTCTTAAAGTCTTGTTGTTGCTGTTGTCTTAGCGTTGACACTGAAGACAGCAACTCAGTATGTCGCTATGTGTGTATGCTGTAAAGACCAAGTCAACAACAACAACAACAAAAAATACAAAAAATGGAGCCAGACATGAAGCCAGACGCGGGGCACAGCCAAAGCGCTGCTAGGTGTGCGGCAGTTGCAGGCACTGGTTGCAGAGTCGAGCAATTGCCGCACAGTATTTGCGACCTGCTGTGCTGGCCGTCTGCGGAGGGCGAAACTGTGCCACTTGCCTGACGTTTCGAACTGCAAGAAAAAGCAACACGAAAAAATAAGAGTACACACCCTCAGCGACGATGGAGAGTCGCAATAATAATAACAAACTTAAAGGATATTGATGCCAAGCAAGAAGTATGAGTAAAGCTAAATGTAATCGATATACTTTAAGATCAGTATTCGTATTATTAGAGCAGTTTGAATCACTGTTCTGATACTAGTTACTCAACAAGGTAAAACTTCTTAAGTATAATGGGCTACTTAACCTGAGTGTCCCACTGTGGACCAGGCAGAGAATGCAGTGATGAATGTCCTTGGACCCATTAGTACAATCGGAGTCACTAAGTGGACTATATAGAAAGCTCAATAAAAAACTCTTATGAAAATGGGTCGACCAATGAACTGCAAAGGAATGCGTCAGACTAGTCAATTTGAGGCACCAGATGGAGTAGTGTCCCTAAAACTCCTAATGCTGAGCCGAGAAAACCACTAAAACGTCACTAATTTCAGCACAAGGCAATGCGAAGTTTAGATATCAGGAATTAAAAAAGAATCCTCCATAGATATCTACAGAAAGTTACATCCTGTTTTGTGCTGAACTCACCTTCTTTAGTTTTTCTAATCACTTACGACCTCAGTGGGTTTGGTGGGATCTCCTAAAGTTCTTCCTCCAAAAACGTTTTCAATGCTCGGTAAGTTTCCAAATATTTAAAAAAAATTTCCATAGATAAGGACAGAATTTTTTACCAAGAACAGAAAATTAATGGGTTTAGTGGGATCTCCTAAATTTCTTTCTCCAAAATCTTTTCAGTGCTCGTCTAGATATCAGGAATTTGAAAACTCCTAGAAAACTTACCAAGAATAGCAAATTGTATCATATTTTGTGTTATACTTACTTAACTGTAGACCTACGTTGGAATCGTTTTCGACCAAATTTTTTTTTTAATTTTGAATATTTCTTAAATTTGTTATTATTTTTAGCTGTTTTTTCATGACTTTCTTACTTGGACTATTATCTATCGAAATCAAACCGTTTCATATTTTAAAAACTAAGTTGGCTTGCATTTTTTGTAATTTGTGTCATTTTTGTCAATCCGGGTCGTTTTCGACCCGTTATATATCGAAGCATTTTATATTAGAATTTCATCGTGATTTCATAGCAAACGCAAGTAAAAGTGTAAATTATTATTTATTTTATTTCAAACAAAAAAGTTAATTGTGATAAAATGTCAAATTGTCAATGTCAAAATAAAAAAGAGCTTGTCTGCTGCGGATGCCTAAAAAATATCTGCAAAAATAAGCACAACCGCAATGTGTGTGTAAAATGCAATTAAATACTTCCATTGTATTTTATTTTAAGTTTTTGAATAAACCTTACCAAAAAGTTTTGTTTTTTTAAATAAACGTTCATTTTTGTACTAACTCCCATATATGAGGGTCGAAAACGACCCTAACGTAAGATTAGTCGATTTTTTTTTAACGTAGGTCTACGGTTAAAAAAGGTTTACCGAGTTTCTCTGATCACTTACAACCTCTATGGGCTTAGTGGGATCTCCTAAAGTTCTTTCTCCAAAAACCTGTTCTATGCTTAGTTAGAAAAGAAATATTTGAAAAAATTTTCCATAAATATGGACAGAATCTGATACCAAGAACTGAAAATTTACATCAGGTTTTGTGTTGTTTTTTTTTTTTTTTTCCTTTGTCGGAACGATCTAGCAAGCGCAGCACTCAGACAATTATACGTCCATTGTACTACGACTTGTTGTTCCCTGTTAATATGCTTTAAATCTACCCAACTTCCGAAGAAACCTTGATAGATCCTGGGGTGCCAAGGAGCCAAGGTGGTCGCTTCTTAGCACATCAGTGCCAAACGTCTCAAACCTGAAACGAGCGAGCGCGGGGCAGAGACACAGGAAGTGTTCCGCCGTCTCAACGTCCTCCCCACAGGCAGGACATAGGGCACTGTCAGATATGCCTACTATTTCCATGTGCTTAGCCCATAGAAAATGGCCCGTCATTAACCCGACCATCTGCCTGCAGCCCCCTCTGCCTAGTTACAGAAGAAACTGTGAGCATTGTCGGATATGGCGGGAAGCATAAGTTTCGTCCACCTGCAGCCGCTCTCAGCCTGCCATGCTCGCTCCTGGGTCATAGTGACTCATTCGTTAACAGTGGCTTTGATGGCCGCAGATGAGATTGGCAGAACAGGCTCAGGGCCGACAAAAGCAGCCTCAGCCTGCTTTAAATCTACCCGGCTTCCGAAGAAACCTTGATAGATCCTGGGGTGCCAAGGAGCCAAGGTGGTCGCTTCTTAGCACATCAGTGTCAAACGTCACAAACCTGATACGAGCGAACGCGGGGCAGAGACACAGGAAGTGTTCCGCTTTCTCAACGTCCTCCTCACAGGCAGGACATAGGGCACTGTCGGATATGCCTACCATTTCCATGTGCTTTGCCCATAGAAAATGGCCCGTCATTAACCCGACCATCTGCCTGCAGTCCCCTGTGCTTAGTGACAGAAGAAAGAAGTGTTGTACTCATCAAAAAATGTTTCTCCAATTTTTCTGTGGGCATAGTGGGATCTTCAAAAGTACTTCCTCTAAAACGTTTTCTTCTATGAATGCCTAGCTATGAATCGAGATGCTTATTGACAAACTAAAAATCTTTGCAAAGTAGGACAACAATCCTGTCTTTGTCTTTCGTCTTTGATGTACTCCGTGGCGTTGTTGACTGTCCCGTACTCCTCGAGAGGATTTTTCTAATATTCCAGCCAGGTATCTTTGTTGCTCAGAGTTCTTTCATGTTGGTCTTTTTAGAGCTCTGTATGCTCGAAATGTACTTGTACCTATCTCCAGAGCCTTAATTGAGTTCAATAGAATATCCAAATTTGTCTAAATTGATTTTTCATTTTAAAAAAATCTATTATGTATTCTTTGAATTTTTTTATAAGTAGCATAGCTTATGTTTTCTCCAATTTTCACGTATGAACATTTGAAATGTGTTCAACTTAGCCTATACGAATTTTTATTATATTCATTGGCTAAATTAAATAAATAAATAAATAAAATATTGGTCAGCCAATTAGTCCTATAAAGCTTGGCTAAACGATGTCTTAAGTCTCACATATATTTTTTGCATTTTCTTGTCTGTTTAATCAACATCGTTTATTCAATTTAATGCAAGTTTCTAGCAGAAAACCATTTCGAAAAAATGTCTATTAAATACTAGCAGACAGAGTTTAGATTTAGTTATTGTTCCAAAATACAATATCAGGATTTAATTTCAAGATATGTTCATATCCTCGCCTTGAGGCACACCAATGCATTACAGGGTTAAGTTACAAAAGATTGATGCTAACGTGGATTCATAGCGAGTTATTACAGAATGTTCGAAAAGCCAATCCCAGTCCAAAGCTCAACAAACAGTATAAACAGATTTACTTTGGGCACTTCAAGCAATATTAATAAATTTGGTAGCTCAGCTATTTATACACTTACAACACAAGCATTTAAAAAAAAAAGACTGAAAAACACTTCATTAAAATGACATAAAGCCCATCACTCCTAAACGCCATGTCAGGGCGCCATAAAACGATTAAAAATTACCTGGCCAACTTCATTAACTCCATAATTGTGTATGAACTATGCAAAACACTTCAGCAGCAACAAGTAAAAGAAACCAACTGGTAATAACAATGAAAAACACATGTACGACAAGCAACAAAACATGATAAAAATAAAACGAAAACAAAAAACTAAAAAAGAAAAATTCGTATATTCGAAAAACCATAAACAAAAAACAGGAGAAAACAAATGATTGCGCCATGTTTGACGATTAAAACTTTTCAAATGCTAATGACCAACGTGCGTTTATGCTACAAAAAAAAAACGATAATAAAACAACACTAACAACGGATTAAGAGGACAATGCACAGAAAAACAAAAGACACTACACCGACCGATCAAGCGATCAATCGATGTGTAGAACCGATAACTGGCTGCGCATCGATGTAGCATTTACCGGCCAGTGGCGGAAGGCAGCCGAGCATGTTGAAGGTGAAGATGAAGAAGAAAAATACCTTCGAGCTATCATTAAACTGGTGCACGGCCAACAAATTTCCGTCATTAGTCGATGAGATGGTCTGTGATTTTCGGCGACGCTTACACTTTTGTCGCGTTGCGGCCGATGCAGCCGCACCGATATCGCGCCGATCGGATCAGCCAGCAGCCAAAGAGTGGCCGCGCTGTTTGGCGGCGCTGTTGACGATCGGCGCAATCAAAATACAAGCAATTAAGCGTGTCAACCTGAAAGGGTTCGAGACGGTCGGCCTTTGCCATGGAAGCGGCACGCACGGAATGACAATTTGAGGACATAAAGCGTGGAAGGCAGTTGCCGGAGAGTGTGGTGGCAGTAGAAGGAATCGGTTTTGAAAAATATTGGACATTAATGGACCATCAAGAATTATGAAAAATGTTGCAAGCTACGCAGAAGAGGCGCGAAACCACTTTGACTGTGTCGGGGTGTGCGCTATATGCGGTGATGGGGAACTCCAGGCTAAACGGGTATCGAATGAACAAAAATCGGTTTTGTAAATTGGAAAAAACTGTGTCCAATTTTGGTAGGTTGTCAACTGTGCCTCATTACATGCAAAATCACTAAATGTGAAATGTAAAAGATGATCTGCCAAACCTTGTCGTCAACAATTTTAGATGAAGAAAGTTAAATTTGAAAAAAATATTTCATTTCATTTCATATGTTCATATTTTTAAATTTTCTTCCTATTGTTCTTTTTCTCTTCTTATTATTGAAAGTACCTTTGTATTAAACATATAACAATTTATATAGTAATGGTAATTATGTCAATGTATATATCCACCTTGAAGCATTTTCTATCCTTTGAGTGAACATCTTTCAAAAAGGCTCCTCACGCTTGCTTTGTTCTTTCATTCAGCATTTTTAGCTTAGTCCCAGTTAAAACGTAAATGTATCACCAACAAAATAACAACAACTCCATTCACCATAAATTCTTACACCCGTGCAACGTAGGCAGACAACGGTTACCATTATAACAAACAACAACAGCAAGACGACCACATCGGTGCAGCGGCATCGACACTCGTTGTCATGTTTCTGAGATTAATTGAACAATCAATTTTATATTTTATAGGTTTTTCTTTACATTTGCTGTACGTTATGTTGTTGTTAGTGTTGCTCTTTCATTTGTTCGTTTTATTATTGTTTTGCATGGTTTTGAAGTCACGTTGTTGCTTTTGTTTCAAGTTTATTAGTGTTGAAAAATATTAAAAATTTCATAAGCCAAGAAGTCATTTTCTATTTCCTATTTATTTCATTTACCATATGGAAAAATCATTTTTAACATATTTCATATTTTATATATTTATAACGCTGTTCGTTTTAAACTAGTTTTTGAGGATACAAATTTCTAAAGTTTTAATTAAATTGCTAATTTCTAATTTAATTTAAATTTCTAATTTTTAAATGGAACCTCCTATTTGATTTTTACAGTGGCGCACACAGAATTTCATTTTGGGGTGTTTTGCGTACAACTTTTGAGCTCGATTCCAGTTCAAACCATATTTTCCACCAGCAATTCTTCTATTTGGGAGGGTTTGAATTCCCAAAACTCCCTCTTGTGTGCGCTTGGTTGGCACTTGGTTTTTAGTATCGCATGATTTATTTGATTTTTTGAAGACTTGAGTTTGAAATCAAAATAAACAGGGTGCTGAAAATTGTTC
Organism: Melieria picta; assembly: GCA_964056695.1. Classification (NCBI taxonomy): domain Eukaryota; kingdom Metazoa; phylum Arthropoda; class Insecta; order Diptera; family Ulidiidae; genus Melieria; species Melieria picta. Next base: position 82,423,191 of record OZ057398.1, on the reverse strand, counting down.
CTTCCTCCTTTCCTTGACCATAGCAACAGAATACAGCAGACCAGATTTCAACACGGCTTCATATTTCTTCCTAAATAGAAATAAAATATGAAAAATATTTTGTTAAAAAGTTTCTCTAATGCAATTAACCCCACACCACTCAAATCCTTTTCTGATTCATTGAAGAGAAGGTCACACTCTGGATAATTTTTTTTCGATTAGTTACCGCGCAGGACGCTACAAAAATTATCATGTAAGATGTGCTGCTGTGAATACAACAACAATTTCTTCTTGAAACCCCACTAAGTTTGAGACTATTGTATTAATTTTTTGAGCGTTATGACATAAATCACCAATAGCTTTTTTAATTTATCTTCTCATACAAAAAAGAGACCGTCATTCTATATGGGTTCACTTGTATTATATCTTTACGGCCATAACCACCTGTTAGCGGGTTACGGTCTGCCGAAAAAGTTTCCACTGGGTGCCTCTACTTTGCACGCCTTCTCCAGTTGGTCACATGAAGAGATGATGGGGCATCCTCAACTTGGTCCTTTCTACCAGAGACACGGTCTTTCTCTTCGCTTTCGACCTCCAACTACCGCATCGAATACCTTTTTCGCCGGAACTTCGTTGTCCATACGAGAGACATGACCAAGCCAGCGCACTATGGTCCCTGTGATCGGGTTCTTTGGGCATCCGTTTTTTAAGTTTGGATTTTTGATGATTGTTTTTTTACCATTACAAAGTAAGTAAATAAATTATTGCCAAATATTAAGGGTTATTTCTGAGCATACAGAATATAATTTTCTAGCCTTATCTTTCAGAATATGCAAGCATCCCTACAAAAACTACATCTGTTTTTAAATCTTATACCAAACTCCATCTCGAAAAGATGAAAAAACTGAGATTTGTGATCATATGTCAATTACCTCATAATTTTGTCAAGTTCATGTTTTTAACTGCAGTCTTTTTCATGTTTCTTTTTAATGTATAATAGCAATATTATTATATTTATTTTATTTTATTTTATTTCATTTTATTCTATTTTATTTTATTTTATATTATTTTTTTCTTTTCTTTTCTTTTATTTTATTTTATTTTATTTTATTTTATTTTATTTTATTTTATTTTATTTTATTTTATTTTATTTTATTTTATTTTATTTTATTTTATTTTATTTATTTTATTTTATTTTATTTTATTTTATTTTATTTTATTTTATTTTATTTTATTCTATTCTATTTTATTTTATTTTATTTTATTTTATTTTATTTTATTTTATTTTATTTTATTTTATTATATTTTATTTTATTTTATTTTATTGTATTTTATTATATTTTATTTTATTTTATTTTATTTCATTTTATTTTATTTTTTTATTTGATTTTATTTGATTTTATTTTATTTTAGTTTATTCTATTTTATTTTATTTTATTTGATTTGATTTGATTTTATTTTATTTTATTTAGGTTTTTCATCCTTAGAACTATATAGGTTTTAATATAATCGCAAATATCAAAATTAATTAAATTCCATGAATTCTAAAAACAAAACTTTAACTTGTTTGCTTAATGTTAATCAAAAAAGTCTACTATGTAAGTCAGCCAAATATTGGCCTACATTATCTCAAATTTTTATATGTTAAAAGCACAATGCAGTCTGCAGAAACCTATACTCACCCATATATACATACAATTGTAACGAAATGAATATAGCTGTGAGAATTAAACATTTTAACTTCTTAACTCTTCTAACAATTATTCACATTTAAGCTCAGCCCTTTGAATTGTTGTCTTGGCCTTAAAAGATTGCATGAAAACCTATTTTAAAATCGCTGAACTTTAGCCACTTTCCCAAATTCCCATGTTCAAGAAACCGAACCAAAAAACAAACAAATAAATTTTACCGTTGATACGCCACAGCGACAATGACACTGGCACTTTTGCGGCGCCGCACTTCATTTGGTATGCGAGCAGCGAAACAATGCCCAGATAAAGTCGAGTCAGAGACACCGTAGCAAACAATTGAGCACTAATTAAATTACTTTCATTATTTAATTAAATGCAATTACAACACAGAAAACATTAGCGAGCCAACAACACAGCGCGTGCGGAGACATGGCGAGGCGAAAGAAAGGCCCGAAGAGATATGCGTAGAAAGTGTAGGGTCGAATGGGGCAAATGCGAAATTTGCATAGGTACTGAGTCAGCTATGGTTGGCTTGAGAAACTGAGCAACAATTGAATCGCATCGAATGAAATTGCATTGCATTCAAACCAAGTTCAACCAGACAGTAAACTTCTGCATTTACGCGAAATTTCTTAGGCAGTGAAAATTCAGTTGGCCGCATTGGCAGGAAATAAAGTTGGCAACTGGCTGTTGGCTGTTGTCAGTTGGCAGTTGGCAGAGCGCAACCAACTGCCACCGTCTGTAATCCACACCGTGGCCAAAACGCGAGATAATCTTTATTGGCGGTTAGGAGGCTCCTTGGTTGTCGCATAGGGACGGCGGCAATTAAAATTCTGTGCACACTTGCCGCCTGTTTGTTGTTGCTTTCAATTTATTCCTTACTTATTCGTATTTACGTTGGTTGTGTGTTGTTTTTGGAGGGCATTTTGGTTGTTGTGTTGGTGTTAAGCCGAGATAAGACAATTTATAGGTCAATAATTGTTGGGCTAAACAACATAATTAGGAAAATTATCGACATAGCAGCGTGCAGCAACTGTCGGAAAGACAGGCCGCCGAAGTGACTGGGGTGAGGCATAACAGTCGGGGTCACGGAATGTGCTACAACAAAATGCAGTGCATTTTTTATGGGCATATAAAATTGTTGATGTTTACGAAGGGAGTCTGACAGAGTTAACGTGTTACAGTTTGGTTGTCACCATGGCCGGAATGATGCAGTTTAGCTGACAGTGCTCATAAATATTTAGAAAAGCAAAGCACACCGCAGCAAAGCAAAGAGCTGGCGCCAGCATTGTGAAAATGTTAGTGGAAATGTTAGCGGGGCACCTAAATGTCAAAATTAAATATGACTTAGGTGCATAAACAAAAACTCGGACTGCAATTGAGAAGATTTTATGATCATTTGTCAGGCATAATATTGCACTTAAAAATGGTATTAAACATATTAAAGAAGCTGCAGAGCTGCTCAGTCTAACCTCACTTTATCTAATCGAATGATTTTTATAGCTTATTAAATAGCATCCCCTCCTTGCTCCCTTCAAAACTTCTTCCAATCTCATTGGTCTTTTTCACATTCGACGCATTCATTTAATAATTAACATAAGTTGAATATGGGCGCCACACTTGGTTTGGCTTTAAGCAGAACCAATGAATAAGAAGAAAAATCTATATTTACAGCCCAATAACAGTAAAAAAGTCCCGTTTATGAGGAAAATGATTGCCGCATTTCCTTGCGCCACAAGTTACCACTTGAAGCTGTCATTCGGATACTTAAAACTTTTCCCAATTGCCGTACTTATGACTTTAACGTTTCTCTTGTAATATCTTCTTTTTTTCTATTCATCCTATCACATAAAAATTTAGTCAATTTAAATTTTAGTGAAAATAAAAAATATTTTATATTCATTTGGTGATTATTTTTGCAATTGAATTCAAATGATGGGTAAAAATTATTGCCATGTTTTATGGGAATTTCTTCATTGCCGCCAACTTGGTTATTAGATGTGTGCCACCAGCCGCCACGCATTGTGGCGCCAACTGTAGAGCAGTTTAATTTATTTTGGGATAGTTTCATGGGTGAAATTTACTTCAATTACCAATTGGCGCCAGTTTTATTTCGATACTAAAATGTTTAGGGGTTTTCATTTTTATTTGACAATACTATCGTAAAGATATATGAAAGGAGTTGTATGTAAAAATAAGCTTCGTACTCATACAAATGGCATGCAAAAAACTAACCTAAGATGGGCTGAAGGCTTGTTATTCTAAAGAACATTTAACACTCAAAATAGACCAGATTAGAACCATGATTGGTGTTCTGACGGATCGTTGTGTAATTGGCACCCAAGCAGGAAGGTTTGGAAGACTCACCAGACCCAGCCGATAGGACTATTCACAGTCTACTACAGTGCTGTCCAAACTTTTTTTTGGCGTGGCCACGGAAGTGGCCAACAGATCTATTCAATGGCCACTTTTTCCAAAACCTAAGAAAAACAGTGAAAACAAGTCTAAATTCCGCTTTTTGCATTTATTTTCGATTGGTAATGCGACGTATGACATTTTTCTATTTTCTATGAGTTAAAATTAACCGAAAGAATGATTGTTTATTTAAGATTAATGCGACGGATGACATTCTTTTTTTTCTGTCAATTTATCAAAGTCTGGCTTCGATTGGATTAGTTCGCAACGAAGTTCGGATTCCAAATTTTGTTGCGATATTGCATTGCGGTATTTATTTTTACGTCGCGCGAGACTTGAGAATGATGCTACACAACCGTATGTGGAACCAAACATGCATAAAAACTTTGGTACAATGCCTTTGAGTGCCAAGAAATTACATTCAGATAACAAACGCCTCCACAATGCATCGCCCGTTTCATTTGGCAAGCCACTTTCTTCATTTATCAGCGAAATATCGAATTCCAAATGAGTTTTCTTTGTTCCGAAAAGATCTGACAATTTTTGAATATTATTTGGGTCACAAACGAATCATTATTTGAAAAATATTAAAGTCTTCTCGTTGGCCACTGAAATTTGTCGCTTGGCCACAAGTGGCCAAGTGGCCACTAGTTTGGACAGCACTGGTCTACTAGGTTTCGTAAGGAGCTCAAACTGGTTAAAGTGGAGTGAGTGGTGAGTGGACTTAAACTTGATTAATTTTGGAAAACTTATCTGGGAAACTTATTCTTCGGCCATGTAGGGGATCCAGCCAATAGAACTATCCACAATCTACTAGGTTTCGTAAGGAGCTCAAACTGGTTCAATGAGTGGAATAAAGCTCGATTAAATATGGAAAACTTCTTTAACAATCTAGGGGTCTAGCTAATAGGACTACATATTCGCAGTCTACTAGGCTCAGTCTACAGTCTAAGGAGCTCAAACTGGTTCAATGAGTGAGTGGACTTAAGCTCGATTAATTGTGGCAAACTTGCCTAGGAAATTTCTTCTTCTAGCCAACAGGATCTTGCCGACAGAGCTATTCACATTCTACTAGGCTTCGAAAGGACCTCAAACTGGTTCAACGAGTGATGACCGAATAAGTTAAGCTCGATTAACTGTGTAAAAATTAGCAGGGCAACTTCATCTTCAACAATATAGGAAGTCTGTTCAATAGGACTAAATATTCGCAGTCTACTAGGCTCACTTTACAGTCTAAGGTCAAACTGGTTCAATGAGTGAGTGGTCTTAAGTTCGATTAATTGTAGAAAACTTGCCTGGGAAATTTCTTCTTTGGCAGTCTAGGTGTTTCTGGCCGGTAGAACTATTCACAGTCTACTAGACTTCGTAAGGACCTCAAAATGGTTCAATTAGTGAGTGGACTTAAGCTCGACTGATTGTGTTGTGATACCACAATCAATGGAACTTAAGTTTGAGCTCCTTAAACTGTACACTGAGCTCAGTAGACTGTGCCTAAGAGGGCTCCGCATTGGGGCAGTCACTCCGACCTATCTAGATGCAATAATTTGTGTTCGAATCCATTTTAAGAAAAACGTACCAAAAATGTGAATTAAAATCAATCAATCAATCAATAAATTAAATTAATTTTCTACATTCATTGATTAAATCTTCCATTGAAAACTTATCTCTTAAAACTACTTCAGATATTCGCCACGTCCCACAGTGCTCCGACTCCATACAAAATTGGAACAAAATTGCAATCTGAATTATTTGGGGCTAATAACTTCAAAAATGATGTTGTTTTTTTTTTTAAATATATAGTTTAAAAAAAAATCGAATATATATAACCAAGTATGCCATCACCACCGAGCCCAAACCGCTGGAACTATAATGATGCAATTTGGTCAATAGTTGTATTTTTAAAATTTTTTGGTCAGATTGTTTTAAAGAAAAATAACGAAATACGTATTTCAGCGTTTTTCTATATTCGACCTTTAAAGGGTGGAAAGAGGGCTTTTTTTGTTTTTATTTCCGTAGAACTTACCAAAGAGATGACTCAGCTATGTATGAAGATGCATGCTATAGTAAAATTTCCAGGATGACAGTAAATAATTGCCAGTTTTTAAAAAGTTCAGTTTATTCAGTTTCACTATCATCAAGAATGATGTTTTTAATCCCACACAAACAGTTCAATTAAAATACAACTATTTTACAAATAGTTTTCTCCCATAGTTTTCTCCTTTATTGTAAACAAGTGTAAATAATGCAACGTAATTTTAACAAAATTGCCTTCCTTAACTTTCCTTCTTATTCTCAGAAAATATTAGCATTAAATCACATTTTAACAAAAAATGTCATAATAATGAAAACAAAAGTAGGATAATATGGCTCTAAACGGGTTAAACGGGGAAGCAAACCCCATTTTTTTATAAAACGTTAATAATTTGTGACATTGGCTTTATTTATATAGAAGTTTTCATATTTGATGAAAGACTTTCGTATGGCAACTCTGCCTTTAGTAGGCGGACCATGCCTATTTTAAATAGCGACAGTGCTACTATACTTTTTCTTTTCAGTTACATCACTTTCTGGGCGTTACAAGCTCCGTACCAAAGCGAATGTACCGGTGGGCATCTCAATGTGGGGTACAAAAATCCAATTTTTTTAGTTAGTGTAGTTTACAAAAATTCTATTATTTTTCAAGATCGCAAAAAATCGCTGAATTTTTTTTCATGATCCAAAAGAAGAAAGTCCATTCTAGAGGATTACGTAAAAAAGTATGTGTAATAATGCGCAATTCGACATTTTCGATCCACAAAAATATATCGTTTTCATAGTTTTAAATAAAAAAATTTTTTTTGTTTAAATAACGTACAACCCCGTTTTTATTTAACTTTTTTTTTTCAAAATAGCTCATGAAATAATTTTTTTGGACTCTTATAAGTGCACAGCAGCAACATTTTCTCCGATTGGAGCGAAAATAGTGTTTTGGTTACGTTTTCAATTGTTGACGCTCAAAACTGCATTTTATCACAAAACAATATTTCTTGATTTTGATAAACTTGTAAATGCTATAGCTCTCTCAAAATTTACCCGATTAAGATATAGTTTGAGATCTTGCTTAGTGATAGTATTATCTTTCAAATAACACCAATTTCTTTGAAATCGGTGACATACAATTTTTCTATTTTTGTCCCACTTCGTAGCACTGTGCGTCCACTCAAACTTTTTCTCAATGCCTTTAATGTTCCTCAATCAACGAAACAACAACTAAGCTAATTGTTGTATCATTATTCTTCAGCTTTTTGTTGCCGGATCATTGCTGATTCATTTGCTCTCATTTGTATTGCATTTAGTTGGCATCATTTGCGGCCTTATTTCATGCAATCGCCAATTCTGCGCGATTATGCCAGCGATATCTCAATTCAATTCTGTGCTCCATCGCACAGCGCCACATTATCTCATCTAGGCGCATTGTTGTTGCTGTTGTCACATCAACAATGCGCCGTATTGTGTTGTCGTTGTCGTTGCTGTTAGCAGCTTGTTGGCGTATCTCAGTCGGCGTATCAACGCGCGGCTGCAGTTGCCACAATTGTAACATTTCAATGGCGCTGGTGCGGCATAGAGGGGCGCACTTTGTTGCTAAGATTAATATTATTTTTTATATTGTTTTTTTTTTGTTTGTATTGCTTTATTTGCGTGAGTGTGTTATGTGCGTGTGTGGGCGAACGGAAATGAGTGTGGGCGAGTACATAAGTAGTGAGGTGAGCGTGGCACAAGTGAAGGAAGACGCGAGGCGAGTTGCTGTCATAAGCATTGAAATTAAAATTGTTACTTGTATTGTTTAATATTTTCGCTTTTCTTATTTTCTTCGAATTCTCTGTATAGGATTTCTGTTGTTGCTTTTTTTGTTACGTATTTGTTTTTGGTGTTGGCATAGTTATCTGGTTTTTTGTATCTGACACAATTTGTTCATCACTGGTTTGTCTGTTGTGCGTGAGGGGTCGAATATGAGAAAAGTCTAAAGGATTGAAAAGCAAAGTAGGGCAACTCCTTTAATTTTAATCTGTAAACATGCATCATGACGCAATTTGTTGTCGTTTTTGTAATTTCAGCATTTTTCTAATAATGAAATAGAAGAATAGAATTTAGAAAATATGTCATCATTTACTTGATTTGTTAAATTTTTGTTACCTTTTATTCAATAAAATGTTTACTATTTCAATCCATTTTCTTTCTTACTTAAACTTACTTTCTTTACTAACTTTCTTATTTAAACTTGTTGCAATGACAGTTGTATGCTTAGAGTTAAAAAACGGCGTGAAATCAAAAATTACACCTCTTTTTTAAAGACACTGTATTGGATTTTTCATAACTATATTTTCCTACACTAGTCTTTTTTCGTTTATTTGTGTTTGGGTCACCGTTTCTTCTTTTCTTTTCATATTTGTATAGAAGCAGCTTTCGTCGAAGCGGAAGTATATTTCTCTTTCTAACAGGAAGTTTGACCAGCAAAACGATTCAACATTTTCCGTCTTTCATTGACAGGAAGCGTGTATATACAGAACAGTTGTGCAACCAGTGTTGCCACATGCGTTCAGTCCAAGTACTGGCAGCCAGGGGCGGATTCAGTAAAATATTTTGGGGGGGCTTTCAAAAAGTAATTCTTTAATATTCATAAATGTTTATGTACATATATGCCTTTTAATTTGTATGTAGTTTTAAAAACTCCCCCAATATTTCGGGGGGTTTGAACCCCCAAAGCCACCCCCTGAATCCGCCACTGCTGGCAGATAAATGCAACATAAAAGTAAACTTTTAGGAATTTTTTTTAATAATAAATAGTCAAAAGAAAATTTTAAAAAATTTTATAAAAAATTTTCGAAAAAAGAAACATTAAAAAATAACGAACAAATATTTAAATTTATAAATATTAAAAGAATAATTTAAAATTTCTTACACAATACTGCGATGCATAAACGCAAACACCATCATTTTATGGCTTATGGGTGCTACCCTTTTGAAATAGTTATTAATGCACACATATGTACTTATGTACTTACATATATCCCTATGTATCAGTGTATGCACTGATATGTTGGAAACTTTTTTATCGACTATGTAGCAATTGATTTTTTTTCTCATCGCTCGTTAAATGCATTAAATTAAATTAAAAAACAACAATAAAATTGAATCAACGCACATTTACATTCATTACGATTCATTTGCGAATGATAAATTTTCAACGTGAATGTGTCAAATCACTTGCAGCTCTGAACAGACAAAACACACACACACACACATACGCACACTTGCAGACGACAATTTAATAATGAAATTGCAATCGCAGCGACGCTCGACCTTACCGCCTTCGCAACAGACGCACGCCGGCCAGCACAAATCCACCGCCAGCAGCCGCAACAATAACAGAACAAACACCACCAATAACAACAACAACAACAATAACGACAATGGCAAACGACCAGCCTAACTGGCGCAAAAGTAAAAGAGCGAAACTGCCAACCGCCAACGACGAGGGGGGTGTTGAAGAAAGCAACGATTTTCGGCCACGTGTCGCAACGTCGCTGCGACGTGCTGCACACTTCATAAATCGCGCCAATGCACAACGGAACTGTAACAGAAACAGTTATTATTACAGTTAGTTAAAATATGATTGCAAGAGAGGCAAAGTCAAAAATGCGTTTCCGCTTCCGTCGGGCAAAAAAGTTGCTTGTTGCGGACTGCTTGGGCCACAATGCCACAGTTACAGCTTTTGTTGCTGTCGCTGCTGCTGTTGCACGGACGGAAGCTGAACCCATCATCAGCAGTGGCTGGCGCTGAAAAAGCATTCCGACCCACCGGAAGAATACACAATTATTGTCAAATAGCGCGTCGAGGGTTGTAACTTGCAAGGCGGACGAGCGGCGCAGAAAGCGAGAAGGTGCTGGCGGCTGGTGGTGGCAGTGGCCGGCTGATGGAAGCAGTGAAGTAGCAAACCGCAATACAACTCCAGGGACCAATAAATAGAAGGCCAATGTAAACAAAGAAATCTGGCAGCGTGCGCTACGTTCGGCATTCGGCGTACGATGTGCGCCACACACGTTGCGCCGCCTCGCAGTCAAATCATGCGCGTTTATGATTTATTTAACCTGCTTAATTGACTTTTTCCTTTGCGTATTTGTTTGTATAAGTGTGTGTGTGTGTGTATGTGTGTGTGTGTGTGTATGCACAGAGCAGCAACTGAAGCTGAATCTGGCTGGGCGTATGTCTGGTGGTTGTCTGCCGTTGTTTGCTGCTCGTGAGACGCTGCCAAGCACTGCGTGCGAAAGGATAATAACCGGGTTTACCGCTGCACTGTCGAGTGTTTTCCATACTGTGGTTTTTTTCTTTTCACTGTCTGCTGTATCGATTTCAGTGCGCTGAAACAACGTGCAAGTCTTTGATATGAAACAGAGACTTGGACAACAAAAAATGAATGAATGTTAAAGTCCTTGAATTATAGGCTCTTCTTTGTAGAAAAGTTGTTTAACCCTCCATTACTATCGTCAGGGTGGAATCCACCCTGTGAGTTCAATTTCTTAGTAAATATAGATTTTTTAACCCTCCGATGCCCAACAAGGTCCGTAGGGAAATATGACGTTTTAAAATACGCGACTTTTCAATAAGGAGGGAGTGATGAGCTGGAGACTTTATGACTTCTATAAATGGAATATTTAGAAGCTGTTAAAATAGATTTCGGCACGATTGCATGTATTTTACCACCATAATTATCGCATTGAAGTCATTTAGGGCGTCGATGTCCGACAAGGTCCGCAGGGACCTTTTAGGTAGCTGCATGTAATTTGATCTTATTTTTTGTTAGTAACTATAAATAGTTAGTTCCAAATATTGATAGCAGCACAATTTCAAATAAATCGTTGAAATTAAAATACGTACGGTGATTGGGATCAAATTGATATGCCGCCGTACGCGTTTTCAACAACTGAGCATGAGTGAACAACAAGCAGTAATGCAGACTTTGGTCTGATATTTGGAAAACAATGAAGAACCTTTTTCATTCACTGAGGAGACAAATTACGAAGATTTCTTGCCATACGATGAAACATATGATGCTGAAGTTGAACTGAATGTCACTGTGGCGGATGAAGCTGACTCCGACGACGATGATCAAACTCCATTATCAATTTGATAATGGCTGAGGGTATTGCCTAAGTATATATAAAAATGATGAAAAACATAATAAAAATCTCAATAAATATATGGGGCATTTCACGTCAAGCGGACATCCCAAAAAAATGAATTTTGTTTATATTCTGGTCAGTTATACTTCTAGTAGACGTGGATGTGTACACCCAATTTTTTTTTCGTATGATGTTTTTTTGCTGAGTTATGAGCTTCTAAAAATTGACTAAACATAAAGTCATGAATTTTAGGATGCTTATTATCTGTATCAATTAATTTGTAAAAAAAACTAAAAAGTATTGTTTCTGATAGTAAAAAAGGTGTTGTTTTTTTGTTTTTGTCGAATTCTAAATTTTAATTTTTTTTACGTATAGTAAACCGGAAGTGAAAATTTGAAATCGATATTTGAGTAACTTTTTTAATTATTTTAACGTAAATTAAAGCTTCAAATGTACTCATTGTCCACAAAAAAAATTAAAACGTGATCTCCAACCGTTTAAGACTTAGAGCACATACAGTACATACACATAGTTGAAAATAATGGATTTTGACTTTGGGCTTTGACCGTTTAAAAAATTTTATCGGAGGGTTAACCAAAACCAAAATAAAGTTATAATATAATACACATTTGCATATTTCTGAAGGTTTTAGAGTACATTGCAGTTGCATAAATAAAGCTGATGCTTTTATACAATTGTTTTAAAAAGTAACTGGGTGTATTACACCCACGATAGTAGTGGCGTTATAAAATTGCTGGATGCTTAACACCCATTATTAGTAATGAAGTTTTATTTTTTATAAATTACATTTACATATTTGTATTCACTTTTTGGCGACAATTTTTTTTAATAACGTATAGACCATTTACTTAGTAGAAAATCCTTAAAAATTATGCTCTAGGATAAGTAAAAAATTTTTATAACATTAAATTTGTTATATCTTAAACTAATAAAGTTAGAAGGGCGAAATTCAAGTATGTAGTAGTACATATTAGTCCTTAAGATATATTTAAAAAAAATTTGTTTTCCAATAGTTTTTGGAAATTTCCAAGGATATTCAAGGATAAAGTTTCAAAAGGAAATTTTTAATACCTATTTGTCCTTTTGCATCAAAACATTATATTTCCTAAGATTCTAAGGATTTTTCTGTTTCATTTGATACACATATTGTTATTCTACAATGCGCTCAATTTTTGAAATAATTCCTTGAAATAAACATGTCCTTGAAATTTCAAAGTTCTTTAAAAAAAAATCCTGACGTCAGAGAGAAAAACTAAAAACGCAGTTTTATTACATTTGGCCCCTAGTTTCGCAAGTATATCGATTTTTTCGTGTGTTTGGAAATTTTTTGATTTTTGTCGCACGGTGTAACCTTAAAAAGTAGCAGGTATATTGTTGATTTTTGTTTGAGTTTTTACGCAAAATTTTACCTCGGTCCGAAAAAAATTATTAAATAAATATTTATTACTTATTTTTTTAGCTTTCTAAATCACTAAGCCTAAGAAACAAAACTTAAATATTGTGCAAGATGTGGCTATTTTCCCAATACAACTTTTTATTTCATCTTTTTTCCTTGAAATGAGATGCACATAAACAAATGTTTATATCAAATAAATGAATTAACAAAATTAAACAATTTATTTTTGTTTTTACATGTTATGATGTTCTGATTATGAACAAATTTGATTTTTGTTTATTTTACCTCCATGGATAAGTAAAACGGATAATAAAAAGTTGTGGGTGGATTACACCCATAGTTAGTAATGGCGTTAGTGAAATATACGATAGTAATGGGGGTTAAAAGCAAAAAAGTTCTGAAAACTTCAAATTATGTAAATTACTTTCTCTCCATGTACACAAATTATTTTCAGTGTAGCCTACAAACTTGTCATTCACTACATTCAACTGTCAAATTGGAACCTACCGCATACGCACATTAATAACCGACCATCGTATGAACAGTCAGAGCGACGGAGGGACGAGCAGACGGTGGCACCGTTGAATTGTCAAGCGTCGGCAGATTTCAATCAAAATCGTTTCGCACAACACTCCAGCAATCAAAGACGCAGATGCATCGCACACAATTAGCTCAGCATTGGCTCTGCCGGCCGAACAGCTTCACTCGGCATTACTCGTGCACACAAATCGATCGATTATACGCCCTTCGTCCACTTGTTGTGGCGTGAATAAAAACATTGCGAATTATTATTAGTTCATTTAAGGAGCAACAGTTTTGACACAAAAACACGCTGGCGGTAAACAGACAAGTGAACCGCGACTCACCCCGCTTTTTGTGTGCAGCCTTGTTTACTGCTCCAATGCGGCCGCAGCACCCTAAATGAATAATGCAGTTTGCAGCTGGCAACAAAAACAACACGTCGGCCGCAGCAGTAGCCGCCGCCAAACGCGCTGTCACGCTCCACGCATTGGCCGCGCCGCTGCACCTACACACAACACTCGAGCCGTACGCCAAATGTGCGCCTAACGGACGCAGCGCCTCACCACGGCCCATTGGGCGCTGAACGGCAGCCTGTCAGTGTGTTCGTCAGCCGTGTGATATATTGTGGAGTACTGGTCAGTCGTCGTCGTCGTCGACCAACGGCACAGACGTGATCAATTTTTAATTGCTTGTTCAATGTCGCTTCGATGAAGCGTAAGGCGGCCCCGTTCGGTGGCCGCTGCTCGTCCCGCCGGCCCGTTGATTATTTATTGCCTGGACGAGTTCTTATTTGTGGCATTTTGCTAATGTGACATTTGTGACATTTGTCACTTTTTGCACGGTGCCCGGTGCGTTTGTCGCATGTCACAAGCTGACGCAGCGCCGGAGATTTATGTACCTCTCTATATTTTTATATGATGAAGACGACGACGAGCGATTGCCGCGTTCGTTATTGAACGCTTCGATTTCTTAATGAATTGACTTTTGCATTGTTTTGAGCTTTTTGCCATTTGCTTGTTCAAGTATTTGTTTTGATTGTTTTTCGCATTCCTTGTATCGCTTTCCTTTGTGAATCCTTGTTGGCTGGCGCATATTAATTAACGACAGGCGTAATTAACACTTTGTCCCTGGTAGGCAATCGAGAAGTGTGCCACAGGCGACTCGTTCGAATTATGACGCCTCGGCCTTGCGGTGGAAGAGCTGCGTTGAAGAACAGCATCAACAACAGACCTTTGGAAGGCGAAGGTCTTGTTGAGCTGCGTGTGGATATGTGCATGTGGTCAGTGGCGCACACAGGATTTTATTTTGGGGAAGATGGAAGAAATTAAAAACCATATGTCTTACTACTTATTCAACTGACCATAACAACCAAAGTTAACAATAAAAGTTTAAGCAATATTTGCCATTCATATTTTTTGTAAAAACTGATATTTTGAAGTTTGAAACCCCAAAACCCCCCTTGAGTGCGCCATTGATGTGTTATACATATGTACTATATGCAGTACTTAGCTTGCGTGCCCTAAGTGTGTCCCCAAGTTAATGTCCCCAACAGTGGCGGATTCAAGGGGGCGGGGGTTGGGGGCTGAAACTCCCCCGAAATATTAAAATCTAATTTAAAATTACATACAAATTAAAAGACATTTTATAAATATTAAATAATTACTTTTTGGAACCCCCAAAATATTTTTCTGAATCCGCCCCTGGTCCCCAATAATTCAAGTTTCTTCATACAACACTATATGGCCAGTACCGCGCCCATTTTATGCAATCCATTCTTCCAGTCGAAGGTTGCGACCCAGTTTCATTGATGTGCAACTTACAGTTTCAAAGTTACTCGGAAAATTTGAGTCACAAACAATTTGCCACACCCCTTGTCCACCGCCTCCAAAATTTTACCAGTAGAATGACACAACTATGGGATGACGGTATACAAAATTTCAATGATGTCTGACTTATTATTCCGAAGCTATGGCATATTAAAAATTTTAGTTGTATGGGCGGTGCCATGCCCCCTCATTTAATTGTATGGGAGGTGCCACGCCCATCTGTCGGCTCGTATTCACATTATGTGGTTTACCGAGATTTAGTCAAGACGAACATTCCGTGAAAGATTCAGCTCAATTGGCTGTCTAGTTTTTTAGTTTTAGTGTCGTGTGACCAACAAAGAAACAAACCAGTCCCATAGACAAAATTCAAAAAATGTATAGTCTCAGAATTTAACGATTTTGATGTAATTTGAAAGGTAAAACTCCAACTAAGAGAACCCCAAAAAATCTGTGAAAAAATTAATTCGTTTCTGTGCAAAAGCGGCTCAAAGTTGAAACTTTTTTCACAAATAAATTTAAACACATATTTTCTGTTTTTTAGTCTATTGTCATTTTAAAAACACATGGTTGCCAAGAAGTTGCTGAAACTTTCAATATAGATTAAGAAATGATGTGGCCATTTTCACTTTTAATGTTTTCTCAAAATTTGCAAAGCTGCGGCTTTTACTTCACTTTCACTTCAAAATATTTTTCTAAATTAAAAATCTGAAAATTGGCAAAACTTAGAGGAAAATATCTAAAAAGTATGTGAAAGTATGATCCTGGATTTTTTTTGTTTTAAGAAGCATTCTTTCTTTGTCGGATAATGTAAATTCATCCTCCGATATCTTCCGATCTCAGAAAATAATTCAATTTGAAAAGTGCCAATGTTGCCAAATTGTTGCCATATTGTTGCCAAAGTTGTGTTGCCAAATTGTTGCCATATTGTTGCCAAAGTTGTGTTGCCAAATTGTTGCCATATTGTTACCAACGTTGTGTGTTTGAATGTGTTTGCCAAAAAAAAAATTGTGTTGCCAAATTGTTGCCATATTGTTAATCTGCTGCCTGAAAGTATGCAGCAATACCACACCTATTTTTCGACAACATTTATTTTATTTATCCCTAAAAGTATGCAATCAGCATGAAAAATGTAAAAATCTGCACAAATGCAAAACATACATCTATTATTATCGTTTTTATTGCAAAACCAGAGGGTCCTAAGACAATTTCTGTTACTCCTTGGAATTATCAATGTTGACGATACCGATTAAATGCAAAATATGAAAAATCTAGCCAACACACTTGTTGCTATAGCTCACCAAAAATGACGAAATTTGCAAATTTAAGTCTCAAAATTTTATGAAGAACGGGCCACTCCTTCTAATTTTGTCCCGCGGTTGTATGGAGTCCAATCCCACAGTGGCGCACACACGGGCGTTCAAACCTCCACCCCCCCCCCAAACAAAAAATTTTTGGCACAAAATGTCTATAGTCTCGAATGGTATTCGGCTCAAAAGTTGTAAGAGGCTCAAAGAGAGCCTGGGAGAAAGCAAGTAAAAAAAAGCAAGTAAAGAAAGCGTCAGAGGCTCCAAAAGACGCGACGCAATTGCATAAATGTTGTAATTTTTTTCAAAAAAAATGCATTTCATTTTCATTTTTTATTACTGGTGATCACCAATCAACAACCGTCCTATAAGTGGCGGCCACAGAGGGGATTTGGGGATTTGATTTCAAACACCCCAAACACAAAAATGGCTGGTACAAAATATGGTTTCGAATGGTATTGGGCTTACAAGTTGTACACAAACACCCCCACCCCCTACAAATGAAATCCTGTGTGCCCACTGCGTCCGATACATATTTTTATATTTCATTATGATTTTCCCCATTCAATGTTTCCATATTCAAAGTAATAGAACTTTATTTACTATTCACAATTTCATCCTATCGACTATAAATCTTTCATGCTTCAGCATTATTGAAATGACATTAAATTCTAATATTTCTCTATCGGCTATCAATGCACGAGATCATAAAATGCTTTGGCCCAGTGCTCAGCTCATAACTTGCCACATGCCATCAAAGGTCATTGCGTGGATACTGCACAACGCTCATGCAACTCCCACACCCGCACCTGTGCAACCACAACCGCTCACCGACACCTTCATGCCCACCGCATGGCCCAACGAACAGCTGCAAGAAAAAATAAACACAACAACAGCGAAAAGGTGTTGACAAACATGAAGTTCGTGTGAATTCCAACACGCTGCGACACAGCAAAGAAAAAAATAAATAGATAATAAAAGAAAATAAAACAAAAAGTGCGCAAACGAAACAGCAAAGAGAAATTTCAACTGTGGCAACGCTGACAATGTGCCGGCAGCAACAACTGTTGCACGGAAAATGCCAACAACAAACGAAAAAAAATACGAAAACAACTGTTGAACAAGCAAACAATACAGCGCAAATATTGTCGATAACGCCGGCCCGCGGGCTGGCTGAATGCTGCATGCAACATGTTGCAGTGACAAAACGGTTCAAATCGAAAATAAAAGTGCACACGACTAGCAATGCTCGCCGACAACATCAACGGCAAAATGCAAATGGCAACGCTGCCGAGCGATAAAAGGTCCTGCCACAGTGTGCACTACGTGCCGGACGGACACAACCTGAGCAGCGCGTCTGGCACAATTCTGCTTCTGCTGAAATATTTGAAATTCTTTGAAATCTTGCTGCGATTATTACAATAACAACAACAACAACAGAAAAGGGCGCTTTATGAACATGCACGAAAATGAAAGAAGCCTAAACAACTGGCAGCGAAATGACTTAAAATTTGGCAAGAGCAGCCTTAGTCGTAAAGACGAATTCACTGCTTGGCCGAGGCCAATAGAAACAATTTAGCAGAAATTTCACAGCACTGCATCGATCGCTTTCATATTTCAGCCATTTGTGGCTTTCAGTTGTGCTCCCACCACACCATCGCCTTCAGTGCGATCTTTGCAGCCGCAGCTTAGGACTCGCCGCGTGCTCGCATAAACGTATATTTTATTGCCAACATTTAGCGCAGACACCAGCAATTTCGTCGCTCGCTGCCGCCGGGACACCACCAGATCAGACACCACACACACTTGTGCGCTCCGTTCGTGTGCCAATGATGCCTTTTGTTTTGCTGCTCGCCGTACTCTCGTACGTCGCTTCACGTTCCGCTTGAATATTGATATCGTGCATATTGATCTTGTTTGCCGATAAGACAATGGCATGAACCACTTCTCTGGAAAGCGGCAAACTTGTCCGGACCATCAGCTGCGCTGCCACAGTGTACGATGTGTTGTTGTTGCTGCTGTGGCGTTGTTGCTGTGGCGTTGTTGCTGCAGTCGATTGGACGCTATTGGACTGAAATGTATTGAATTGGATTGCTGGCTGAATCTGGATTTGGTGCTTTGTTGAACTCGGGGTTGCCCAACTGTTTTCGGTTTTTTGTTTTGTTTATTTCCTTTTGGATTTTCCTTTCTTGTTGTAGTTAAAGTTTTGTTTTTTGTTTTTGTTGCTTTGCACTTTTTTAGGTAATATTTTTTGACAAAGTGCATGTGATGCATCTCTGCACCATGTGGTATGGTAGATAGTCGTATATATACATAGGTATGTATGTATGTACATATGTGGGTATTGTATGTTTATCCCAATCATTCTTGCTTCATTTGAATTTTTATGGCAAATATAACACCGTGCGACAAAAATTAAAAAAATTGTGCACACCGGAAAAAATCCATATGGGCGTGAAACTAGAGACCAAACATAGTAATACTGCGTACTCAGTTTTTTATTTCTAAATCCTTTGTCCTTTTAAAAAGGCTTCAAAATTTTGAAGGGGATAAAAAATAAAAAAAATATAAAAAATACTTAACCTCGTTCGAATATGGCGATATGTATATCATTGATTTTGTATCTTTTTATTATTTAAAGTACTGATACTCAAATAAATTAGAAGTTTTGTACTTCATTAGAATTGCAGCTTCCGCCTTTTTTTTAAATAACTTTCGAACCAATAAAGTTAGAGTAATGAAATTTTCACACGTGATCAAGGAGATTTTGGATTTTAATATACTTAGGTTAGGTTAGGTTAGGGTGGCAGCTTGAAGAGCTCACATAGGCCACGTTGCGGCCCATTGTGGTACCACGTGAAGGACGTGGCCGCCCTTCAATCTTGCACACCCCCCCGGGTGTTAGGCAGGAGCCATCCCGATTCTACAATGAATCGGGCGATGCGGCCGATGCTGGGTCCTGTTAGGTCGGCCAAGCTGCTGAAGAACGGCGCACCCAGCACCCGGAGACGTCTCCTCGCTAGTGCTGGGCAGTGGCACATCAGGTGCTCGACGCTCTCCTCCTCGCTCGCATCGTCACAGCTGCGGCAGAAGTCATTGAACGGAAGACCGAGCCTCCTGGCGTGTGCGCCGATCGTCCAGTGTCCCGTTAGCACAGAGACTGTGGAATAAATGGAATTCCGATTCAGTCGGAGCAATTCTCGCGTTCTGCCTTGGTTAAGCGACGGCCAGGTTTCTTTGGAGATCCTACATAGGTTCTCCTCCGCCCAGAGTCGGTTAGCCAGGCGGGAATAGGCCTGCTTGACCATCAATTTGACGGTCGCAAGGGGGGTGCTACACAACGTAGTAGGAGCTGGAAGCAGAGTGCCTTTTCTAGCTAACTCGTCAGCCGCACAATTGCCAGCGATTCCGCTATGCCCCGGGACCCAACTCAGGTGAACCCTGGCATGCTCCGCTATGTCATTCAGAGCTGCTCTGCACTCTGCAACCAGTTTAGAGGAGGTATATGTACCTATCAAAGATTTTATTGCTGCCTGGCTATCTGAGAAAATACAGATAGCCGAGGGAAGAGAGGGTTGCGATTGCAACCGACCCACTGCTAGCAGTATAGCCATGGTCTCCGCTTGGAAGACGCTACAGTGGTCAGGGAGACGAGCAGTAATACTGGCCCCTAATTGATCACAGAAAACCCCACATCCGACCCTGTTATCAAGTTTAGAGCCGTCCGTGAAGATTTCGATAGCGTTTAGCAGCGGGCGACGGCCTTCCGTCCAGTCGCACCTGCTGGGGATCCCTATAGTGAACTTACGCTCAAAGCTAGGGGGAAGGACTATATAGTCGATATTCGTTGGGGTTGGAAGATCCAACCCTAGTATTCTAGTGTGGCCCAGGTCCGTTCGTGCCCAACTGCGTATGGCATTTAGCCGTACAGCGGCAATCTTGGCGGACTGTCTAACTAGAAGACTCGAGGGGATCCAATTAAGGATAGCGAAAAGCGCCTTGGTAGGCGTAGAACGAATGGCTCCAGTTATGAGGGTGGCAGCAAGTCTCCTGACTCTATCGAGCTGCTTCAGGTTGACTCGGCTGGCTGCCGCGGGCCACCAGACAACAGCCCCATAGAGAAGGATAGGCTCAACCACTGCCTCATATAGCCAGGAAACGACGCGCGGCTGGAGCCCCCATCTGGCACCCACCGCCCGCCTGCAGCAGTAGATGGCCCTGGAGGCTCTTGTAGCCCTCTCAGCGATGTTTGCGCTCCAGGTTAGCTTGGAGTCTAATATCAGCCCCAGGTATTTAACCTCCTTACTCAAATTGAGCTGGGTTCCATTCAGGGCGGGGAGTCTGAAAGGCGGAACCTTGTACTTCCTTGTGAAGAGAACAAGATCCGTTTTTTCCGGGTTGGCCGTAAGGCCACAGGAATTGCTCCATGAGGAGAGGATGTCCAAGAAGTGATTCATCCGCTCGGAGAGTACACTTGGAAATTTTCCAGCTATGGCCATTGCAACATCGTCGGCATAGGCGACGACCCTGCAGCCAACAGCCTCTAACTTGACAAGCAGTCTGTTCAGGGTTAGATTCCACAGGAGCGGCGACAAAACGCCCCCCTGAGGAGTACCCCTAGTGACTGACCTGCGAATACATGCCGTCCCTAACGTGGAGTTTATGAAACGGCTGCTAAGAAGGGCGCTGATGAAATCTGTCAGATTACGACCAACGCCAAGTTCAGAGAGAGCCACCCCTATCGCTCGAGGGCAGACATTGTTAAATGCGCCCTCAATGTCTATAAAAGACACTAGGGTGTACTCCTTGAATGCCAGCGACTTGTCTATGTAGTCGACCAGAGAGTGCAGCGCGGATTCGACCGACCTGCCCCTTGTGTAGGCATGTTGCGAATCCGAGAGAAGATCTGGGTCAATGAGGCTCCTAATATGGACGTCGAGAATCCTCTCGAGGGTCTTTAGGAGAAAAGATGTCAGACTTATTGGCCTGAAGTCCTTGGCCCTGGCGTGCGAGGTCTTGCCAGCTTTGGGAATGAAGACAACATCCACCTCCCGCCATGGGAGGGGGATGTGTCCCCATTCCAAACATGCCCTGAAGATCGCGACAAGCCATGGCACCGTCAATTCCGCGCTTTGCTGTAGCTCGGCTGGAATGACGCCGTCCGGTCCCGGAGATTTATAAGGCTCGAAGGAGTTAATGGCCCACGTGACCATGGTGCTATCGATGCGGACGTCCGTTAAGGACCAGGAAAGTGGTTCCTCCGGAACTACCGCTTCAGCAGAGGTGGGGGTACTCCCCGGAAAGTGCACGTCACCCAACACCTCCAGGGTTTCCCCATTGGACTCCGTCCAGACACCGTTTGCCTTCTGGATGGTGGTGGGAATAGATGGAGAGTTACTGAGGATCCTGCGGAGACGGCCGATGTCCGAGACTTTTTCGATACCGCCGCAGAAGGATTCCCACGATTCCCTCTTTGCCTTCCTGACCTCGTGCTTAAAGGCTCTAAGGTCGGATCTGTACGCGTCCCAGGTGTTATACCTCTTGGCCGCGTTGAAAGAGCGCCTGCATGCTCGCCGCAAGCTTGCAATTGTGGTGTTCCACCAGGGTGGCTTTGGTTTTCCCCGGTGGACCCTAGGCTTGCAAGCGGCAGCTGAAGCATGGCTAAGCGAGTTGGTAAGTGTAGCCACCGCGGTCTCGATGTCCCCTGGACACAAGAGACGCGGAGGAGATGCGTTAAGATTAGAGGATAGGCTCGAACAGAAAATTTCCCAATTCGTCCTACGTTTATTGCGGAAGGGGGGCCTGGCCGGCACACTCAGGTCCAGACAGAAGCTGATGTACCGGTGGTCGGAGAAGGAGCACTCCTCCAGAACACGCCATCCCCTGACCAGGTGCCCAGAGGGCGTGTTGGTCAGAGTGACGTCCAGGACCTCCCTCCGAGTAGCGGTAAGGAACGTCGGTTCCGTCCCTCTATTCGCTATAGCTAGGTTATTATCTAGAATAAATTGAAAGAGCGACTCACCCCGTTCATTCGTGTCGCTGCTACCCCAGGCGTCATGGTGGGCGTTAGCGTCCGCCCCGACGATCAGCGGGATGCCCTGTGCGTTGGCTGCTGCAGCGATCTCCCGCAGTGGCCCGTAAGGAGGTGTGGGCCCGTGGTCGTGCGCCATGTAACTGGCCACAATCCAGTGGACCTGGCATTGCAGCTCAGCGGCTATGACCACGCAGTCCCCGTCGCAGAACCTAGGGAGAAAAGAGACATTAATGGAGTCCTTTACAAGGATGCAGGCCCTGATTTTACCTGCGCCATGGTGGGATACAGTTCTGTACCCGTTGAGGCTCAGCCCGCGAACCCGATCCTTGAAGATCCATGGCTCTTGGACGAGCACGAAGTCCTCCCTGCTAGCTGACAGACGGAGGAGGAGGGCAGCCGAGGCCGCCTTAGAGTGGTGGAGATTAATCTGAAGAATCCCCACCATCTCTAGGAGCGTCGACCACCGTGATGTCGCCGTCCTCCTTCCCGACGAATATATCGTCCAGGTCGGACAGCGAAATATTGTCGTCCTCGGGGTCTCCTTCGGTCCTTACTTCAAGACCCTCGAAGAAGTCACCGATAAGTTCCGAGGCGGAGACGACACTGTCGGCGCCATCCTCGGAAGCGGAGTCCCGGACGAGGGGCACAGCAGAAGGCCCCGGTGTTGCACCTGTTAGGTTCTGCTGCCCGGAAGAGGACTGGTCACCTCGGTAAACCCGCAGTGTGACGGAGTCAAACCCATAGCTGACTACGCCCCCGGTAGCAGCAAGTGGTTGGAGGGATTCTTTGTTTAAAAAGACCAAGGCCTCCCTCAGAGAGCCCCGCGGTTCGCTGACCCAAGCTACCTTCCAATTATGGGTGGGGAGCTCAGGATTACCGGTTTTTAGGTAATGGAGAATGGCCGTTGGGTCCGATGGTACAGCCGGAACCCAGGTTTTGGCACGCGGTCTGCTGGGGATTTCATCCCGGGGCACCGCTCGCAGACTGGCGCCAGGCCACACTTCGCCCAGCTTTCCAACCGCCATACGGAACAGGTCCGCAGAGCGTTGGTCAGCACAGGCCATCAGCTTTACGTGGCCCTGGTGCCAGCCAGCGTCCCTGCACTTGGGAGGTACACCCGGATTCGCAGCAAGTACCTCATCGTAGACGGACAGTAGGGCCGACCTGACTGTCCGCCATTTCTCAGCCGAGATCGCTCCGTCCGCATTATTAGCATCAACGATAGCCATCACCAGGCTGCCCTTGGCAATTTCGCAAAAAGTCCGACCCGATGCCGGAGTCGGAGCCGCTAATCGCGGTTTCTTGGAGGCCTGAGCCGTTTGCGCAGGCTGTTGCTGCTCCTGCGACCTTTGTCGCTTGGAGGCAAAGTCAAGGGCTTGAGGCGAGATATTCTTCGTGTTTATATTTCGCCTCGCCCACTCTAAGGAGGCTTTGTCCCTCTCCGTGAGTTCACTCGGAGGGATCTTCTCTAGCCTCTGCAGGACCTTGTGGGCTGTTTTTCTGGTCCTGTAGGCCCGTGTAGAGGGGGCGACTTTGGAGCCAGCACCTGAAGTGGAGGCGGCGCTACGAGGGGCTGCAGGGGCAGGCTGAACCGGTTCATTTACCAAGGGACAGCCGCCCTGAGCAACAACGGGCTTTTGAGACAGGACACGGCCGCCCGGCAGTTTTTGCCTGGAAGCGGTCGCGCTGCTCGAAGAAGGAGGGTTCTGTGTGCCCACCTGCTGCTGCCTAGCTATAGGAGCCCTAGCAGCAGTGGCGGGTTTCCGCTCCACACGTGGATTAAGCGGGCGCGTCCCCTGGGGGGCGGTCGTGCGCCTCCCTTTCAGGATAGGCGCGCGCGTCCCCTGTGGGTTGGGCGCAGTTTGAGGGTTTGGGGGTTTTGACGTATTCATTGCGATTGGGTCCCCACTCGTGGCCGCTATCGCCGCCCGAATGCGTAGTCACTATAGGATCCCATGGTTATCTTTGCAAGCAGTGAGGCCATGCGAAGGGTTGGCAGCTGCCCTTATGGGGTCAGCTGCTCAGAGCCAAATCCAGTGCAAGTCAGGAGTAAACTCAACTGACGCCTACACCGCCAACTTAATGGCGACGGGCATTGAACGTACCACGAGGCCTGCCAGGGTTTTAACGGGACGGAGGCAGTCGTGGCATTAGCCTGAAAGCCATTTCCACTGGGTGTCACTCCAGTGTACTCAGGTAACAGAATACCACGACCACCAGCCCAAGGCGACAATGTCCAAAGAGAAGCAAAGAGTGGTCAGGAGACGAAAACAGGGTCGTGCCAAAACGATACGTATATCGTGGGGGGGGGGGGGGTCAGGCAGGTCATTTAGCGTTACCCAGGATGCACCACGAGGAGGCGACCTGCGTTACATCCCAAGAAAATACATACATACTTTTCAAGAAAATTCTATGTAAATTTTCAAAGATATATAGGATTACAATTTTCAAAGGACTTTTTATATCCTTTTTTAACAAATAGATAAAAAATTAATTTTATTTAAATTCTTGAGCCTTTCCTCTTTCATTTGATATACATATCGCTATATTCTAACGAGGTTAAGTATTTTTTTATCCCATTCAAAATTTTGAAGTCCTTTTAAAAGTACAAAGGATGTAGAAATTAAAAACTGAGTACGCAGTATTACTATATTTGGTCTCTAGTTTCACGCACATATGGATTTTTCCCGGCGTGAAAAATGCTGTCGCACGGTGTAATAAAATATATCAAATAGTTTTTCAAATAATTTTTCAACTATTTTAAAACTTTGGTCTAAAGTTGCATATATTTTTTCAAATATTTAAATCAATGATTACCAATCATTCAATATGCGAGTAGCAGAATGGCCATTACAGATTTAGATCCTTTTTCTGCTTTGAACTTTCTGTTTTCTACAAAATCTCTCAAGCTCAATTCACCGATTCAAGATCACCAATTGTGAATCAAACTCGTATTTACATACATTTAGACAGTCAGCACAGTGTGCACCCGCATAACAAACCTTGAAACGATGTGCTGCCCTAATTTGACAGCTGCATGACGCCAGCGTACAAAAAAAAACCGTCAAAGACTAAAAATCAAATTCACTCTCAATTCGTGGCATTTTAGAATGTGCGCGCCAGGATCAGCAGACAAATTATGAGAATCCACAAAGACCACACTGCAAATAACAACAACCACACAACAACTCATCTCTTGAGCAAATAAAATATAAATTTCAAAGATAATTTATTAGCCTCGAAAGCGAGTTAAAGATCAAATAAATAAAAAGCACACAACTTGGACGCACGGCAGGTACGAGCAGTTAATCAGGAGTGCGGTTTGATGGGTGCGCGAACGCATTTTTGATGGACACATTACAAACGACACCAAGTCGTGCAGTCGCCGCAGCGCAGGTAAGCAACGATTGCGAGCAGCGCGCAAAATTTCTGCAGCGACACAGCATTTTTCATATTTTCTGCCAGTTTTTGAATTTTACTTATTTTTCTTGTTCATTTGGCAGAAACATTTTGTGCATAAATCAAAATTGAAATAAGCAGCTGAGCGAGCAGCGACTGCGACTGCAGCAGCAAATCGTAACAGCAACCACCAGCATCAGAAACAGCCGCATCAATGATCGCTGACCGTCGATGCGTACGGACCAGCATCCCAGTTCCCACATGTTCACAATTTTGTATATGTGCCCCAAACATTTTGCACCGATTTTTTATTATTATTTTTAGAATTTTATTTGCTTTGTGCATTTTTAGCTTTTTGCTTATTTGTTGTTGTAGACATGTTTTTTTGGTAAGCACGCTACAACAACGCAACAGCGGCACAATATATAACACAGACAGTTTCAATGATTTTGTTGAACCTGCAACTGCAACTGTGATTTCAGCATTTGGGTGCAGCAACAACACGAGAGACATTTCAGTCCAAAAGCGTTGGTGTTGCACCCTACATTTTACTGCCGGTGCAGGAAATCTCACAGAAGAGAATTAGCTGACATTTTATGGAACACCGTGGCTGCGTTGAAAAAGTCAGATGGAGGAAGCCCTAACCTCCAAAACTGAAGAAAAAAACTGAAGAAAAAACTGAAAAAAAATTAAAAAAAACTGGAAAAAACTAAAAAAGAAGCGCCCGGAAAAAAGTTGTACAGCAGCCTGAATTATCTGAGCATTGTAACTTGGTTTCTAGTCCAACCTAACCTTACTTTATCTTCATCCGGAGAAATGGAGCTTGAGCACCGCATTGAGGACTTTTAAATCAATGCGGGCGGCCCCCTACCTATCCAGGTCTAAAATAGCTTTACTTTATATTAATTTAGTAACCTGTCTTAGTCTAACCTAACCTAACTTTAAGGCACTGGTACTTGGGCATCGCATTGAAGATTTTTAAACCTGTGAAGGCAGCTTCTAATAAATCCCAGTCTATTTAACCTTACTTTATCTTCATTCAGTAATATGGAACTCAAGTTTAAGCATTGCATTGATCACTTTTATACCATCCGGGGCAGCTCCTTACCTAACCTAGTCTAACCTAACCTTACTTTGTCTTCATTTAGTAACCTGTTCTAGTCTAACCTAACTTAACTTTATGAAAATGGTACTTGGGCATCGCTTTAAAGGCATCGAGTGCAGCTCCTTACGTGTCCTTGTCTCACCTAACCTTTATTCAGTAACATGGAACTCAAACTTAAGTATAGCATTAAGGGATTTTAAGCCATCGTGGGCAGCCCCTTACCTATCCTAGTCTAACTTAATTTTACTTTAAATTCATTCAGTAATTTGACATAGTCTAACCTAACCTTACTTGGGCTGGTAACCTGGTACTTGGGCATTGAAGACATTTAAACCTTTGAAGGCAGCTTCTAATAAATCCTAGTCTAATCTAACCTTACTTTGTCTTCATTCGGAAAGATGAAACTATGACTTGGCTTTTAAGCCATCATGGGCGAAAATTTTTGATTAGGACATCACATTGGGTTCTCTTAAGCCATCGGGGCAGCTCCTTACCTATCCTAGTTTAACCTAACCTTGCTGTATCTTCCGTTGGAAATCCTAATCCTAATCTAACCTAACCATACACTGTTTTCATTCAGACGTATGAAACTGAAACTGTTGCCAAGCTTTTCTCTGATTTGTTCACATATTTGTGTAGCGCCTCATTCAGTTGATTTCGATCGATCAATATACCTTCATATGTCCATAGTTTTTTCCCAACAAATGCCAAGAGAGGCTAAAAAGCGACCGTGCGATGCGCACACGTCTGTTATCGCTGTTAAAATGATCGCAATCTGGAGAATTTTGTGCTCAACACGCGCAGACCGATATTGCACGTTGTTCTTGCTGTTGTTTTTTTTCTTGTTGTTGCTCATTCTTTTTACTGCACTCTGGTGCGCATATTCCCAAACCCGGACCCAACGAACGCTTTCGCGAATGCGTATTTGATGCAGGCCCCGCCGCTCACCTGGCGGTTTCTCGCGCTGCTGCTGTCATAATGAATGGCTCCGTTTGGGTCATTTAATTTTTGTCATGAGAATCGTTTTGTGTATTTTTGTTTTTGTGGTTCTCTGGCTGTTTGGTTTTTATAGCGTTGGTGGCGCCACAAAATATTAAATTACTAAGCAGCAGCACCGTGAAGCGTTTTTGCTGCTCTTGTTCAACGATTGTTTCTATTGTTGTTGCTGTTGTTGGAGATGTTTTTTGCAGCACCTCTTGCAGCAGCGCAGATATGTTGCTGTAGGTAGCGCCGCCGCATGCCACAAGTGTGCGGCCAGTTCCTCCTCCTGCAACTGCTGCCGTGTTCGGACTATGAAATTCATAATTCGCGTCTGCGTTCGGGCCCAACCGCAAAATACACTTTGGCAATTAATTCGGCTGATTTCGGTCCACGGCCAGTCCACCGTTGCACACTGCGCTCGCTTGTCTGCAGTGCGTGCAATTATAATAATTTCATTATTAGCAAATCCTTTAAATTATTTTTACTACACACACACACACACACACACACACAGAGGCACTGATGCCCGAACGCCTATAACATTTTATTGGCAGGAACGCACAAAGCCAACCTTTATGGCCATACAAATTTTATGCACAATTTTCGACTTTACGACAGTTGGCTCATTTGTTTTTATGTTAATATGGCCAAAGTGGGTGCTGCGGTGGCTGGTTCGCTGGCTGACTCGTTGCTGTGGCCGTTGTTATTGTTATGGTTGGTGATTTTAGAAATATGTGTCAAATATGTCGCAGATTGATGTGAATGGCTCATAAAATTTTCGGCTGCCATTTAACGTCTGAGAATAAAGTTTTAGAATCATCCAAGTACTCGGCTCGGTTTATGAGTTGAATATATCTGATTACGGTTAATGTTTATGCGGATTATACTCACATTTTTATTCTCACGTAATGCGGGAGCGAGTCAAGTAATTATTGGGATATGCGCATACAAATCTATGTACGAAAATGTGTGTAGTACACTGTATGTACACATGAGGAAATGTATAGGAAATTTATTTAATTATTTATTAAATTTTTTGCGGTTTGGTGTTGCTCATTCAGCTTTATATTCCTAAAAAGGTTTGGAGACTAATTTGGATCAATTGTTATGGATATATATGTCCCTCTCTATTAGGATTTTTCTCGCAGATTTTTCAAATCGCGTAAACTTTTGGAGTTGGCCATGTCTCCCGCATGGACGATGAAGCTCCGGCGAAAAAGATATTCGACGCGGTAGTCGGCGGTCGACGGTAAAGGCGGTTACCGTATCTTCGATAAAAGAACAAAGTTGAGAACACCGTAACATCTCTTGGTGGGACCAATTGGAGAAAGAGCTCGCAAAGAAAAAGCGCCTGGAGAGAACTTTTGCGACAGGCCTTACCCCAGTAACGAGTTAATGCCACTTAACTAGTGTCCGACCGAATATTCGGTTTCGGTTTCGGCCCAAATAAGTGGTTTCGGTTTCAGTTTCGGCCAAAAAATGGCCGAATAGCCGAAACCGAAACTTTCTAGAATATTTTTTACATTTTATTGTGTAGCAGATATATAGTGAAAGGAGGAATAATTTAGATGCCACCAATGTGTTGATAATAACTGTACCTTATTATACTTGTTCAACTTTGTATATTATTGAACTACTTTCCAAACTAATTCTATTGTACATTTGAAGTTTAGAAAAAATAAAATTTTCACTTCGCTTCCACAATTCATTGACTGAGGTCATATATTCATACGCGCTACATCAATAGGTTATGGGCCCAGACCCAAACCGGAAGGATAAGTGAATTCATTGGACAAGGAGTCAAGAATTAGAACGCTCACAATGGCCGGATCAACTTTAAGAATTCCATTACTAAATGGAAACAACTATCAAACGTGGAAGGTGCAAATGGAGGCGGTGTTGCATAGGAGCAGATTGTTGCGTATCGTCCGTGGGCTAGAAGAACGGCCGAAGGACATAGATCTGCCGGCAGCACCCACAGCAGCACAAGCAAGTAATTACGAGAAAAGGTGCAGTGAGCAACGCGAATACGACGATAAGGATCAGGATGCACGAGCAGAACTTATAATGGCCATGGAGGCAAGCGTGGTCCAGATGATCAAGACGCTCAAGACTGCAAAAGAGGTGTGGCTTTACCTACAAGATACGTATGATAGAAAGTCCACAAGGCGGAAGGCTGAGTGCTACCGTAAGTTGGTAAATTTGAAAATGAGTGAAGGTCAGCTAATAAAAGACTATCTCATCGAATTTGACATGTGCGTTTCTTGTTTGACGGAGATGGGCGTCGAAGTTGACCAGGATTTATTAACTATTTTAATGTTGGACGGCTTATCAACGAAATATAAAGAAATTCGCGCCGCATTTGACACTGCCAACGAATTCCCATCTCTAACACTTTTGCGTGCCAGATTATTGGAAATTGGCGACAAGTTAACGACAGCAGCAGAAGAAGAGGAAGCAATGAAGGTGTACAAGAACTCAAAGAAATGGAACGGTAACAAATATGAAAACGAAAACAAACCAGGTATGTTTCAAAAACACTTCCATTACAATTGCTATAACTGTGGCAAGAAAGGCCATAAGGCAAGGGATTGCAAACACAAAGTTAAAGAGCGAAGTAACTGTGCGGAAAAGACCACAGGATTTGTGGCTGCAGCGGGGCACAGTAATTACAAAGATATGTGGTGCTTAGATAGTGGCGCTACATCACATATGTGTTGGTCAGAATCACATTTTGATACAATCGATAAAAGCTATTCGGGAAAGGTGCGTTTAGCTAACGAAAAAGAAATAGATGTAAAGGGTATTGGTACTGTTGGATTAAAAATAAAAATAAACCACGAAATAAAGAATGTAAAATTATTCAAAACACTATACGTACCAGAATTACACTGTAATTTAATTTCAACAGCAAAAGCCACTGACAATAACTGTACAGTAGTTATGAGTTCAAACAAGGCAATTATCAAACGTGGCCGAGAAGTTCTTTTAGAAGCAACGAAAACAAATGGTTTATTTCTAGTAAGGAATTTTAAAACTTGGACAGATGACTGTAAAGAAGCAACGGAAAAATTTGAAAATGAGTTAGAACTGTGGCATAAGAGGTACGGACATTTAAACTTGGTCCACCTGAATCAGTTGCAATCGAAACGTATGGTTAAAGGTTTGCCTACGTTCAAAAATCAAAAGCTAGATTGCGTAGCTTGCATTTGTGGAAAACAAACAAGAGAATCATTTCCACACAAAAACAACAAGTCATCGAGCGCAGTGTTGGACTTAATACACACAGATTTGTGTGGTCCAATGAGAACAGAATCAATAAGTAGCAAGAAGTATTTCGTGACTTTTACTGATGACTATTCCAGGAAGGTGTTTGTATATTTCTTATACAGGAAGGATGAATATCTTGAAGCATTTAAGAATTTTAAAAGGGAAGTTGAGTTGAGTACTGGCAGGAAGATCAAATGCGTGCGTAGCGATAACGCGAAGGAATTAGTCAGTCAAGATTTCAGTGACTACCTAAGGTCATGTGGCATTAAGCGTCAGTTAGCAGTAGAGTACACACCACAACAGAACGGCGTTGCAGAACGGATGAATAGAACTTTAGTAGAGATGGCTAAGTGTCTTATGATTGAAGCGATACTTCCGGAGTTTTTATGGGCAGAATTAATATATACGGCAGCACATATTAGAAACCGTTGCCCGACAAAGTTAAACTACAACAAGACACCAGAAGAATTATGGACAGGAAAAGTTCCCAACGTAAATTATTTTCGTCAAATTGGAAGCACAGCTTATGTTTTGAAGAAAAAACCAGGAAGATCTAAATGGGAATCAAAGAGTGAAGAGTTTATTTTAATAGGATACTCAGAGGAATCGAAAGCATACCGTCTATGGAAAAGGGGTACGCGCAAAATCGTCAAAAGCAGAGATGTTAAAATAATAGAAGGCAAATTTAATGTTGATAAAATAGAAATTGACAAAGAGGACAAGGGATTTCAAGAGTTTATATTTGGAAGAAAAGATAAAGAAAATGAAATTGGAGAAGCCGAATTAACAGACACAGAAACAAACGATACTCAAGCAAATAAAAACGTTATTTTGCAAGGTGAAAATAATAGAGAAGAGATGCAAGAATTTCAAGATGAGGTACCTGAACATTCAATTAAAAGACGTTTACGATCATGGAGTTGTCGAAATGAATCAGCTAAAAGAGCTGAAGAAGAAGATCCGAAATCTTACAGGGAAGCTTTGTCTTCAGGAAATTCTAAGGAATGGGCGGACGCCATTAAAAATGAATATGACTCTCTTATGAAAAACGAAACGTGGGAGTTAGTGGATTTACCAAAAGATAGAAAGCCAATTGGTTGCAAGTGGGTTTTCAAATCTAAAGTAAGACCCGATGGAACAATCGAAAAAAGAAAGGCAAGATTGGTCGCTCAAGGATTTACTCAGAAATTTGGCATCGATTACGTAGATACATTCGCACCAGTAGTACGACAGAGTTCACTACGACTCATATATGCATTAGCTGTTGAGCATGATCTAAAATTGCAGCAGTTAGATGTGTCAACTGCATATTTAAATGGAGATCTAGAAGAGGAAATTTATATGCAGCAACCTGAAGGATACATTGATGCATGTAAAAGAGGAAAAGTTTGCAAATTACGAAAAGCATTATATGGTTTAAAACAGTCCGGAAGACAATGGTTCAAGAAAATAGATGGTGTTTTTAAAAATTTTGGTTTAACCCAATCAAATTATGATCAATGTATATACACTTACAAAAATAACAAGTTTATTGTTGCACTTTACGTTGATGATATAATTATTGCATCAAATAACGAAAATTTAACGGAAGAACTAATAAGAAAACTTAAAGAAAATTTTGATATTCGAGATTTAAAGGAACCAACTAATTGTATTGGTCTGGGAATTAAAATTGGAAACGGAACGTTGTCAATTTCACAGCCTAGATATATTACAAATTTGATTGATAAATATGGGCAAACAAATGCGAAACCGGTTAAAATTCCCATGCAAGCAAAAATTGCATTGGAAAAAGAACCATCAATTTCTGGAGAGGCAGAAAAAATAGATAAAACGAAATATCAAGAAATAATTGGTTCACTTTTACACCTCGCGGTATACAGTCGTCCTGATATATCATGTAGTGTAAACATGTTATCACAGTTTTGCCAGGATCCACGAAGGCAGCACTGGAACGCCGCGATTCAAGTCGTACGATATTTAAAATCAACACAAGATTTTGTTTTAACATATCGGAAGACTGGTCAACCACTTTTTGGCTGTGTTGACGCCAACTGGGCCACTGATGTAAACGATCGCAAATCTCAGACTGGATTTTGTTTTATTCTCGCAGGTGGCGTCATTTCATGGGAGTCCAAAAAGCAGCGGGTAGTAGCAACATCAAGCGCGGAATCAGAATACGTAGCGCTTTCGGAAGCAGCGAAGGAGGCGCGGTATTTAAGTTTCCTGCTAAATGACATGGGCTACGGAACGTCGGGACCAATGGTATTATATTCGGACTCGCAAAGTGCTCAGCAAATGGCGACGTTTGGAGGGCATCACTCAAGAACCAAACACATTGAATATAAATACCATTTTATTCGAGAAGCAGTTAAGAACGAGCAAATTATTATAAAGTACCTTCCCACAACTGAGATGCCAGCTGATGTTCTTACCAAACCACTTTGTAAAGCTAAACACAATATATGTATTAAAGCTATTGGCATTGTTGATTGTAATTCAAAGTAATTCAAAGTTGAGAAGGCGTGTTGATAATAACTGTACCTTATTATACTTGTTCAACTTTGTATATTATTGAACTACTTTCCAAACTAATTCTATTGTACATTTGAAGTTTAGAAAAAATAAAATTTTCACTTCGCTTCCACAATTCATTGACTGAGGTCATATATTCATACGCGCTACATCAATACAATGTAAATAAACTTCTTTTTTTAGCATATAATATTAAATTATTTAATTTTGAATATTAGCGAGTAAGGTACGAAAGGGTGATTTTTTCATGTTAACGTTTTTAAAAAATGATTAAATTGTTTTTTTTTAATAAGTATTTATTTATTTATGCTATGTTTGTTTGTTTGTTCTTTATTTACTTAATGTAAAATTCGTTTGTTGAAAAAAGTGCTTGATATGGTTATTTTTATTTCAACTAGAAAGTTTCGGTTTCGGCCGAATATTAAAAAAAAACCGAATATTCGGTTTCGGTTTCGGCCCAAAAAAGTGGTTTCGGTCGGACACTACACTTAACCCTTTCGCTATTTTGTTGCCATATGGCAACACGCTACTATGTGGACGTCTGAACTCTCAGTGGTCTCAAGAATAAATTTTTTTATTGGTCCTTAGAATAGTTTGAAGTTTTATGAAAAATACGAAATTAATAAACAGAATATTTAAGTTTAAAGAAGAGAAGTATACACGTCTTTTTAATGGTATACATATCTTGACATAGTAAAGGAAGAAGAAGCAGAAAAATTAGATAACTTTTTAATTTGACGTTTTCTTTCAAATTAGATATTTCTTTTTTTTTATTTTGGCTGAAGTAAATGAAGAAATATTAAAATTTTCGTTATGCGTAAAAAGTTTTATGTTTAAGTAATTATTACAGCCACAACGATGTGGTTTCTCTCATAAGAAAACACTCTAAAATACAGGGTCCGAGTATAAAAATTAAAAAATTTCTTATGGAATGTTGCTAATATAACCCCATAGAAGCCTAAAACGTAAAATTTAAAATTGTAACTTTCCCCAGTAAAAATCTGTAGCGAAAGGGTTAAGTAAGTAAGTAGCATAGGTAGGTAGATGGGTAGTAGTGGCTGCCCCAAGGCGGAGTCCACTTAAGCCATAAAGATCCACTGTGGTACTACAATTAATCGAGCTTTAGTCCGCTCACTCAATGAACCAGTTTGAGCTCCTTACAAAACCTAGTAAACTATGAATTATCCTATCAGCTAGATTCCCTAGATTGTCGAAGAACAAGTTGCCCAGCTGAGCCTTCCTTCTTCTAGATAATGCGGGACAAGTGCAGAGAAGATCATGTGCGTTTTCTTTCTCTTTCTCGTCTGTAGATCTTCAACAGAAAACCAACCTAACCTCTTTGCTTGCGTACTAATTACACAGAGACCCATCAGAACACCAGTTATTGTTCTCATCTGGTCCCTTTTTAGTGAGAGAAGACAGAAGTCTAAACTTGACCAAATTCTTCGCACAGTAAATCATTTGTTGCCTTTATCCCATTTTAGGTTAGTTTCTTATATAAAGCTTGTATGAGTATGAAGCTTAGGGGTTAAAAGAGAAAAACCGATCGAATATTGTCATACCCTGTCGAAAGTTGACTCCAAAAATTCTTTAGAATTTCTTAGTTACATATTTTTTGAAAAAACTGATACTTTGTTTAGCAATGAGCGAGCGGTTATTTTGCTACGGAATCGTTTCGGAACTATCGAAATAGAAACCGAAGTCATTTGTGAAAAACGCTGATGCCGCTGTTAGAAAAAGCTCCCAAATCCGAGAAGCATAAAGCATCTTTCAATACTTTTTTAAAAATCATTCATCTTTTTCAGTGTTGCCCTATTAGTCTAGGAACACCTGACCAATTTGTTGGTGTGTTAATATTTCAAAAGATTTATTTTCTGTATTGTCATCTGTAACGAAATCCAGCATTGCTTCTCGTATCAACTAGAAAAAAGTAAAATCCTCAAGAAATAAAAAATTTTTTACCATATCCTTTTTTTAACTTTGTATCTTTTAAAAAAACTCGAACCTTGTAGAAAATTTTTTAAAACATGCAAAATATTGGAAATTATTTTTTTTATTTTATTTTTCACAATTTGTCAATAAGAAGTGGGAGTCTTAATGTTTCAAAAGGTTTTTTTTCTGTATTGTCATCTGGAACGAAATCCAGCGCCATCAGCATTTCCTTCTATCAACTAGAAAATAGTAAATTTCTCAAGAAATAAATTTTTTTTCATATCCTTTTTTTTATTTTTTTATCATTTTAAAAGATCTCAAAACCTTAGTAGAAAATTGGTCAAAACACAAAATTTAGTGAACTATTTTTTATAATTTGTTTTTCACAACTCGTCAGTAAAAAGTTGGCTTCTTAATATTTCAAGAGATTTATTTTCTGCATTGTCATCTGCAACAAAATCCAGCATTTACATCTGCATCTCCTTCTATCAACTAGAAAATAGTATTTTTTTTTAAATATTTTTTAAAAGAACTCAAACCTCAAACCTGGAAAATGTTCAAAACATTATTTTTATTATTTTTTCCTTTTTCTTTCTATTTTTTTAATCTTCCTAAAATAACTCATACCATAGTAGACAATTGGTCAAAATATAAAAAAGTTAGTGAATTTTTTCTTAATTTTTCTCAATTTCTCTGTACAAAGTTACATGGATCGACAGCGGATGTTGTTTTCTGTCTTGACCGCATTCCAAGTTGTAACTTTGTTACAAGTCGAGAAACCCTGTGTCGCAACAAATGTGGAATGTTGATTACGTGCTGCCCAGCTTTCCAAGTTCAGAACATAGCTTAGTTACGTGGAATTCGTGTCTCACTCCTTGCAATGTCCTTTCGTTGTTCGTATTTATAAAGCGCATTTTATTCAACTTTTCCCATTTGATAATACGTAATCAAAATGTGATGGGCTGCATTTGACAGGTGCGTGCTGTAAGAGTCAACAACAGCCGCAGCGACACAAAACAATAATAATAATGCACGGCGCGGCAAGAATAAGGGTGAACACGCCCGCATCACAGCGGCAACGGACGACGCACGCGAAACGAAGAGGAGTTGCGGGCTGCAGGGGAAAGCAATGTTCAATGTTTAGCGGAGAGAAATCGAAATCGAAAGACTTCAAAACAAATTCGCAAGTACGGACGAACGTACGATGACAAATAAATAAATTAGGGATCTAACGAGGTGGCAGCGGGGTCAGCGACAGTGTGGGCGACAGCGACAGATGGGTAACGCCCACACAGTTAACGACAACAGCGGCCGCATTCGCAACAATTCAACATAAATAATATTACTCGGAATGAGTCATGCGGGTGTGGGCGCTTGGCGGGGAGGAGCAGCGCGCACAGACAACGTAATGGCAACAAAAACGTTGCCAGCTCAGAACGGATGCACATCAATTGAAGGACATTGTGGTGGCAGGACAATGACGCAGATGGTAAGCGATGGTAATAATGACATCGATTGGTTAGTGGCTGAAATTTCCAGCGCCAACTTAACGCACAATAAATTTTTGCCGTCATTAAATCATTTGCAAAGCGAAATATTTAGTTTGTAAAAATTCGACTCCGTGCTGTAAGTGTCAGCGCAAGCAGTGGCACGAATGGCGGAAGAGAAATGCCAACAGGAAGAGGAAGTGAAAGGAAGCGCAGAAGCGGCGTTGTTGCATTCGAAATGGCTGCTCGAAGTGCTCAAAGCGCAAAACGCAAAAAGCCAGGAGCGCAGACAGCATCCAACTGGTTTGTTTTTGAGGCCTTGAAAGTTCAGAAAAGTATAAAAGTGGCATTCAAGTTTGGTGATTTTCTGTTGGACAATATTTTCAAATCTTTTTAACCCATTCCAGTCAATTTCCACATTTCTTGAGATACAATTTTTTCCTTCAAAATATTGACTCTTATTGAACATTTTAGCAATAAAATACAAACAAATTTCAAAAACATTTTTTTTGTTGAGAATTACAGCTTCATCAATTTTGCACGATATATCGTATAATGGTCCGCAAAGGAGTAAAAATTCATGAATTTTTGGTTTTGGTTTTTTTAAGTTTTATGAACAATTCATTGATTTTTTTTATAGAAAACATAAATTATAACAACAAAATATCAAAAGCTGATTTCATTTTGATCGAAACTTATATAAATTATATAAGTGAGAAATTGATTCACATTTATTCGGCCTTATATAACCGTTGTTGTTGTTGCAAAGCCCTTTTCCTCTCAAGAAAACACAGAATCAATTAAAATTCGTAAAGTTTTACAGAAAGATACTGAATATAACCGATTCCTTTCATCGTAGTGGGAGTGGCAAGTATGCATGTCTAACCTTACTTAACCTGTGTCTGCCCAGTAAAACACAAAATCGTCTAGTAATTCTTATTATTAATCGAAAATTGCCGAATAGTCGAATTTTATTAGCCACGTGATTTACAGATGGGCGTGGCAGGCATACAAACGCAAAAAATCTGTTACCAAACCTATAACTTTAAAAAATGCAAACATAACTTGCAACCTTTGCCTTCCATTTGTACGATATATCGTACAAAGCTTTGCAACCCTTGCCGTCATTTGTACGATATATCGTAAAATTTTTTTAAAGACTCGGGAAAAATATTTAAACGCAAAAAATTTTAAATTTTGTAAGTTCTATAAATCAACTAAGATTCAAACTTTGAAATTGTTTCGCTTTTTGGTACCAAAAAGTATTACATATTTAAAAATTCCTACGCAGATGTACCGTCATTTGCTGGTTTTTCAAATTCTTGCAAAAAGCTGCGTACAAAACGAACTCATACTGTGTAGCCACCGCTATAATGATTTATATTTTTAAACAGAATGATACAACACAGCCTACTTAATGAAAATTTAAAAGCTGTTGCATAAAAAGTGCGTTCGCTGTCAAATAAAAACTCGTCGAAAAAATTGTACGATATATCGTACAAATTTCCGGAAAGGGTTAATGTTATTTCAAACCCCTTAGAATAGTTTCTATCAGCTATGGCACTCACTCAGAACGTGAAGATCTGAACTTCTAATGAGAAAAATTCTAAATGAGAAAAATTGTTTTCGTTTTTTCCCTTAAACATTTTCAGCTTCTTCGGTTGTCGTTGCCAGCATTTTCTCGACGTCTTTGAATGTCGCCACTAATGCAGCAATTGCTGTTGGCTGCTTTTCCTGACAACATTTTCTCATTTCTTGTTAGCAGCCGGCAACTGTCAGTGCGCAGTCAACGGATGTGGGGTAAAAAGTTGTCGTTTGTCGGTTGTCAGTTGTCGGCTGTCGGTTATTAAAATGAAACTTTTCTTTTCGTTTCGTGCATTGACAAAGACACAAACAATTCTATTTGACTTACACTTTTCTCTCTACTCATTTTTCATATAATATTTTTACATTTCATTGTTAATACATACATACATAGATATGTATGTATGTATGTATTTAGATACATATGTATGCATGGATAATGTGTACGCAAATATGAAATGCATGTGGGGGTCGTGTGGCAGCGAGGCAAATGGCACAATTGCATGGCAACAATGTGGGCCAGGGAAATGTGGTAATCGGTGTGATGAATAAATTGTAATCTCTGTCGCTGACATTTTGCATTTCTTTAAGTAATCCTTACAACAAACGCATGTCACAATGATGTACGTAAAAAGTTCACAAAAGAATATGAGGAAAAATTTAGAGCATCGATATAACAGAGTATTTTAGGAAAATTCTAGAACAGTAAGAGAGACGGGGCTCTTTAGGGAGACACAAGCACAGTGAACATAGCTGTGAGCGATGGCTTGGAACAACATCTAGAAAATGTGACAACCTAAGGCAAAAAGGTCAAAAGTAAAGTGGGGATTGACAGGATACCACAGCGCGATTCTGGTCTACTGCCAGGACTGTTGTCACATAATACGAATGACTATGGTTTGATGATTTTGAATTCGCTACTCAAACCCACGACCTTGTGGCTGAAATTTTAGTACACCAATTTGGAATCAATTAAAGCTCGAATTTGAAGATCGGCTTTTCTAAGCGACACATTTCACACACAACAAAATTTGGCACATAGTGCAAGGTGCATGGAATTTGTAAGAATTCTTTCTTTGCAGAGCTACAACTAAAACTTTCTTTCGCTGTGGCTTCTTGAAACTTTCAACAGGAGCCTCTGTGTCTGGCATTTTCCTAGGCAGGACATAAATCACTTTGAGCTCGCTAAGTGCCTCGTTGATCGCTGCTGCAAGTGTGCCTCCCAAATGCTGGCAACATAATTAAATGTTTGCTGGCTGCTGGCGTTCAACTGCCGTTCTATGCAATGCATTCGCACTGTTGTTTTTATTGTTGTTGTTCTTGCCAGCAACACTGCCACACATTCATTTACATCACACATACTAAATATGCCACATGTTTACAAACAAATCCGCACAACAATAACAAAACTAAGTGCCCAAGCACGCGCTGCTCCCAGTGGCCACGTTTGTCTGTTGCTCTCGTTGTTGTTGTTGTTGATGTTGTGAACCATGCAACATAAGTGCAGCAAGGTGCAATGGGCAACATACACGCAGTGGAGTTGGCGGCAGTGCGCCACGTCAGTGATCGGTGTTCGGTGTTTCATGATCGGCGAACAGCAAGCAACTCCATCTCCCCCGATGCGTAATTGTAATCTAAACATTTGTAATGGCGCGCGGCTTGAGAGAGGCGCAAAATCAATGCTGCCGCTGCTTCTGCTGCCACTGTTGCAGCTCAATGTGCGCGCTCGAGCTGCTCGAGGCTGTGCATCAAATTGTTTATAATTTACGATTTGTAATGTTTCGTATTGATTTTGTTTTTTTAGTCTATGTTTTTTTTATTTTTTCTGTTGCTTGTGTAATGTTGATTTTTTTGTATTTTGTGTTTCAAACCTGGTAGTTTTAGTTATTTATTTTGTTTTTATATTTGGTAAGAGTACAAATTTTTATAATTTCAGAAGCAAATATGTTGGTTTTGAACTGAAACATAACCTAAAAGTAAAAAATTAAAAAAAAAAACTAACCTAAATATTTTGAAGAGTAAAAGCTGTAAGAGTTAATCTTTTTGATTTTTTTAATATTAATAAATAGTTATTGCACAATTTTTCTGCTTTTTTTTTGAAAACGCTTGACTTTTAAAATTTGTTTTATTAAAAACTATAACTTCTAATTCGTCCTAATAACTTTAAAAGGGATCCATACAAATATAAATAGTAAAATAATTTGCCTCTTTAAATTCAAGGAACATTAATCAAACTTTGAATGGAAATCTTATATCTTATATATCTTATTATCTTATCTTATATATATCTTATTATAAAACATTCTAACTAGAAAAAGTTCCATGAAAAATTCAATAATTTAAACTAAAGATCCTGAAATCAGACTTCGAACGTAAACGTTCTCAAACCGCTTCAAAGTTGTTCGTCAAAAGTAGAAATAGAAACTTGATTTTGAAAATTCGTTTCACTAACAACCACCGCTTTTAATTTTTCCTATTAGCCAAAAAAGATCCATGCAAATCAGGCGCGGATTCAGAAAAATATTTCGGGGGGGGTTTCAAAAAGTATTTCTTTAATATTTATAAAATGCCTTTTAATTTGTATGTAGTTTTATAGTCGATCCAAATATTTCGGGGGGGGTTTCAACCCCCAAAACACCCCCCTGAATCCGCCACTGATGCAAATACAAATAGCACAATAATTTGCCTCTTTAAATTGAAGAAACCTAAATCAAACTTTGAATGGAATTCTTATAAGACATTCTAACTAGAAAAAGTTCCATGAAAAATTTAATAATTTTTTTAAGCTAAAGATCCTGAAATCAGGCTTTGAAAGTTATGTATCGAACCGCTTCAAAGTTGTTCATCAAAATATGAAAACTTGATTTTGAAAATGTTTTTCACTAGCAACCATCGCTTTCAATTAATACAATAATTTGTGTCTTTAAATTTGTGGATCCTAAAGCTAATTTTGAATGTAATCTTTATCAGACATTCTCAATAACTAAAAAGAAATTCATTAAAAATTTAATAATTTGTTTAGACTAAAGATCCTCAAATCTGACTTTGAATGCAAATGTTATCAAACCGCTTCAAAGTTATCCATCAAAAGTAGAAATAGAAACTTGATTTTGAAAATTTGGTTCACTTACAACCATTGCTTTCAATTTTTCCTAATAACTTAAATCTAACTTTGACTGGAAGCCTTATCAACTCATATCAGACATTCTAACCGAACAAAAATCCATGAAAAGTTCAATAATTTTTTGAAGCTAAAGATCCTGAAATAAGATTCTCAAACCGCTTCAAAGTTGTCCATCAAAAGTAAAATGGAAACTTGATTTTGAAAATTTGTTTCACTAACAACCATTGCTTTCATCTTTTTCTAATAAGTTAAAAACGATCTCTGCAAATACAATAATTTGTCTCTTTAAATTCGAATATTCTAAATCTAACTTTGAATGGAAACCTTCTAACTTAAAAAGGTTCCATGAAAAATTCAATTATCCTCCCTGAAATCAGATTTTGAATGTAAGCGATTACAACTTGCATCAAAGTTTTTCGAAAAAGTCAAATCGAAACTTTTCTAAAATTAGCTAAAATTCACAAAGTATCACCTCAAGGTTGCCACCTGCAACACTGCAGTCCAAATTTCAAAACGCTTCTTTAATTACAGCAACACTAACTCACATCGGCAACTTGGCCATAATTACTGATCACGCCCTCAATAAATTTGTGCAAAAAGCAAAGCCCAACAAACAACCCCTGAGGTAGTTTTTTCAGTCACGAAGTACAACAATTTTAGGCGCAGCCACACCGGAGCCATGTGCGCAACAGTGGCAAGCGGACCACCGATCACAACAACCACACCAATGCCGCACACTGCACAGACACGCAGGCAACGCTTGCGGCACATTGCATCGCGTCGAACGGACAGACAGCGCAGCAAAGTTTGCCACACACGCGCAATCGCAGCGCGGCAAGCAACAGGCACCGCCATTAGTGTCATTAGCACCCAATTATGTTGCACGATTACGTTTTAATTTGGTGCAGCAAACGACGCGCTGCAACAAGTGCAATCGGAGGCACTTAGTGCGCGTTTGCCTAAAAATGTTGCTTCAGTAGCGAACCCAGTCAGCCAGCTTGGCTGCGCCTCTGACTGCAGGCGCAGACAATTCAACAGCAACAATAACAAAAACAACAACACGCAACAACATGCCGCAACCAGCCAGCCAGCAAGTCGCGAAGATGCGCATCCGCGGCACAACAACTCGGGGCGTATTCGAGCTGCCCGCCCCCTTGTGCGCATATATATTCACATTTCCATCAGCTGCCGATCGCGCACATCGGCAGCGAATACTACATACAACAACAACAACAACGACAACAATTAGCTGCACATCAACACCACCGCACCGCTGCGCGCAACATTTGCTCGAAATTCAATGATAAATAAGGCAATCTTTCACTCGGTTTTTGTGTATGCAATGTTATTGCTGTTGATTT
Organism: Melieria picta; assembly: GCA_964056695.1. NCBI lineage: Eukaryota > Metazoa > Arthropoda > Insecta > Diptera > Ulidiidae > Melieria > Melieria picta. Next base: position 82,380,065 of record OZ057398.1, on the reverse strand, counting down.
GGCAGCTGCTGCGTTAATTGCTGCTGTTTAATTTGATGCAAGAGAAATGAAATCTTACCACACACACACACACCAACGCCAACTCAATTTGTCAGTTGATATAATTAATTGAGTTGTGGTTTAGAAATTGGGAGATTTTTTAACTTTGCATTGGTTTTTGTATAACGTCAAATTTTGTGTTAAATTGTGTTTAGTTGTGCACAGAAGAAGAAGAATATAGATGGTTAGGTTAGGTAGGGAAGGGAGTGTGCGGCACAGAGACCGCACTTCCACTCGGAGGCCAATTTGGCTCATTGTGAATCTCTTCTTAAATGGTTCTGGAGCTAACCAGTCAGTCTCAAACCGGAGCAAGCCAGTTCGACCTCTCGATAAAGGAGAGCAGATCCGGAATTTCTACTTTTGCCGCGCAAGCCAGGTCCGCTAGGAATTGATCCAGGGAGCACGGAGTCAGGAAGTGTTGAATCATTTTTACTTCTTTTTCATCTCCGCAGCTTCTGCAGACAACACTGGACGAGAAGCGCCATTTGATAAGCATAGATCCAATGAAGCAATGTCCAGTGATGACTCCAACGAGCTCTCTAATAGAGGTTCGACTCAGGGACAGTACAAATCGCGTTTTCCTCAAGGAGAGGGAGGGCCATAGTAGAATATAGATTCATATATAAATTATCAGTTTTAGTTTTAGGTATAACTTAATAGAAGAGTCGCTTATGTAGAAGAGAATAGAAAAATTACAGAGAAAGGCTGCAGTTGCCTAGTCAAGACAGCTCAAGAGATCCTATTGTGATAAAATCCCCATTATAAGTATAACACATGCTTTAAGAACTTTAGCCTCAGAAGGTATGAGGTTATGTTACTGAGGGATTATTATTATTATTAAAGTGAAAGGAGTGTCCACAAATGCAGCTACATAAGCAAAAGTTTGTCTTTTGTGCCCTTGGCAAGCAACGGACCCACTTCCGCTAGCAATTAATATCGCCCAGCCAGAACAGAGCCATTTCTAAGAAACTTCCAACAGCTTACAGGTCCATAAACAGGACCAGTCTACACTGACCTGTGGCTGTTCAGTTTGCAGTGGCCCTAAGAATGACCGGAGCGCTGCTTACGCAAAGTTAAGCACGTTCAATAACTTAAGATCCACGAGGTCTTCCTCTCGAAGGATTATAGTGCCGAGGCAAATGGGCCTGTGCCGCCCGAAAAATTGGCACTTAAATAGGAACTGCACAGAGGTTTCATCGTTCTCAGCCACATGTCGCATAATCTTGAGTCTTTGGCCCCAATCCGAGTCAGATACTCGTTAATGAGAAGAATCCCTGTGATTAATCCTATGATATTTCTCAAATCACTCTTCCCTAAGCCCAGTAAGTAGCTCGTTCTGTTGCGTCTATGCGCATCTTTGACTGTCTACATGTCCTGAGATTTGTCTAGTAGCTACTGAGGATCTGTTTACTATGTATGTATTGCGATGTAAGAGGCCTTCTTTAAGATTTGGACTCTGGTATTACCAAGTCTATGAGAGTCAACTCTAAAATGTAAAATGTATCTTCTCTCGTTGGATAACTCGCTTCCTCTATGATCGCTCTATTCGTGTTGTAATAGACGGCATAGCCTCGGAAAAGCATTCCCTTAGCGCGGGAGTGCCGCAGGGTTCGGTCTTTCTCCAACCCTTTTCCTGACCTTCACGACGAAGAATCCCATCTACTCGTTTGCAGATGACAGCACCATTTGTCATTCATACTCCTTCACAAAGCGTCCCAGCTCTGTGGAGATTGAGAGAGAACGGCGCCGTATGAATGACACACTTAATAGCGACCTACAAACAATCTCCAAGTGGGGTCAAGCGAACAGGGTCGATTTTAATCCTCCTAAGACCCAATGTTGCCTGTTCTCCCACAAACGAGTCCCCCCACATTCCAACACATCCCTGGTTATGGATGGTTTGGGTATTGCGGAATCGGCAGCTCTTGATGTTCTGGGCATATCCATTAAGAACGATCTTCGTTGGAACGATCATATTTTTGGCGTGTCGAAAGAAGCAGCCAAATGCCTAAACTTATAGGGGACAGTAGGGCATCCAGCTCTATTGACTCCTTGGAGCATCGTCGAAACGTGGCATGTGTGGTTTTATTTTACCGATACTTTTTCGGTAATTGCTCAGTGGAGATGAGCAGCTTGCTGCCATCACTCCGGGTATTTCCCCGGGCAACCCGTTTGAACACTGGCGCCCATGCATTCCACGTCGAAACGATGTTCCGCGCACTACGCACTACAGAGAAAGTTCGTTTCTGGCCCGTACAGCGCGGTTGTGGAATGGTCCCCCTGCGGATATTTTCCCCAGCACTTATGATCTCGATGGGTCCATAACCACTTTACTCATAACCCTATCTCCTAACCTTTATATCCTTCCTGAACCAACGCAATGCTTTGCATTAATAGGGGTCATCCCCTGCGCGTTTGTTCGAGTTAAAAAAAACAAAATCTACTTAGTAGAAGAAATGGCAATGTCCAATGCCAACGTTAATATCGCTGGATCTCTGCGAAAAACAGCTCATTATTCCATGGGTATCCATAGCATTAGTTCATCTTTAAGTGTCTTTGCAACTTTACATGCTAAACTATATAAATACCCAAAGCCAAAGTCATACTATATACCCAAAGCCTTATTCTTGCATTCAACAAATTTCAATACATAAAACCATTCAAAGTTTTATACAACAATGCAAACATCGAAGGCGGCAACATGCAGCACGAAATGTTGCAACAATTTGTCAAAACTGTCTGCAAGTGTCTGCGCAGTGTGTGAAAACAAAATGAAAGCGTTGGCAGCAAATGCAAATAGGAAAATTGCTAGACAGCAATTCACACACACACACACAGACACACTTGCACATATGTGAAAAAGTCCAATGCAAAATGCCATTTGCGGTGAATTCATAATTCGTTTAACATTTTGTAAATCATTTGTTTGAATAGCGAATTTGCAGCAATGATGAAACTCCCCGCCAGCCGCCAGCCAACCACTAACATTTACCGGCACCGTTGCGCTGAATACGGCAAATCCAAGTCGAGTTGTGGCTCGGTCTGACACGTTTGTTAACAATGCAGCAAAATGGAACGAACAACCTGCAACCTGCTGCACGGTGCATGCTGGCTCGGCGCAGCGTTCACAAGGTGCGCGCCATGTGAGTGGAAGACTATCAGTCCAACTGACAAATATGAGCCTTATTGCACACACACACACACACACACATAGTTGGCGCAGAGCGTTGCCTTCGGGCGCGCAGTGGACGCGCATGCAATGCGCCGGCAGTGGTGCATTGTGGCCTCGTGTGCAACGTGCAACGCCGCCAATGCGAATACAATTTCACATCTGTCTGCACTTGCGGATAATTTCGGTCGCATCGCGCATAAGTCACACGCTGCTCACGCTCGCAACGCAACGCTTGTGTGGGTCTGCATTGTGCTGCTTTTGTTGCCGTCATTGTTGTTGCACATTATTTATGCCAACGTATGCAGCCATGACTTGAGAGATTCCGTACGCAGTCCGTCGTAGCTGGAGAATTGTAGCTTCTCTGTCTTTTTTGTAGCTTCGAGAATTGGGTTTTGTATTTGGATATCGTTTGTTTTTTTGGGGTTTATTTGTTTCCTTTGGAAATTTGCATACTTTGGCTTGGCTGCCGTCATCCGATGACGACGTTGAGGGCGCAATGCTGCCAGCAATGGGCTAATTTAGTTTACAGCAAGCAATGTCCATGTCTGTCCTTGTTCTTGTTCTTGTTGTTATTAGTGTTGCACGCGGCAAGGATATTTGGTTCGTTCCACTTTGTGCGCTGAAAAATTGCAGACACAGTGAGCGCGCCCGATTGTTGACTCTGAGTGGAAGGCAACGTGGACACATCTGGCTGCCTGGGAAAATGCTGCCAACGATCGTTATTCATAATACTACCTCTCCGGTCATCTTCTCTTCGTTCATATTTTTTGTATTTTTAGTTTCTTCAGTTTGCTTGCAACACAATGAAATTTCAATGGCACTGCATTAATGCTGCCAGACAGTTTGGAGGCAACGTGGGCGCCTTAAGCGTGAATGTCTCATTTTTAATAAATATACAATATTTAATTCAATTTTGCCACAATTTACAATTAAATAAAACTGCATTAAATTATTTATTGCATCGATTTGAAGCGGCTGCATTTAACCATTTTTGCTGCCAATTAGTGGCAGAAACTGCACTACGACCGCACCAACCACTAATTTAATTGGGTTTTTAACAAACAAAAAATTGTATAACCTCTAAAACATAAAATAAAATAGAGTGGCCGCAGTTAGTTGACTGCTGACAACAAAACTTCAAGCATTCGCCACAAATGGCCTAAATTAATTTTACCGCCAAAAAAAGTTCAACATTAATGCTTAAATCTACACGCGGCCGCAGCGCTAATGGCCACAATTTCAAAATAATACCAATAAATTGTTGTTGTTTGTGTTGTTGTTTGCATTGTCGGCAACTTTGAGTTTAATTTTTCTTCGACCCAACGCAATGAATACAAATTTTAGCTCTCATAAATTAGCCGAACTGAATTTGTGGGCTTATAAATTAAACCAGTTCGTTGAATTTTAGCGCAGGAGTGTTCTTAGAAAATAGATTAAATTCAAATAGATAAATAGTTAAAAAAAAGATTTTAAAAATAAAATATACATAGTTAAAAATAAAAGCGTTAAATTAAGTACGGAAATTTGAGACCATGACAAATGGCTATTTAAATGTTTGTAGTGGAAGTAAACATTTCCAAAAATGAACCAAAACAGCTACAAAGGTTCATGTTTATGCTAAATCTGATTTTAATCTATTTTGCAACTTGCTCAGACACTTGGCTCAGAAAAATTTTCGATCAGAAAAACCTTCCAATACCATGAACTATACCTTTTTATAGTATGAGGGACTTAAGTATTCTAAATAGTTCAATTTTGATGACTCTTTCTAGTCACTTCCCTCAACCATTCGAGCACATACAACACGCAGTTAGCAATCTAGACACCAACCTTTTCATGTTGCTGCTCAAAACCACAAATTTTCAAGTCCCCAACGATCTTTTAGCCATTGCAACGCCACTGTTAGCAGTGCAAAATTGCAATCACTCCATCAACTTTGTGTGATTTGTTTTAATTGGAAACATTAAGCCGATCTAATAAAATTAAAAGCGACAACATTTTGTCAACGTATTTGTTCATTGGTTTATTTTTTGCCTCGCAGTGATTTCGTACTAATTTAGCCTTCAGGGAATTGACCAAATTGACATCGCACCGTATCGCCTGGGTTGGAAAAGTGTCGTAAATTTTCATGCCATTTAAATGTTTTGTGTAATTTTGTGAATTTGCCTTTTCCGTGAGAAGAAAAAAATGAGTAACAAAAATCTAAAAAATATCAAAAGTGATTTGAACATTTCGTGCCCGCCACCGACGCAGTCAACAAGGTTGTCGTCAATTCAGCTCTGCGCAGCTGAACAGGAGCGCACTTTAGGCATGGCGGTGAAGTTATTAGGTGAGGGCGATAGTAAGTTATGGGATTATAAACAACATTTTACGAATTTTTTTTTACTGAAATGGCCACAGAATAGTTAGTTGTAAATAACATTTTGTAACAAAAAAAATGAATTTAGACAAACCCCAAGTTGCTAAACGTTGAATACAAGTCTACTTAACCCTTTTTATTTATATTGGAAATTACAATTTTGAATTTTATCGATTTGGTCTTTTGTGTGGTTATAACAACAAAATCCCATACTATTTTTTTTATTATTTATTACCGACCCCTCTTTTTTAGAGTGTCGTCATATGACAATGGTGGCTTTTATAACTAATTCAACATAATATTTTCTACTCATAACTCAAAATCGAATATTACTTCTTTTAATTTAGTAAAAATTATATATTAATTACAATTAAAAAAAATATATATTTATTATTAATTAAAATTACTTCATTTAATTTAGCTAAAATTATTTACAAAATGCATTTAAATTGAAGTAAAAAGTTAAATTAAAAATTTCCTCTAATTTTTTTTGCTTCTTGTTTCTTTACTATGTTTGTTTCTTTACTGTGCTTACTTATCTTTTGTATTAAGTATTCTATTTATTAATTTTGTATTATTCCTAAAACTTTAAACTATTCTAAGGACAAAAAAACTTTATTCTTGAAACCATAGACTGTTCAGACGTTCACGAAAAAACATGTTGCCATATGGCAACAATATACCGAAAGGGAATTGGATTCACCAAATGATAAAAAAACTGGACTTTTGTTCAAAAATTTATGAAAAATATTGTAAAAACCATAAAATCTCAAATATTTATATACTCATACTAGGAAAACTCATTGCAACAAATTATAATGCTTATAAAAATTCAACTTCCCAAGTTGTGGAGTGAAAATTTAAAATCTAGAAAAGAAATCACACAAAATATTTAATGTAGAAAACGAAACATATTTAATTTTGTATATATATGTCCCCTCTTAAGAAACCATCTGGGAATACGAATATTTCAATATAATTTCTGATATAAAACACTAAAGCATTTGTTTTTCTTTTTTGCGCCTTCTTTCATCTTTCTGCGCGCAATACGTCCCTGAGCTGAGCTTGTCAAGTTTTTTTGTGTGTGTGTGGTGTTTCTAGATTTATGACATTTTAAAGTTGAGGTAGTGACAAGCTGTTTGCGTTACTTTACAATTGCTCCAATTTGGAAAATGTGATTGTGCATGAAATTAGCGGCGATTTTTTGTACCCTACATCGAGAATAATGTGCATTATGGTTCGTATCGCAGTTTGATGCTTCATAGTTGTTGTGAATAAATATGAAATGGTGATGTGTATGAAATGTAATATTATATATAAAAATTCTTCAAGAGAATCGTTTTGGGCATTTCCGTTTGTCCGTGCCGCAGACTTTTGTCCATCTATCTTTTCACTATTTGTCCTCTTCGCCCTCTGCTCGTCCTCAGGTTATATTTGCTACTTTCATCATTTTCTCTTCTCTCTCTGTGTGCACTACTTTTCCATTACCTGCCTATTCTTCGTGTCTCTGGGTCCCCTAACTTATTTTATTCATTCGTCTTTCAATTATTTGGTTTTAAAAGATTTTACAGTTCAATAAATTGTCTCTCATCCAACTTAGTATTGGATCAAAGTTCCACAAATGACACTTCAACAAACTGAACCCAAGCAAGGCGTGGCACAGCTGTACTCGAATGTAGCATACAACTAAGTCAGTTAAGACTCACTAAAACTGCTTTAGAGAATATTTGGCGCTTTGATTTGTATTGTTGTTGTTATTGTTGTTACTGTTGGTAGTAGTGTCGCTGCAGCAATCAAAATGAAAATCGACATTTCGACAATTAGTTGGCAACATTTGTGTGGCAGAAATTGTAACTGGCCAACAAATGACAACAATAGCAACAACAACAGCAACAACATAAAAACAATCAATGAGAATGGCAGGCAAAAGGCAGAAACGTGCTGGCAAAACTGGAGCGAACATAATAGCAACAATTTTAGCGACAGTAACGACAACAAAACCAGCAACAACAACAACTACACCAAGTAAGACAAAAACAAGCGCTGTGGTTGAAGTTACCATAATGAAAACAACAACAACGAAAAAAAGCACACAACAACAATCAGAATAGTCACCACAAAACAACAGCAACAACAACTACAACAACAACCAGTAAGGCAATAATGACAACATGTTTCAGACGCGCTGATTGGTCGGCAGGCAACGAGTTGCGCGACTTTTGGTCGAATGTGCGTGATTTATGCGCCGCAACGACATAAATGGAAGACAGCGTACGTCGGATCTGTACCGCAGCGGTGCTATGGAGGAAGCGAGGGCGGCGCAAAGGGGTCACGCATTTGACGTTTACAGCTCGGACCAAAGAAGGCAAACAACACAGCAACAAATTTGGTCAAATGCAAAGAAAAAAACTAAAAAAATTAGTTAGCTATGTCTTTCACACCAGAAACATGACGAACGGACAGTCAGAGAGACACAGACAGACAACCAGACAAGCTGACAGACAGTTAGATAAAGACCGGACTGGATGGACGCACGCGTACGCAGAGTCGAATTGCTATTTGAAGAAAAGTATGGACGACTGTATGGACGCGGTTCAGTGCACTGCAATGGGCCAACTAGAGTCGTCGCTAACGGTGCGTCCCTCTTGTTTTGCGTCAACTCGTGCTGCCGTAGCAAGAATGCGCGCGCCAACACAAGAACCACGCACACGCCATCCAAATCGGCTTGCAGATGTGCGTTGTTGTGGTTTCTTGGTTGCCGCAGTTGATCGTCGATTGTGATTGCGATTGCGATTGCGTGTCAGCAGCGTCGTATCTATAAATTTTAATTGCGCACACAAACACTTTCACGCGCGCACGAAGCCACAAATTTTCCAATTGCAGCCGCTCGCACCAGCCAACTCATCGCCGTGGAACGCAACGCCACCACCTCATGCTTACTCCAATCTAATCCAATCGATTTCCATTCAATAAATCAATGCGCGATTCGTTGTGCTGCCGCCGTGTGCAGCCCTCCGCATTGCTCTGGCCGTGATTGTGCTGCCAGTACATCAGCGGCAACAGCAACAGCACGTAACAAATTGGGAGGTTAATTAAAAAGGCATAAATCACTCGATTTTCCGCACACACACAAATGCATACAGAGACCACAAAGCGTTGAGCATAACGATCGCTGAAGCTGTGAAAATCGAAGGAAATTCATTTCTGGGCGCAAATATTGTGCCGCACCGCTCTTCCGGCGACTGCAGAATTCGCCAGATGCCATCGCTGAAATCTGAGTGCGGTGCGCAGCAGCAATGTGCAGCGACCACCGGCGCAAATAAATCGCCGCCGTTATTGGCTTACAAATGAGGACAACCTGTTGCGCGGCGGTCAATATTAGAAATTTAGCACGTGGCACGCATGAAAGCAATTTCGCAGAGTGCAAAATGTCAGCCAAAACATTGAAAATTTCGAGGGCGTTCTAATTGCACAACAATTATTCGGAATTGTTGTGCATATCCTGATTAACAGTTTAATAGCGTAGCCTGATTTTTTTGTACGCCATTGCAGTGTTTCGATAGTTAGATAAAAATAAGGTCTTGAAAAGAACTGAACAACTTCAACAGACAAATTCCAGGTGGATTAAAAAATTAAAAAAAAATTAAATTAAAGTACCAGTTTTAGGTAATCGGGCCATTTGTATGTGAAATGATTTGTATGTGAATGCCATAAACATTTTTCAACTACCTCTGACCTTTCTTAACTCTTTCGACCCCAAAGTTGCCTGAGAGCAACTTCACTTATTTGTCATCTTATAGCAAAAGCTACGATTGATTTATGAGTTTAATTTAAGTAGGCACCAACAAATTAATATTTTTAGAAAAGAATTCAAAACAAATTACAAAAATTTTACTGTTATCCCCAAAATAATTTCCAATAATTTGCAGCGATATCAGGGAAAGTTTGTGTTCTAATTGAAGTCTACGAATTAGGCGCGTTTGATCAAAGCCCTGTTTCTTTAATAATGGTTAAATAAAATCAAAAAGTGATAATTTTGTATTTTTCCATAAATATTAAATCATTTTTCTGTAATTAACAAATATTGATACAAAATTTATTAAACCCGTTTTAAGCTAAAATTGTTCAAAAGTAAACTAGCTCTAGAACTTTGACAAAGAGGCGTGGTGACTTCAAATGTCGTGTGCTCACTTCTTAGGCAAGTGTTTCCTGATTTAAATACCAAAAAGTAATATCGAGACACAGGGTAAAATTCGAGGTCGAAAGGGTTAATGTTTCGCTTAGCGAAAGTCTAGAGTTTTTTTTGAACTTTTCTAGTTTATCTAAATTATTAACGGGATATTAAGTACATATATCAAGTATTCAGTGGCGCATACAGGCTTTAATTTGGGCGGGAGTGGGTTTGCATACAACTTTTGAGCCGAATACCATTCCAGGTCAAATTTTGCTCCAGCAATTTTTGTATTTTGGGGGGTTTGAATCCCAAAACTACCCACTGTGTGCGCCACTGCAAGTAATAAATGCAGGGAGTAGCGCACACAGAATTTCATTTTAGGGGGACCCTCCATTTCGTACACAACTTTTGCGCCCAATACCACATATTTCCCATCCAACATCCAAATAGACATTTGAGGGGTGCGACCCCCAAAATACCCTTACGTGCGCCACTGATTATGTTTTTTTAAGTATTAAGTAGAGGGAATTAAGTACAAAATTACCGCTCAATGCCTTCAAAGCATAGGCCATCACCGAATCACTCTCTGCTGTGTTCCGGGTCACTCGGGGGTAGCAGGGAACAAAGCAACTCATTAAATAATGAGAAAAGGAGCCACATTGTCCACCGAAGTGGAGGACTCTGTGCCATCTCTGTTATTTGCCCTGTTCGTGACTATTGATAGGTGTATCTGTAAAGAGTGGAAGTAATTAGAATCTTCATGGCAAAGTTGAGCCGACTGTTGCTGTAGCTAACCCTGTCTATGAAAAGACCCCATTTATACTGTTCCTGCAGTGGCTTTTGTAAGTGGGGTGGTGTGGGGTTCAAAGCCCTCCCGAATACTTAATTGTTTAAAAAATGTTGGCTGACAAATAAGTTTCAAATTGTATTTGTATCCTCGAGTCTATTCTATAATCTATTCTCTCCGCATCTTTTTGCGGTAATCACTGGACACTAAACTATTGGAGTCATGTTCATTAAATGATGCGTTTCAAGGATGATGTAGAAACGATACAACACTTCCTGTGCTCCTGCTCGGCCCTGCAGGAGCGCCGACTACGCATTCTAGGGTCAAAATTTCTGATGAATCTCGCTAACGCGGCAAAAGTCGAAATTTCGGATCTACTCTCCACTATGAATGGATCGAACTGCGTAATCTCGGAATGAAATCACCTACCTACTGTGGAGTCACCTCCTACCTACCTACTGTGGAGCTGACTCCACAGTAGGTAGGCAGGTTTGGCAACATCAAAGCGGAACCCACTTAGGCCCAATGTAATACTACAAATAATCGAGCTTGAGATCTCTTACTCAATGAACCAGTTTGAAGTCCTTACGAAACCTAGTCCTTAGTAGACTCTGAACAGTCCTATCGGCTAAATTCTGTACGTGGTCGAATAAGAATTTGCCCAGATGACTCTTCCTTCTTCTAGATAATGCGAGAGAAGTACATAGAAGGTGAAGTGCATTTTCTTTCTCTTTCTTATCCATACAGCTACGACAGATATAATTTAAAAACAAACCTATCTTGCGCCAACAGTGGCCCATAAAAGAAACTACAATCGTGGTTCTATTCTGATCTCTTTTTAGTGAGAGGAGCTCTCTAGAACGACAAAAGCTGAAGGGTGGTGAAATTTGGCGCACAGAAAATTCGGTGTTACCTTCAGCCCATCTTATGTTAGTTTCTTGTATGGAACTTGTATGATTACGAAGCTTATAAGTTTCAAGATAGAAACCGAGTATTGCCATTTCATGATCTAAAGGGTGTGTACACCAAAATCGGGACACTTTAAACCCCTGTATCTTTTAAAATAAAACTCTTTGAAATGTAAAATTCTATATTACTTCGTTTTATTTTTATATCAGAAAACAAGTGTCCCAATTTTGGTGTGCACACCCTTTAACTACTCAGTCGTTCCAAAGACATGTCAACCATTAGTTATAGTTCTATTGCCTTTGGTCGTACCTTGCCGAGTGAGATCGTTTGCTCTACAGTTTCCTAGAATGTCTCTATATATGTTCCGGAAACCAGCATAGGCCAATGCCCTGAGAGCGAATTGGCTGTCCGATGGTATTAGGATATCTTGCGTCGATATCCCACTTACAATAAGCCAATTCACCTACAAAATACAACAAAATGGTCAATTTTACATTTGATTTCTTTCTGCTCTGCAAAAAATCTACTGCTTCTACCTGTTTTTGGAACGTAATCTTCACACTGGGACCATTGAACTTTAACACTAGAAATACCATTGCGGTCATTTTGACGGTTTTTCATTTTTGAATATCTGAATTTATCTCAGTATTTCTATTAACTTTTGCTTTGATGACTTTCTTTAAATCGGGTTACAATTAGCCAAATCCGATGTGTGCTTTTCGGGATATCAGCGGATATACATATGTTATGTGTAGTCTTTGTAGGTATGGAAAACTTGCGGGCTTTCTGGAGTTAAGCTTTTTAAAAACTAGCGGTCTTTTTAGTGTTAATTTGTTTAAAAACGTGCCTGCATTGACAGTTTATGACTCTCTTTAAAATTTGTTTCTTTACGTAGATGGCTGAGAAATAGTTCAAACTTAATTTGCATGCATTGAAATTACACATACAATGCGATATAATGAAGAAATTTTTTTTAAGGTTTATTCAGGTCCAGTGGACCATAGTATGAGGCCGGAAGGTTAAGGAAACTTCCATTTGAACTAACAAATACCTCAATTTCTCATATCGAAATCCCTAAAAAGTAGACTTGAAGTTTCTGGTCAAGCTTCACCAACACATTCGCCTCAGGCACGTTGGGTGTTCAAACACGCAAAAATGCAACACTGCACTCTACTCGTGTGCAATTATCTCACGCCAAATCTCAACGCTTAGCTTAACTGCAACTGCGATTAATGCCACGTCAACCCCAAACACAAACACAAACACTAACAACTCATGAGCGCTCTGGTGAAATATTTTCCCCTAGCGGCAATAAATAATAACAAAGAAAAACAACTAAAAATGCGTGTATTATTTGTTTGCGTTGCAATTAGAATTCATAATTTATTTATTTCTTTATTTTGTTTAGTTTTTGTTTCGGTTGAGTCTCTCGCAAATTTTACTCATTCAACTTAACATTATTTATTTGATTTGCATTTGCTGCGTGAAATGCTCATTTATTATGCGCTTCGTTAATGTTGTTGTTTCTGCTGCTTCTTCTTCTTCTCATCATCCACTTTCTGCTTCTTCGTTTACTCTTGCTACAATTATTTATTTAACACTATACATGTGCATATTTATATTTATAATATTTATTACATACATACAGACTAAATACATACAAACATTTTCATATATTTACGATTTTGCAGGTTTTCAACTAACTAAAACTAAGGGGGAACAAAGTGCAGCTGGGACCATGGGGAGGGGGCCGGTAGTGAAGTGGGAGATGAGAATATTATGACTGAAATTATTTCGTGAGAGTGGAGAGAATTCAAAATGATTTTTTACATACATACAGAAATTTTCTTAAATCATATTTTTACATGTTTCAGTTTGATTTTTATAGGTTTTTGCAAGTGCTGAGCAGGTTTTTGTCTTGAATGAAGAAATTATAAACAAATTATTTGATGCAATTGGCAGCATGAAGCCAGAGATAGACAGACATTGTGATATTTATTGTGTGTTTTCTTGGATTTTATTTGCGCTGTTTTTTTATTTTCTATGTTAAGTTTAATTTTTGTGTACAAATACATACAAAGTTATTTACATAGATGGTCACATGCATGCATACATACATACAATAAATACAAGCATTATGTATGCACGTACGTACGTAAATTTCGTGGCTCATTTTGCTTTTGTTTACAGTGGTTTTTTGTTGGAATTTAATTTAATTTCATTAAATTTAATTTAAGAGGTAAAGAATGAGAACTAAGTACATTTTATATATGTGTATATATATGTGGTTGTGTGTGTGTGTGTGTGCATATAATACAGCATGTTGGCTGAAATTGGACACAAATGTTGTGGCCCAATGAATTTTGTGATAGCAAAGCTCGAATCAAAATTTCCAATAGCGGCCACAAAAATGCTGAAAAGTTATTTGCCAGGCAATGAAAATAAAAAGAAACATTTCTTTTTCATGTTTTATTTTTTATTTATTTGTGTTTTTAGTTTTTGCAAAGCGTTGCCAACGATTATTTATTTTCTAGTTTTTTATTATTTTTTCTGTTTTTCGCTAAACTTCGCACTTTCTTGTTCTTCCGTGTTTTGGTTGATTTTCATTTTTTTCATTTTACAAATAAACAAAAATTATATTTGAGTGTGTGTGTGTGTGTAGCAGGCACTATTTGGCTTTTTGTTTGCATTTGAATTTTTATTTTGCATTTTTTGCGCAAATTTTTGCTGTTGTTTTACCGTCACAAATAATTTTGCAGCTTCAATAAATTGCAGTGTTAATTAGGTTTTTTTTGTAAATCTTATATTTTGTATTTGTATTTAATTTAAATATTTTCTCTTTTGGATTTCTTATCATTTCGTAGCAGCGCCGCAGCAATTCTACTTAAGGCCGAAAATACGTATTTCACTTGAAAGTATGCAGTTTGTTTGTATTTTACTTTTGCTGTTTCTTTTTTTTTATTAATTTTTGTCTTGTTTTTACTACTTTTGCGTATTTATTTTTGTTTATTGTAGCGTCTACATTTCAACATTTTTCTGTGATGGCATAATTATTAATGAATTTTGTACTAGAAAGCTTTCGGTTTTAATGAGTAAATGTTTGCATGAAGTCAATGGTTTAGAAAATTCTATTTGTGTAATTTTACACAAATACAAGTTTTAAGCTGAAAACGCCCAAATTCAATCTGTGTAATGTTACACATGCGCAATCTTTACGTTGGTTATGAAGTGTAAATATTAAAAAATCAGATTTCGGGAAATGATGCAAGCATAAAAATTCAGTGTGTGTAATTTTACATAGGTACGTGAAATTACACAATTTTATGCTGGTTCATAAAATTACACAAATTAAATGTTGGTTTTCACTAAGCTGAGTGATAAATACTTGAAGTTATTTATGTAGGTTTGTAAAATGATCAAAATTTTTTAGGGAACTTGCTAAAAATGTTGTAATTTTACACAACTATCATCTTGAAGCTGCATGAAAATGCAGCAAAACCAAAATTGCATATGTTAAGTTTGACCATAAAATAATTTTTTCACAACTTAGAACAAAATAAAGCTGTCCGAGACCTGATGGTGGGCCCCATAGATCGTTAGAGATAAAACACAAAAACAAACATTCAAACAAATTCATTTTGTACCAAAGACTTTTTATGATTTCACTGCACTATATTCATTTCAATTCTGTTAAAGAATCGGAAAAATCGTAACTTTGAACTAATTCATTATGATTAGACAAGTGAAAAAGTATGTTCAATGGAGCAAACCTTTAGCTTTCAACTAATTTATTATGATTTAAAAATATATTTCAATATTTTTATAAACCATGTATACAAAGTTAATCAATTTTAAAATTTATAAAAATTTATGTGAAAACTGATTTAGTGAACATTTATAAAACATTTATCTGAACATTTTTATGAACTCGGAATTATGTGACACAAAGGGAAGGAATCAACTTTAAACAATTTTAAAAATGTTTAAAAATTTTCATAATTTTTGTTTTTAATATTCAGAAGTAAAAAAACATTTATAGGAAAAACATTCGGAAAAAACATTGAACTAGAAGTGACAAAGTAGCTGTTGACGTAAAGATCTCGTAACTGATTCATAAGCCCTCAAGAGACAAGTAGCGCAGCTAAATGCAACTGGGCCCCTGGCCTCAATTATAATAAGCCTGGAATGAAGCTTAGGATTGAATCGAGCCGGAATCGAAATCAATTGACACCAAGATTAGAAATACCATTTATACCAATTCAATAGTTTAATTTACAAATTTAGTTTTAGCAACAATAGATCCCTTCTCAAAGCTACTTAAAGGCATGAAGAACTTTAACCCTTAAATGCATGGCGTACCATATATGGTACAATACTAAATCCTTCGTACATCTGTTGAATCAATTTAAATCATGTTTGTGCTTGCTCTAGATTGATTCGAAAATAATTGCCCCATGCATTTAAGGGTTAAGATCATAGTTTAGAAATTTTAAACTACAATATAACCAATCTTTGACATATAACCAGACAGACCATGAAAGTTCATTAAGTATGTATTCGTGCGGCATGAAATTTTCTCAAGGAATTCAGAAAGATATATTGATCAACTGTTGAAAAGAAGTAGTAAAATTTCGAGAACTTACCATCTTTTGATTTGAAATAAATATTACTTTTAATTCAACGTTTTTAATAAAAATATTTTCAGCATAACTTAACTCGATAGCTTAACCCTGCTGATTTGTCCAGAGCTAAATTTTTTAGTAACGATTTTAGTTCACATCCAGCACGTAACATAGTAACAAATATGGCGGCGGTAGCTGAAAGTGTCGCAATGACTCAACAACTTGGCTTGTCATACGCTGTATTTTACGAAAGGACCTTGGTTTGAGTTCAGTTAGACAAGCACCTAACCGACTAACATACTCGACGGCTTTTGAGGCCCATTGTGATGCCCAGAGATAGTGTGGCAAAGTCTTAGTAAACATTGTAAGGAGGTGTTTGAAGAAAAAAATGCAACAATTAACCAAATTTTTAAGCAGCAATGAGGCTCGTTTATGGCTGAGTCTGACGACAATCGCAAAATTGCCATATTTACTCTAAAGAACAATTCGAGGTTCAAGAGCATTACATCCAAACAGAACAATGATTTAGTGTCGTTTATGGGCTAATGACATCATTGGCCCATATTTCTTAAAAAATTAGACTATCGCCCATAACGAAGAACTATTTGGTGACTGAAATCGTGACTCGTGATAATGATTACATTTAGTTCCAACATTTGCCATACAGCCTGTGAAAACATGGCTTTACTGCGAGAACAATTCGGTGAGCAGTTCATTTCACATAAAGGACCAGCAAATTGGCTGTCCAAATTATGTTAAATTACACCTTTGAACTTTTTCCTGGAGGGATATGTAAAGCCCAAAGCCTGGATAAGCCAGCTACGAGGAATTGGAGGAGTTACCACTCGAAATACCCAATAAACGCACTGAAGATTTAAACTTCAGAATGACCCATTTTAGTTGCAATGACGGCCAACGCTTGAAAGAAATAATCTTGAAAAAATAAATTTAAAGAATCATTAGTTCAGTTAAAATTAGTCGATCAAATTGAATTTTTGTTGCATTCAAATCTGTAAAGCATTATTCGAATTTTCAACAACGTTTTTTCCCCCAATAAATCCAATTCAATTCCAATAAATTATTGTAAAATTTTTACAATAAATCAAGTCTTGAGTATCTCTTCTAAATATCTCTTTTGCCATTGTTCTTTGGGTTATTAGTTGTCTAAATAGAATTAGACAAATTTTGTGCCATTGAACTCTGGACAGATTGTGTTACTGTCAAAGCTGGAAATCTATATATGAAAAAGTTTGAGGGGGGGAAATTGTTTTGAAACAATATAATAATTCAACTTTGGGCTTCCCAGCAATTAGGATCCATACCTGTTAGTGATTAGTGGAAATAAGTTAAATTTTTCTGCAGTCTTATCGCTATTCAAAAGAATTCATAACTAAGAAAGTAAAAGCTTCCTTCAAGGCAAAGGAGATTTCAGGTTCAGATCAGGTTTCTGATTGTGGAAAATTGGACCTTGGATGTGAAACAAATATTTAGAAAGCTCGACGTAGATACCGCAACTCTTAATGTTCCTAATACTGAAGACTGGGTTCTTTAGATTCCTGTCCTGACACACACATTTTTTATATTTCTGCTTGATTCAGAAAGGATTTGGGAAAGTCAAACCCGAAATTCTTTCTTGATTACTAAGCAATGACCTGTCGAGTTCTGAGAAGACTTCAGAGAAGAGAAAATGACTCAAATAACTTGGGTTCACTCGCCAATAGCCACGTTCTGGGTTCTGAAAAGCGTTTTCAAACAAGCAAAGCACTCAAATAAATTCAATCCAGGCGACAACAAATGAAATGAAAAGAGTCAATGTTTAACCCTTCAACTGCCACCCACTTAGACCCGTAAACTGCTAACTCGCCAACTGCAATCGACTACGCACATTTCAACTTCAACAGCATTTTCGTTTTATTTGTTAAGCATTTAAGTATTTAATTTCTTTCGTTCAGGTAAAAAGTTCATAGTTCACACTACTATAAAGAATTGAATTGAGTTTTGTTTTATATATATTTGGTTTGCTCTCAACCGACCACTGCACTCTCACGCACGCACCCACGCACTCGCCCACCCGCACCCGCCCGCCTTCGCCCACCAACGGTCGCTTCACCAATTTCAATAGGCCGTCGCCGCGCCCGGATGCATCAGGTGGTGATGGTGATGATGGTGGCCGAAGTGATTGAGCGGATTCATGGCGTCGGCGCCGGCGGCCGGCGCTGCCGTGTGGTACCACTCGCTGGGCGGATGATGTTGCGCCGGATGGTACAGCAGGTGGTGGTTGTGATGGCCGGTGACCAGCATGGACGCGGCCGCTGCATTGCTGCTGCCCGCCGCACCGCTCGCCGCGACGCCGTGCTGATGATGATGATGGCTGCCGGCGGCGGTCAGTGACGGCGGCGGTCCCAGTGGCGGTGGCAGATAGGCCGACGTGGCCATTAGCTGCAGCGCTGGTGATTTTGTGGCGTGCAAGCTGCTGTTGTTGTTGTTGCTGCTGCTGCTCGAATTGGAGGTGGCGGATGCGTGCGAGCCGTGCGGATGATGCGAGCTGCTGGCCGAACTGCTGCCGCTCGAGGCGCCCAAATGGAT
This sequence comes from Melieria picta, assembly GCA_964056695.1. Classification (NCBI taxonomy): domain Eukaryota; kingdom Metazoa; phylum Arthropoda; class Insecta; order Diptera; family Ulidiidae; genus Melieria; species Melieria picta. The sequence goes on along the minus strand of OZ057398.1, from coordinate 82,361,417 downwards.
GACACTGTGCAGACCGCTGGCGCCGCTGCTCGGCTCCGACTTGATGGAGTGCGGCGAGGACTTGTTGATGCTGCTGCCGTCGGCAGTGAGGCGCGCCGAGGGCGGAGTCTGCGTGCCGCCGGTCACAATGCTGGAGGAGGAGGACTCTTCGCCTTCGCTGTCGTAGCCGTGTGAGGGGGACTTCTCATCGATGTTGCCATGCACCTGTTTCACAGAGAAGGGGAAAGAGAACGTGAAGGGGTTTAATTAATAAATAAATACTTGGAAATTGTAAATTTTATTTGAAACTTGAAAGTGGAAAGTGGTTTTCATCTACGACAATTTCTTTGTGATGTGCGGTGTTGCCACACTGCTGAGTCATGCATGGACCACTTACCTTCATGTGTTTTCGCAGTGAGGATGGATGAGTGTAGGATTTATCACAGCCATTGATGCGACAATTGTACGGCTTGTCCGAGGTGTGCACGTGCGAGTGCTTCTTCCGGTCCGACGAGTTGGCAAAGCGACGATCGCAGCCCTCATGCTCGCACTTGAACGGCTTTTCACCTGAAACACACAAACCATAAATTTTGCAATCAGAAAAAGTATTCAGTTTTTTTGCATTTAAGAAAAGTGCAATAAAAAAGTTAAAAGAGCAGAGCTGCAGCGTGCAGTTTTGCTGGTTGTTGTTGTGGTTGTTGTTGCTGCCGCTTTTGGACAAACTACCACATTCATTGCTGTCGTTTATGATTTATGAGTCGCAGTTGCTGGCGCGCATGCGTCCAATGCGGCACAGGCATTTCGTTTCCATAATTTTGTTGTTGCTGTTTTGTTTTGTTTTTTGTGTGGAGGGCAACAGGGGCAACGTGCAACATACGACGCGAATTTGTTGTATAATAAATAATCGTGTTTAAGAGTGCCACATATACGATATCCCCCCCAACCCCCTCCCCCACATACCTTAGTCTCAGCGCAAACAGTCATCGTAGTAGTAGTTGTTGTTGTTGTTAGTGGTAGTGATGATGTTGTTGGTATTGTGGCTGCGCTGATTTCATTTCACACAAAAAGTGATTGCGATTGGACGAACTGCGGCCATAAAATGCTAAATGCTAAAGTCTACTCCCACCCCAACACCCTCCGCCCCCGCTCCCCATCAAATGTTCCCCTTCAATTCCGGCTGAGCTTTGCTGCGCTGCTTGCCTGGCAAATCATGAATGGTGACGTTGCACGTTGGCAACGGTGGCAGCACCATTTAAACGATTCGCTTTATTTGCCATGCTTTGTTTTGTGACCAGTGTTAGTTGTTGTTGTTGTTGTATGCTTGTTGGTGGCTGATTTTTTGCATGCGATAAGTTTTTGGTGAGACACCAAACATTTATTTGCTGTTTATTCTTTGTCTCTGCCCCCCAACCCCCACCCCCGCCTCCATGCCATTCAACCCGTCTCAATCGTATTTCGTTTGTGCTTTGTTGTTTTTATTGTTGTTGACTTTTAAGAATTCCTGGTATTGCGATTTGCTGCTGAAATTATGGCGCTGACTAGCAGCCAGCCGTGTGATAAATAATTTCTGCATGCGAGCTGCGAATTTATTGATGTTTTGTTTTGCTTTCGTTTTGTGTTTGGTCTTACAATTTTTTTATTGCAATCATTCTGTGCTCCATTTTGCTTTCTTTTTTCTTTTTTTTGCTTTTCTTATTGCTTTCGATATTGTCATTGTTGTTGTTGTAGTGATTGTTGTTGGTTTTGTTTTTGTTATTTGTGGTTTGCATTTGTGGTTAATTTACTGGCTGAAAGGTGTTTGTCATCGGTGTGGTCCCATTTAAATTTCATTAATTTTCTCATGGTACATGTTGTTGTTATTTATATATTCTCAATTTTTTTATAGAGTTATAAACAAATTTGCACATTTTGAATTGATGTTTGACAATTTTATGGTTTGTGGAGAGGCATTTATTATGGCTGCTTTTTATTGCGTTAAGCAAAATATGTGACTAAGTTTGATCTGAACTCTTCCTGAACCCATTTGAAACAAATATTTAATAGTAGTTTTATAAAGGTTTTGTAACTGACATATATATATTTTTTAGTTAGGGTAAGGTAAGTGTGCTGTCTCTTTATGAGACAAACTTAGGTAAACAGAGTGTAAAACACTGTTTTTTCAACACACATTTCAAACGAGTGGAGGAAGAGTGACTGAGAGCTACAATGCACACTTGTGTTTTCTTATAATTTCCATCTATGTACTTCTAGATGAGCATTTTAACAGCCCAAACTACGAATCGAACCTAGAGCCTCTGGAATGAAAAACCAGTGCGCTGAATTGTCGATGTTGACTTGAAAGTATGTAATTCAATAAGGTATTTTTCTTGAAGGAAACCAGCTGAGAGTCATGATTGGATCACTGTTGTATTGATGGATCACTGTTTAATAGGAACCCATACAAAAAGTTTGAGCCTATTTTCCAATGATTTCTGACATAACTGAATGAGGTATGCATGAATGAAAAAAGCGAGGAAATTGGATAAATTTCATCTTCCATGTACTTGTCTTGCAGTCTCTAGCAGAAGAAAAATTCAGTTGGGAAAGTTCTACTTCGAAAAAAGTCTCTAGCCGAAGAAAGATTCGGTTCTTCTTCAAACAACGTATTTCATCTTCTACGTACCTGTCCTACAATCTCTGACAGAAGGCAGAATAATTTGGGTGAGTTCTTCTTCGACAATCTGGAGTTGAGATTTGGCCTATAAGACTATTTAGATTCCATCTATCTTTCTAAGAAGCTTTGACTGGTGATGTTGATGGGGAATACAAGTCCAAAAAGTTGTGATAACACAAAGGGTCTCTTAAGAAAAGGAGGAAAACATACTTCATCTACTTCTATGTGCCTGTACTGCACTTTTTAGGATAAAAAGGATCTATCCCCGGGAGAGATCTACTTCGAAAAACGTACTTTATCTTCTTTGCACTAGTTTTGTAGTCTCTAGCAGAAGAAAAATTAATCTCGGTAAGCTATTCTTCAACAACTTGGAGCTGGGTCTATCTGGATTTGTTAGAAGCTCTCACTGGTTCTTTAACCCTTTCGACCAAAAAGTTGCCTGAGTGCAACTTCACCTATTTGTCATCTTATAGCAAAAGCTACGATTGATTTATGGGTTTAATTTAAGGAGCACCAACAACAACAACAACAAAAACAATATTTTTAGAAGTGAATTCAAAGCAAATTACAAAAATTTTACTTTTATCCCCAAAATAATTTCCAATAATTTTCATCGATATTAGGCAAAGTTTGTGTTCTTATTGAAGTCTACGAATTGGGCGCGTTTGATCAAAACCCTGTTTCTTTAATAATGGTTAAATCAAATTAAAAAAGTGATAATTTTGTATTTTTCCATAAATATTAAATAATTTTTCTGTAATTAAAAATTATTGCTACAAAATTTATTTAACCCGCTAAAATTTTCACGTCCGCTTCTTAGAAGAGTGGATAAGGAAAAATATATTCCTACATTTTTCAATTAATTAATTTCTTAGAGGAATGGATAAGGAAAAGTATATTCCTACATTTTTCAATTAATACATTTTAATATTACAAAAATCAGAATTTCTAAGAGGTTCTACCGATAAATTGCTTAGGCTGGGAAAATACTAAGTAAAGCATTTGTCAATACTTTCTTGCAGATATAAACCAGCTGCCGTGAATAGAAATCGGGGGCGTCCAAAACATACTTAGATAAGATAGATTTAACACGAGTTATGTACTTAATTGCTACCCACATCCCTTAACCGTCATGAAAGGCACGGCTTTGAATTGAATTAGATAAAAAAGCGATATGGGATCCTATGCTTCCTAGAGGTGTCGAGAGGAAACCCCATGTTTCCACATTATTTTAATGAAATAAAGCGTTTAAACTTTACAAAACTCAGATTTCAAAGATGAATTTCCTCTGACTCTATTATAGCTTTGGGCTGTCAAACTACTAAAAAAAATTTCTTAATGACTTCTTTTGAAATGCTTTACACTTTATATTTTTTTTATACCAAAACTCCATCCTCATGATTTCATATAAACTTAACCCATTTTTTACCGCCCTTAGATCCCGTGGACCGATTTTGAAAATTTTCATAACACAGCCTATTTAGAGCCTCCGTATGCCATTTCTGCTTTCAAAAAAATTAAAAAAAATTTTTTTTTGGGCTGGAGCAGATGTGACTTTTAAGACACGTTGGCAAAATACGTAAGCCAAATTCGGAAAATTAAACATTTTTCAAGTTTAAGTTACTGTTTCCTTTTAACTACGCATCGAAAGTAGTTGCAACCAAGGAGAAAGTTGAATATAATGCGATTCCCGTGTTTTTAAGGACACACCAAAATATTTCAAGCTAGAACACGCTTAAAACTTTAGAAAACTGTAAGTTTCATAATTTGTAGGTCAACTTTGTTTTTTTAGTAAGCAGTACTAAGTGTTTTATTAAAAACAAAAATTCATTTTGTATTAAAAAAAAAAAATTTTTAAAACCCTTAAAAAAGGTGGTCCTGTTTATACCAGTTTTACACTAAGTGAAACCCTAAAATTCGGAAATAGTTGTTCGCAGTTTGAAAGCCAATGAATGTAGCTTTCCGATAATGTAAAAATATTTTATATGCGTTAGAAACTGTTATTTTCAGAATTTTTCAAAGTTGCCGTGTCTTTAAAGACACGGCGGTAAAAAATGGGTTAAACAGAATTTAATAAACTTTCGAAAGGTATAAAAATGCCAAATGTGGCACACAAATGTATGCAAATTTTTCCAACGAACCGCTTAATTCGCAACTTTTTTTTTAAATTTTTAATTTCAACAATATTAATCAACAAAATCCACAGCACATAAATAAGTGCGAACGAAAGTGCTTATTCCAATGCGATGCACAGTCGTTAAGGCTTTTAAGTTGATTTCGAAAAGCTGGATTACGGGCAGCTAAATCCTGGCGCACTATAAACACATCAACAACATTAACTGCAACAACTCCAACAACAACAATGCCAGCAACAATATGAAAAGGTTGTTACTTATATGAAAATATTTTAAACGCGCACACACACAGGTGCAACGCCAATCGGGGACATCGGGAGAACACAGAACATCGAAATGGGCTTTACACGCCATAAAAATGAATGCGCGCCACATTTATACATTTGAATTCGGCAATGAGAATGCAAAGAATGAAGTGAGAAGAAAAATGTGTATTGTGAAAATATTTATGAAAAGCCATACACTCAGAACAACAAATACAAACCTGCTCGGTATTGTAAAAAAATGAGGGAAGGAGGCGATTGGGCCAAATGAACGCGAATGCAACGCATTCTTATGGTTATTTTTATTGTTTTTGTATTATTTGAAGATGCACAAAAAGTGTCAGCTCAACAAGTCAAAGTGCCATAATAAATAAAATTATTTATGTGTGTGTGTGTGTGTTTGTTTGTTATAAACAAGCAAATGATGCGCTGAAAAGGTGTCTTAAAGGTAAAAGACGCCATTGCAGTGCGAGGGTTGAATGGTCCGGGGCCAAGGGGAGAGTTACAACAAAGTGCGCTTTGCCGCTGGAAAAACGTTGCGAGGGAGTGTTTGCGGTGTTGGGTTAGGTTGTGTGGCCTACAAATGGCGACAATGATGTGTGGTGTTTAGGACACAAATGCAGTAAAATGCAGCAGAGTTTAAATGTTGAAATTAGTCAGAAAATTATATAAAAGCGCGTTATAGACGCGCGGGCGGGCACCAATCGACCGATGCCATAAATTATGTGGGATCAGCGCGTTAGTGGCCATTGTGTCCTATTAAATTCACCTGTGTGCGCCTGAGTTGCGCACAAATAATGAAAACACAAAAACAACAATAATGCATACAGACAATAAGTGGCATAACAAAAACAGCGTGCAACAACAACAACAACAAAAAAAAACAAATAAAAAATCAATACAATACAAAGAGCAGAGACAGAGAGACGAAAAGGTCTAAACTAACAGATTAAACAAAAGGCCCAAAAAAAAAGGTTACACTTTGGGCGCATTTGACACTTGAAGTGAGACTACAAGGCCCAGTGTATACAAAACTTCGCTGTTATGGTACAGTGTTGCCTGGATAGGCGACTCGAGAAAATATGAAATGTGCTAAAGTAGTTTACGCCACTCGACTTCACTTTGACCTAACCTAACCTAACTTTTATGTCAGTTTGCTCGGCTTTTCGGTACAATAGCAATGACTTTCTACAACTCATTGAATTGGAAATAGGCTTCCCAACTATTAAAACGGTTTAGGGAGGACAAAATTTGGCTTGAGGAGGACTTTATATGGGAACTACTTTGTTTCAGGAGGACATCACATTCCTTCAATATTTCACCATGTTTTTAGAAAACACAAATAAATTAAAGTAAGTAAATTTTAACTTTTTAACCACTTTAAAAAATAAAACAAAACGCATATTTGTGCGACTGTAATCAACAATATCAAACAATATTTTCAATATCAACATCGAGATCACACAATGCTTTTTTAATGCATTGTGTATTATTTCCTCGTGACAATTGCCTTTTAATATGTTTTGGTTTGAATTCTTAAGATTAACGAAAAGGGAATTATTTGTACCAAAGTTTGCATTCGTATTATCAGCACTTAGGCACACAACATTTTTTATTTTTAAGTCTAATTTTTCTAATGCGGTCTTAATCATGTTGAACATTCCAGCAGCTGACTCATCCGGATTTTCAACGAAGTCTATAATTTTATTTTGAATGCGAGCCGATAGCCCTGGCAGCTAGTGCTCTTAGTTTAACTGTAAGATAAGAATTTATTGTTATCCTACATATAATAAAATAAAAAAAAAAATATTTTGAATGCCCAAAGCAGCATCGAAATATTGGACACAAATTGGAAAAATGTTCCTCATTGATTGATTAAGTTGCCTTGCTTGCCTTGCTTGAGGAGGACTTTTTGGCCTTTGAGGAGAACGGAGGACATTTTCTGTTCAAGGAGGACTGTCCTCCTCAAAGGAGGACGGTTGGGAAGCCTAATTGGAAAGTTCTATTATCAAAGGTGCTATACTTAAGCCTGCTTGTTGTTTAAAAATTGTTTGTTGTTTATAAGTGGCATACTTCCAATCTGAGTTGAAAACCATTAAACAAAAAAAATTTTCTTCAAAACTACACCTTCAAGTTATTTTTTCAAGCCTTACACATCATCGGGTAACACTGTAGTCACCAATGCCAGCCGCTAACAAGTGCGAGGGTTAGCAGCGTTTGCTGTGCATTCAAGGCTTCACAGCGCCCAGGATCGATTGTTGCATCACATTTTATTTGGGTTAAATGCTTAACATGGCCGGTCAACGAAAAAAATTGTGAAAATGTGATATTTTATGGGTTATTAAAATCATAGAAACACTAAAAAAAAAATGTTGAAAAAATGGGAAAATTATGAGGCCATAAGAAATTTTAGGCACATTTTCAATGGGAGAAATACAAATGTTGCTGCTGTCGAAGGTTCGTTTAAATTTACAGATTTTCTTTGGTAATTTGTAATTTATAAACTAATAAAATGTTGAATTTATACGTTTTTGTTGTAGCTGTGGAATTCATTTAATTGGTGTCATTAAGAGCGAAGGCGGCTGCGTAAAGCTGAAGTTGTAGATGATTCTTTGCATGTTGGCAGACATTTCTTGGAAATGTCACATTTACAAATTGTTAGTGTCTGACATTTTCTTTAATTTATGCATAATCCTTTACAAATACACAGACAGACAATAAACTATAGGTTGCTCTTTGTTTGAAGCTTGAATAAGTCAAGTCAATAAGTTGCTTGAATAGGTCAACTATTTTGAATTATTTTTGCGAACAAAATCGGTTAATATTTTGATCAATGCTATTATGAAGTGTTGACAGGTGGAAAGTTTGAATTTGAGTCATGATGTAAAGCTAAAATCAGTGGTTGAGTATTGTTATGAGAGGCAATTGTAAGTCTTTTCGAGTTAAAGTTACTAAAAAATGTGCTAAGGTTGTGAATCGAACCAACAACTCTCTGCCTGCTGGTACAACGCACTAACCACTGACCCACGGCCGCAGAATCCAATTGTTGCAAATTTAAATCAGTGGATTTTTAAACCAACAACTTCAACTATATTTTGAGTAAAGTCTTTTCAGACTGCCTTCACAAACAAATCTTTAAATCATTGTATTCTAATCGAATTATGGCGTTCAAGGTCACTTCAATTTCGAATATGATCCAATAATTACATAATTTAAATATGACTGGCGCTGCAAACAAACCAACAACAACATACAACTTTCAACACACACTCAACAAACCAAACAAACACCCATTGCGTCCTCTTGCCACTTGTGACATTTTCCTCGTTATCATTTCATTTACGGACACTGCTATTAGTTTACCTCTTTCTATAAATATTCAGCACTATAGCTGGTATTTTTGTTGTTGTAATATTGCGCTTCATCAAGAAATTACCATGCATTGCGGGAGATTTTTGTGCGCGCAGCTTGAATGGCGCTGACAATTGATTCTTCGTCGACTGCTTATTGCGGATTAAAATCACTGTCGCCGCTTCGTTCCACCCCAAAAAAAGCATATATAATACAACAATAACAACAAAACAACTTCATTAACTTGGCGACCGCAACTTTAACTCAACTTTTCCCCACTTCTTCTACTCTTTCTGTACACTTCTTCTTGTGTCCCATTGCATCGCATTTGAATGCCACAACGCTCAGCTGGCTCCAATCTCAATAATGGCGATCAATTGGGCTGACAATAATCAAGCAGAAAAGAAAAAAGTTTCACACCTCGAGCTTAAAAAAAAAGTTGAAATTACAAAAACCAATTGATGATCGTTGTTGTTGGTGTTGTTTACGATGTTGCTGCTGGTTAACTTGGCGACTGCATGCGGTGTTATTTGAATAAGTTGTTGCTGTAGTAGTTGTTGTTGTTGTGTTGCTGGCTTTTCATTCAACATTCTTCAGACGAGCGCTGCATGAAAAGCGCCATCTGTGGCAACATTTGCCGCCTGCAACGCGACATCTTCAATACGCGCCACTCGGGCCCGCTTGTCGCGTTTCTTTGTGATGCTTGTCATATTTTTCCTTTGGGCCTTGGCGTCGTCTTTATGTCGGCAGTGTGGGTGTTTTGTATTTGTGTGTCATTTAATACTAATTTATACCTTTTTAAGTACACTTAAGCGGATGAAAAGTTTTTAGCTGCAACAACCAAACAACAACAACGAGTACAGTACGGCAGTATAAAAACAAAGCAATTGAACTGTTGGCCTGACAGAACGTAGAGTGAATTGTTTATACATAAAACAACTCAAAGTCGTAAAACACGTTGTTTGTTGTTTGTGCAGCGAAGCTATATTAACCTTTTTACGATCAATTAATGGCATTTGGGAATTCTATTAATTTGTTTAGCTAATATTGAGTGCTCGTTACAAAAATGGGTCTAGAGTTCAGATGGCCCATGGCTACTATAAAGGGTTAACTATAATAGTACAGAGGGTAAGGTTCAGATGGAACAGATATGAACCATTGGTCGAGAAAGAGTTAACTAGTATGACGGTTAAAGTTCAGATGGAACACATTTCAATATTTGAGAGATGATTAACCAGTACTTAGGAAAAACTTTGAATATTGCTTGGCGCCTGAGACTGAATCCCAATGAGTCATTTTGATGCAAATTCAAGGTCAAGACCCCAGTGATTATTTCTCCGGAATGCGAGTCAGAGGTTTGTGGTTTTCAATCTCAACTCAAACTGACTTTTCTTATAGTTAATATTCGATGTTGTCTGCCTCTGTTTCATCTTCAACTCAAAGCACACCGAAAAAACGAGTAAACCCCAAACCTTTCTCTTCTACGTCTCCACTCGACTTCTTCTTAGCACTTCACAACGCTGTTACGAAATCTCAAACACAACAACAACAACAACAAGAACTACCTAGCTTGGTCCACTGTCACAACGAAATCGCTTGACAAGCATATGTCGTGCACTCAAATATGATTGGCTCGTACAATGCCATAAGTGCGCGCGGCTAATGCGTTTGTTACGCCTTTTAACCAAAACGAGTTCATACGCATTGTATGAATAACCCGAATAAATGCCTGCAAAGTGGATCGGGTCGTGGTGCCCGACCCTGTTTCAATGACATTTCGTTGCTATGCGTCATGTGAGGGTCTTTTTCGCTCTCTTTGTACGATATGTCAAATGTTATTGTTTGACAGTTCAACAAATACTTTTGACATTAGCTCTACACATGCTTACGCGATTGGTTATGGTTGGTTTGATGGGACATTTTTGTGATATGTTGGCGCCACATTTGACAGACTATTTGTTTTAATAATTTATAGAGAAAAGATTATTATGTAACATTGCATGTTGACGAAAAGCGTAGAGCAAACTTTTTATTTTTTGAAGTAAAACTTCTTTACGCACGCTTGACTTGGGGAGTAAGCTGGCGAACGCGTGACGTAAGCGTTTCACGAAAACATAAAATAAATTTAAATATTTGTAGAAAATTAATATATGTATATGTACATACATGTATATATTGTACACATACATATATATATATATACATACAGATGGAGCGAAAGAAGTTTCACTTCAGTCGTGTGGTCATAAGCACACTCGTTTTTTTTTTATGAAAATGAGTGGAAATTAGAAAACAAATCATTGTTCAAAGTGCTTCAGATCGACTCGTAAATGAGAATGTATTGATGTTAAGCTCTTTGAAAAGCAGAAGAATAAACCAAAGTAATTTCAGAAAATATTTTATTCAAAACACATATATAAAAAATTTTGCAAGGCACAACATGGAACAACACTGAGCGTGTGTCAACAGCTGTTAATCACAGGGACTTAACTATTATAAGTTTTTTAAGAAAATAATTGCAATGTAACTATTACAATGTCACATAAAGAAAACCTTTTTTACGTTGCTTCATAACTTTTATGAAAGACATTTTTTTTACGTTGCCTTACCACATTTTGAGTATGAATGGATTTTTAATTGTTTTTTCAGTTGTTAGTGGAAATTAGGTTTCTGCAGTTAATTTCCGTTTATCAATTTAAAACAATTAAAAATCAATTCATATCAAAAATGTGGTAATTCAACGTAAAAAAATTGTTTAGTCAAAATAATAGGTAAGGTAGGTTATCGGTAACGTAAATGAAAAAAAAAATCATAAATAAAAGTTATGAAGCAACTTAAAAAAAAATTTTCTCAAAATAATAGTTATCGGTCATAAATAAAAGTCATAAATAAAAGTTTTGAAGGAATGTTTTTTACATTCCCAAAATAATAATTTACAATCCCAAAATAATAATTATCGACAACGAAAAATATACTTGTTACTTATAAGAGTTATTATGCAACTACAAATTATTTATTACATGATAATAGTTATAGGCGACGTAAAAAACTTCTTATTGGGAATAATTATTATAGAGCAATAATTATATAAATTTCTTAAATTAGGGCCATTTTTTTATTCCCAAAAATATGGATAATAATTATTTTAGGTCTCTGGTTAATCATTATTTTGAGAGCTCGCTCTCTCTCTCTCTCTCTCGCTCTCACTTTTAAAGCATTTTAAAGCAAATCAATCTTAATTCAAAACTTTTCAACCATTAATTTATAACAACCTCGACCAAACAACGCATTCAACTGAATTCTTTCTGTATACAAAGTTACAATTTCAACTTCGAAGAAGCCACTTCGAGCCGTTTTACAAACCATAAATACGACAATACACACAAAGTAAATAATTTCATATACGAAATTTTCGTCATTTAAACTCAACACAACCAAATCCCATTAAACTGTTTGTGAAGGGAGAAAATCCAAAGGAATTGTAATTTTCTCCATTTTCATGTTGTTGTTTTTTTCTTATTCTTCATTTTTCCGCCCATTTATAAAATGTCAATTTCAGTCTGATTCTTTTTCTTCCCTATCAACACTACGAGCCCATTTCAAGCTTTATTAAGGAACAAAACATAAAAAAAACAACATCGAATGTGGAAGAAAAAGCGAAAATGGTCCAACAGCCTTTGCCAAGTTGTAACCTTCGTGCGGAAGAGCCAATGACAATACGGAAGGCGACTGAGCAGTCAGGCGCAAAGGCAACGCAGCCAAAGAAAAGCGGGCGCCACAATACGCTCGGCGTTTAAATCCCATTTTAGGCAGCAAATCGGCAATCTTATTTGAATATTTCAATAAAGTAAATCCACAACAACAACAACATGAATATTGAGAGAACAAGAAACTAGTGACGGCGGCTGTAGGCAGTAAAAAGCAATAGCGGACGTAGAGCCAAAAGCGACGCCGCATCCAGCAACTCAATGACTGCACGTTGAAAATGGCTTTTTCCCCCCTCCCCTCTATGTGGCCATGCAATTTCGTAGCGTTTAAGTGCGCGCGTTTACGCGGCTGCCACACGCAGCCAGCAAATAGGCCGAACAAAGGCAACAATAACAGCAACAACAATAACAAACACCAGCTGGCAAGTGCGACACATGCCGACGTCTTTCTTCTTCGTGTTAAAAATAAAAAATAATTTTTTTTTTCATTTTTTGCATATTTTACGCGAGTTGTTTGTTTTTATTTATTTTGCATGCTTTTCACATAAAAAAGAAAATACGATAATATTTAAAAGTGTACATTTTGAATGAAAAATCTTTACTGCGTTCGTTCGCATACGCGTCTTTCAAGCCAAAAATTATGGATATTGCGTAAATTTTCGCGCGTATGGCAACTCTGCCCAGTGCCGAGTGGGTGGCAATGGCGATGGCGGCAAGCGATAACGGCAAATGGTGGTGGCAGAAGTTTCGGGGGTGAAAATTTCATTTCATTTTTGGTTGACTCAGGGGCGTTCTACCAAAGCGCCCGCACACACACACAAACACACATAGAAGCACGAACTGCTTGCGCGCACATTGAACGCAGCACTGGGTGCGGAACAAAGTTGGGTGCGAGTGGAGTGGCGTGGCGTGGCGTGGGTTGTGGTGGAAGGCGCATTAACGCAACGCTGTCAGCTGCAGACGACACACGCTGCAAATATTCGCCTGAAAGGGAACATTTCGAACTGCTCGACAAGTTGGGCGTCTGTCGGCGTGTGTAGCGAGCGCGCACATTTGTCTGTAGCTGTAGCTGCCTCTGTGTGCGCGTGTGTGTTGGTACAATATGTTTTGGCATGTCAGACTGAAAGCCACCCAACCAACCCTCAGCCAGTCAACCCGCCAGCCCACAACAAGCGCAGGGATGTTATTTCATTCGGCGCTTGCAATATGTTCTGACATTGCTTTTACTTTGTTGTTGTTTTCGTTGGCTCATTGTGTGTATGCTCGTGATATTTGTGATGTTGTTGTTGTTTGTGTTGTTTCTGTTGTTGTTTAATGCTTCTTGCTGCTGATGTTGTAGGCCGTTGGCGTTGTTTTATGTTTTCATAAAGATTTCGCCGTTTCGTATTAAATAATTTTTTCTAGTATAGAATTTATTGTTGCTTTTGTATTTACGTTTTCATTTCAACTCTCACGAGTATTTCATTTATTTTCTTTTCTATTTCTTAGCTCATTTTGTGCATTAAGTATTCTTATTATGATTTTTTGTGTGTGCCACACCTTCTTCAACCAAACAAAGCACAAAAATAAAACAATACTTAGTTTCTTTGGGATTTTGTATACATGCAATATATATATATATATACATATGTATCTATGTAAATATGTTTTGTAGCCATTACCAGCTTAAGTCTGTTTGTCGATTTGTGCGCATTTCCTCCGTGTACTCATATGTCTTGTACAATATTTCACTTGCACACTTTGCTTCTTCCGCACAAACTTTTCGTAAATTTCTTTCGTTAGTCCTTTTCACAGTTGCTTTTTCTTCTTTTTCATAAAATTGATTATTTTTGGCTTTGCGTTTTCTTAGTGTGTTAATACGCAACCATAGCATATAAACTTTGTTAAATCTTTAAGAAAAGCCTTAGGAGCTTCAGTAGATATTCGCTTGATTTAGGCAGATTTTAAGACACAACTCAAATTTTAGTAAGCTGAGTTACTTATTTCTATTTAAAATTGCCACTATTTAGCAGCAAGAATTCTTAAACTCTACTACTGGCCTTATTCGGGCAAAGTTATCAGGTGTACAACTTTGCTTCCGCCGTTTTCCGATAGGTGGCTGTACCGGCTGAGGCTTGTTGAAATACATAGATGGTAATGCCTTTAAAGTGAGTGTGGACAGTGCCTAACGAATTGTCATCGCCGTTTCAGTGACAGTTGTTCTTGTTTTCGTATTATTCACGCTCGAAAATGTCCGTTTATGTGCCCAATTCTCGCCATTTGCGGGAAGTTTTACTTTTCTGTTACAATTCGCAAAAAAATGCAGCTGAAGCGCATCGAATGCTCTCAGAAACTTACGGTGATGCTGCTCTGAGTGAAAGAACGTGTCGGGAGTGGTTTCAACGTTTTAAAAATGGTGATTTCGATGTCGAAGACAAACATGGTGGTGGAAGAGAAAAAACCTTCAAAGATGAACAACTAAAAGCATTGCTTGATGAAGATTCGTGCCAAACCATCACAGGAGATCGCTACCGAACGCAACTGATGCGCCTTAGTCGCGCGCTAAAAGAAAAGCGGCCACAATATCAAGAGCGACATGACAAAGTCATCCTCCAACACGACAATGCTCGGCCTCACGTCGCAAAAGTGGTCAAAAAGTACCTGGAAACGCTGAAATGGGAAGTCTTGCCCCTCCCGCCGTATTCCCCAGATGTCGCCCCTTCTGACTTCCACCTATTCCGTTCGATGGCACACGGCCTGGCAGATCAACATTTTCAATCCTTCGAAGAATTGGAAAAATGGATTGCATCATGGATAGCGTCAAAAGAGGACTCCTTTTTTCGAGCCGGGATCCGAAAATTGCCGGAAAGATGGGAGAAAGTTGTCGGTAGCGACGGACAATACTTTGAATAATACATCTGTAAGCACTTTTTCGCAATAAAGCTTTTAATTTTGGAAAAAAACGGCGGAAGCAAAGTTGTACACCTGATATAATTGTATGTTATGAGATTTTTTATGAGCTGAATCGCCTAACTCTATTTAAAACTACATAAAACTGCAACTATTTAGCAGTAAGAATACTTAAACTCAACTAAGAACCGTATTCAGGGCAAAGTTATAATTGTAAGCATGAAAATTTCATTTCATTTCACAAGCCTGAGGTTTCTAGAATTTGTCTGGAAAAGAATTAGAAATAGTTGGAAGAAAGTTTTCCACAATTTTCTGAGAAAGGAAATACTATATATTCCTCTCAAATACTTTCGACCTGGTTCAAACAAAATAACTAAACAATTAGTCAATAAGTTATTTAGGGAATTTTATTCCAAATTTGTTAACCAAAACAGTTATACATAAAACCAAAAATAATATCAATTATATCATTATATCATCTTTGATAAAAGTATACAAATGTATGCATCAAGAACCTGGGAAACCGTTGACAACTAAACTTTTATGAGAAGATCAACAAATATATCTCTAGATTAATTTTTTTCTCTATTTGAAAGGGTTAAGACAACAACAACACTAATCATGGTCTCATGTAGATCGAGACAATGGTTCCACAAACAAAGTGTTTAAATGTTCAAACAAAGTGTTTGATATCCTCGTTTAATGCTCCATACTTCTGCATAAGCTACGACGAAGAAAAATCAACTCGATTAATTATAAAATAAGACGGGAGATTATATTTCTGCTTAGCAAGAAGAAAAACCTTTTGCTCAGACTTTTTAAACTACATTTTACCACACAGTTTTAGCTTTACTCAACACACTCCGCTTAGTACAAGTAATGCAGTTTCATTTTTAAGAAAAACATTAAATAATTCCCCTAAAAAAATTTGAGAGATGTTTCTGCTTACGAGAAAACCCATTTACTAAAATTCTGTTTGACTACAGTTTAACAGTTGTACCTTTTTTAAAACGCTAATTGTAATTTGATTTTGTGTGACAATTTGTCACAATGTTTGAATTAATGAAACACATAAACAAAAAGCAAGTAAATGCTTTCTGCTTTATTCTACAATGTTCTAAATGAAGTTATTTCATGAAGAGTGTTTTATTGGGGTTTTCTAAAATATTTCATCCTGACTCTTTGGGCATTTAATGAACACAAAAAATGGCTTTGAAAAGTCAATAACTATCTATAAATAGGTATGTTATTTTATTTATAAATGAAAAGCTTAGAAACATGTACTAAGGGTTAAGGATATGCAGTAAAATCTAAAGCCTTAAGACACGCAAAATTATTGAGAAAATATTGTGTATAGGTGACGTTCTCAATTCACGCAAAACCATTTAAATAATACATGAAAAAAGTATTTTATTCAAGAATACCCAAAGTTTAAAGAGTTAAGATATGAAAAATTATTGAAAAAATATTGTGTTCTGTCTCTTATGTATAGTCCAGTTCGCCCAAAACTATCTAAATGTATGTGTATAGGTGACACTCCCAATTTACACGAAACTATTTAAATAATCCATTAAAAAAGTATTTTATTCAAAAATACGCAAAATTTAATGAGTTAGGATACGAAAAATAATTTAAAAAATACTTTGTTTTGTTTCCTATAGTCCAATTCTCCGAAACTATCTAAACAATCTATAACAAAATCCTATTTCATTCGAAATATCATCAAAGACATGGATCCACAAAAACCTAATCAGTTTTATTTCATTCATTAATCAAATCGTTCATTAAGTTCTACAATAAAAACGATGATATTTTTGAACTCAAAATCAAATAATTATGTCATTTAATATTAAGACATTTTCCTTCCAATTTCTACAAACAAACATTTTTAAGTTTAATTACTTATAAAAAACAGAATTGGAATTCCTTTTTTCAACATTTTTGTTTTTTAATTATTAAATAATTTGCGTTATCTATATGCAAAAAGCATTTTACTTTACGTAATAAAACCTAAATAAGTAAATAAGCAAAACAAATGCATTGCTTCCTGTGGTGAAAAGGTTCAGTGGCCGCCCCTCAACGATATTCCGCATTCAAATGCAACTCTGCGCAGTGGAGGCGTGCGCTTGCGGCTAATTAGCCAAACGTGTTTATAAAACGTGAAAATTACTCAATATTAAATGAATATTTATAGCTTGAGCAATGAAAAACAATAACAATAACAAGGAGTGCGCGCCAAGCGGACTTGAATCACGAAAAACAACAAACATAACAAAAAAACAAAACTTCACAAAATGACAACGCTGATTAATTAACACGCCAACTCAAGATGACTCAACAGAAATGGTGGCAAGTGGCCGAGAGGAAAGCAATGCTTAAAAGAAAAAAAATCTCTTGCAAAATTTAATTGATGAATGCAAATGTCGGCGACAGCCATAAGATTAATTAAAATCGAGCGTTTGTTTGGGACAGCAGAAAAAATTGATAAGTAAAATTGGATTTATTGAAATTGTAACATTTAATTGAGGCCGATCAATAACGCTACTGAAATGCAGCCACTTTGACACCACCGAAAGTCTGTAACAAAAAACACAAATGAAATGCACAAATGGCTGCGAACAAAACGCATTCATTTATTTCCTACTTAAGTAGCAAATCTGATGCCTTTTTACGAGACGGCAACTATAAAAGGTGCACAAACACATTCACAAAAAAAATATAGCAAACAGATCGGAGGTAACAAAATCATCACTCAACAGTTCAATGGCGCAAGTAGTGACGACACAAAAAGTAGTGCTTGGTGCCCTTGTTTGCAGGGTTGGCGCCCTAATATTTGGTTTTTTTTCACTGCTACAAAGATTGCCACATTTTACAACAACAGCAAATGCAGTGCAATATTTTGCAATAACAATCAAAGTAGGCAGACAGCAAAAACGAAAATCGAGCCAGATTTGCTGCCTTGTCTGCATTGTTGCATTTTTCCTTTTTTGTTTGTTGATGAGAAGCATATTTGTTGTTGTTGCACATTTAGTGTGACACTCTCAAAGCCGGAAAAGCCAAACCCCAAAGGTAGAGAACGTAATGAATGGAAATAAAAGAGAATGAGGGGAAAATGGTGAGGAAAATGATGCTTGAAAAATGATTGGTGAGAGCAGGATTTGGGATTTTGGTAACTGCAAATTGTTGTTGTTATTGTTGTCATTAATCTGAAATACACTGTTGCCAATGGATGAAAAGATTTTAAGCACTGTTCATTAGCATAAAATTCAAAAACATTTAAATTTCTATAAGTAGTGAAGAATGCAAAAAAGTGTTGACCAGATATGTCAATTACTTGATGTCACATTTGATTGCAACTTTCATATCTATGGTAACACAAAGGGGCTTCTTTGGCCTATGTGAGCTTCTGCCTTTAACCTTACCTAACATAAGCCAACCTTCATGTCTTCACTGATTTATGCAAGTGTGAAAATTGTTGTCATTATTAGTTCGAATTCCTTAATCAACACCATATATAAACACTCCTCTCAATATTGTCATCAATATTGATTCCATTTATAACATCTTCTATATCATCAACGTTATCAGAATCATCACTGCAACTTTATCATAAATAATAATCACAATTACGATATTGACATTATTTCGATATTTCGATCATCTCCATCAATATCATCAATGTCTTCTTAATTATTGCCAACTTAGCGCTTCATACAAATCACCAACACATAAACATCATTATCATCGGTCCTAACCTCACCATCTCTCCCCACCTCGTCAGTTCAGTCGCAATTTCCATGCCGAACATCATCGACTCTGCCTTCGTATGCAACACCATTTAATTCCATCATTATTCAACGTGCTCATCATCATCGCCAGTCAGCCGCAACGTTTTGCAACCTTTAACTGGGGTGAGTCGGCTTTCACCGGCTCACACCAAATCCCAACGCACCAACTTCACCCCTCTGACACACTGCAGTTGCGCAACGCAATGGAAATATTTCATTCTTACCGAGTTTTTTGTCATAAATTCATTATTGTTGTTGCTGCTGGCTTTGTTGCCATGAAAACCGTTGAAGGGCGCCGAGATTTATGATTTTTGCATTTACGTATTTAGTGTTTGGTGTTGAAACACCAACAAAACTCTCTCACACACACACACACACATTTCAGCTATGTATCTATTCGCTGTCGATATTTTTTTGGGCCTTTTCGGCATTTAGTCTGCGCACACCAATTGTCAAGTGATACGTTAATAATTGACATTGGGGTCAGCAGCCGCTTCGTTTGCTATTATTTGTTGTTGTTGTGTTTGTTTTTGCTGCTTTCGTTCGTTTCGTTCATAATTTCCAGTGCGGTTTCCCGAATGCTGCCTTTGTATGACGCACCACTGTGGGCTGGTTCGCCTCAAAATATCAACAAAGTAGCATTCTGCATGGACCGTTAGGGCGGCAATGACTGCTTTAAAAGTTTGTTTGAAACAAACAAATTTTACACTTGAGTAGTTAAATTGTTGTCGGAAGAGCGGCACATAAATAACTAATAAAGCGAGAAGCGGCCGATAATGAAGCGAACGTGTTGACGCAGCCACGTGTGGAGGGGGCACTGGCAACACTGTCTGGCGTCCAGGTGGAGGGAATGCAAAAAAAAAGTATCGAAAGAAATATTTGCTAAGGGAAGGAAAGTTTATGATAATGTGTTGCGTGTCAATGATGGTGTTTAAGGATTTGTAGAGCGAGAGCAGAAAGATAATGAATATTGAGTTGGTGAGTGGGAAAAGTAATAGTTTTGCATTGTTTTGAATCTTGAAATCAAACGCAACAATATTGAATATCCTTCTATGCAGTTTCATATGAAGTTAGTTGACTTTTAGAAGTTTACCATTGACCAAAAGACACAATTACTTGCGATTTGAATCCACGATTAACCGATTTACTGCTGACCGTACCAATTGAGTTGAGGAGAATCCAGCAGTTTCTTGCCGAAAGAAAAGCAATTTGACTTATTAAAAGTGATAGTTTCTAGAGTTGGCTGATTTGAAATGAATTTTGATTCCTTGAAGTCAAGCGGGACAATAGCAGTGTTTGTGTTCTGCAGCTCCTGCTGCCACCGCTGTACGAGAAGTGTCAATTAACTAGAAAATATCCAAGAGAACTGTGTATTGTCAGTGTTTATTCGTTCTCCTTGTTATCTCCTGTCTCCGCAGCTCCTGTAGCCATCACAGTACGAGACATAAAGGAACAGTGTGCAGTAATGGCCTCAGGATTTTAAAAGCCGAACCTACTAGTCCACGAACTAAAACTTCCTACACCAAAGGGCAATATTTTCCCCAACTATTTCTTTTCAGATTTCTCATAGCATTACTTCAATATTCACACTTTTATGACTTAATTGACTATAGTCGCAAGCCAAAGCCGTCTCCTTTCCCCTATAACATCATATTTTATGCACAACTTGCCGCATTAAAAATACTCCCTACTCAACAAGCCCATTAATCGCTTCCATTCCTCTCGTCCGTCTCAATGCAAATTTCAACGTTCTGTAAAATCACGGCATTCTGCCGTAGCTAATGCAGCACCTGCTGCCGCAGCGTGTACTTGTACGCTTGTACGCCTAGTTTTCGACAAAACAAATTGCTATTCGTGTACAGATTTTCGCAAACGTTACGTACGCCACGCTACGACCATGCGCCGGTACGGCAGGGCGCGCAATGTGGCAACGTCGCCTGGCCGGTCGGCCATATTCATCATCAATAATACATACGAAATTAATAAAATTACCACAAGTACAAAATTCCATTGCTGCAGACCCGGACTCAGTTAGTGCAGACAGCAGAGAAGACAGTGCCGAGTGGCTGGTGGGGATGGCGAGCGGAGACAGCGTGCTGCAAGCTGTAGAAGGAGCCGAAACCGGCCGGAGGCAGGGCTGTGTGAAGCTGCGTTTGATAGTTGCAACGACGCCAAGGACGGAAGGAAGGAAGCGGCCATTGCGAAGCGGTTGCGACGAAGAAGCGGAAGACATGTTTGAGGTTGGAGATTTGGCCATTTGGCTGTTGGTGCAACTAATCTGACCAACGTTGCAGTATTTGGTTGGTGCATACGAATTTGCAAGGCAAATGTTCGCTGGTGGCGCTGAGGAGAATTGTGTAAAATGCAAAGGCGGTGGTGCGGAAGTGTAAAGGCTCTGAATGCGAACGTTGCAATGACTGGCGCAGTCCAGCAGACGTGCAGAGCGTGTTGAAGACGCAAACTGACAGCCAAAGTGCGGTTGAAAGAGGGGGGCCGAACGCGCAGCGCCGTTGTAGGTGGCAGGCCCACAGGCAGCCGCCGGGCGAGACAAGCGCTCAGACACAGCCGTGTTAGAAGGTGCTTTGGCTGCTTTTGTGTGCACATTACAAATGTTCCCAGTAATACAATAACAAAAGCATAACTACAGCAAGAACAACACCAACTGCAGACACAGTAGACTTCAAGGTATTCCAGTTGCTTGAGGTATGGGGAAAGTCCACATATGTACTTAGATATGTACATACATACAAGCAGTACGTACTCGCACAAATCACTAACGAATATGTCTGCTCATATTGAATGCCGTTGTGCTAACGCTCTAACCTCACTTTCTTTAGCACTGCTTCGTCTGTGCCAGTGAATATTTAAACCAGATTTGCACTTCGAAATACCAACAACAACAAGTTAAACGTACGTACTGCTAAGCTGCCAACCAAACTAAAAACTCGCACCATAGCAACCAGAGTGCAACTAAAGGGCGACGGGCTGTCGTTGCGGCTGGAATGGTTGTTGTTGTTATTAGTGTATGTGGTGTATGTATTTATGCTTCTAATATATTCACATGTGGCTAGGGTTTCCTTCTGGGTAAAAATTTTGTGAAAGTTTGTGAGAAAAATTTACATAAAATTATTTGAAATTTTTAAAAAATATAAATAAATAAAAGAAACAGTATTTAAAAAGTTAAAGTTAATTTTAAAAAAATGAGAAAGTGATAGTGAAAAAATTATTAAAAAAGTTAAAGGATAAATAAATAAAAGTAAAACAATATTTTAAAAGTTAAAGTATGAAATTAAGTATAAAAAAGTGGGAATATGATAGTGGCAAATTTAAAAATAAATAAAATTAAATAATAAATGAAATAATAATAATATAAAAATAATAAAATAAATATATAAAAAAATAAAAGTTAAGGTGTAATTAAATAAAAGTGAGAAAGTCATAGTGGAAAAATTATTAAAAATAGTTAAAGGATAAAGAAAAAAGTGAGGAAGTGATTGTGAAAAACTTATTTAAAAAGTTAAAGAATAAGTAAGCAAAAGTGAGGAAGTGGTTGTGGAAAAATTATTTAATAAATAAATAAAAGTGATACTGGAAAAAGTTAAAGTAAAAATAAAAGTGATACTGAGAAAAGTGAGAAGTGAGAAAAGTGAGATAGTAGAAAACTTATTTAAAAAGTTAAATGATAAGTAAGGAAATAAAAGTGAGACAAATATTTAAAAAGTTAATGTATAAATTTAGTATAAAAAAGTGAGAAATGATAGCGGAAAATTTAAAAAATAATTTCATTGATTAATAAATAAAATAATAAAATAAATATATTAAAAAATAAAAATAAAAGTTAATGTGTAATTAAATAAAAGTGAGAAAGTGATAGTGGAAAAATTATTTCAAAAGTAAAAGGATAAATAAATAAAAGTGAAAAAATAATAATGGAAACATTTTTTAAAAAGTTAAAGTATAAGAAAATAAAATAGAAAAAGTGGTAGTGGGAAAATTATTTAAAAAAGTTAAAGAATAAATAAATAAAATTCAAATAGTGATAGTGGAAAAACTATTTAAAATAAAAGAAATATAAATAAATAAAATTGAGAAAATATTTAAAAGCTAAGGAATAAAGTTAAGTATAAAAAAATTAGAATATGGTAGTGGCAAATTTGTATAAAAATTAGAAATTATGAAAAATTTAATTTTCAAATGTGAATGTTGAATTAGGAATGAAAAAAGTAATACTGGCATTGAGGTAAAAACAATTAAAATCTTGAAATTGTACAAAAAATTACAAATATTAGTGAAAACCTGTGCAAGTCAGTGAAAGTATGAAAATTACTGAAAAACAATGCAATTTAGGACAAGCTTTCAGGTAAGTGAAGCAGAGAGCTAATACGAGAATTAAAATGAGATTAGAATCTGGGCAATCCAAGGCGAATCTGCCTTAAAAAAACCATTTCATATGAGTCGAGGAAAAATATTTATTGTAATTTAAAATAATTATTAATAAATAATGAATGTAATAAATTTAATATTAAAAATCCATTAGGAATACAATCCATGTCAATTCCAATATCAAATTACATTGAATTAGAAAAATTGGATGAATTAGAGAATGAAATTAAAGATGAATTCACTACATGAACTTAGGATATTCCCAATAAAAAACGCCGAGAATTGAAAATCCCTATATCCAAATGCAAATGTTCGTTGGCTGTCTTCGAAAGCACTTCTTTACCCTAACCATCCAATATTAACCCATTTCCGCCCCTTCAATGTTTGCTGATGGCACCTTGCACATTGTACATACGTTTGTTTTTCTAGCTGCTGCACATACTTTACACACATCTGAGTTTATTTTCAGTGTTCAGTTCTGTTTTTTGCCAAGCTTACGCCACGTACTAACTGCAGTTGAGGTTATGTTGCTGGTCGAAGTGCCGCTTTGGGTTGTTAACTTTATTGTATTGCAGTTTGTGCATAGTTTTGTCTAAGCGCAAATTTGCAAAAACACTAAAAGTACAATGACTACAGATTTGAATAGGGCCAGACTACGCCACAAAGTGGTTGTTTGTATGTGTGGCATGTTAGGTGGAGTGAAAAGTGGAAACTAAGAGCAAAAACATTAAGAATTATGGGTTGGTTTGTCTTAGAGAAGAAATATACCAGCGAAAGTTGTTCAAAGCTTGCATAGTGAATTGAAGGCAAATAATATAAACAAAGATAGCTTAGAAGAGAAGAAAAGATTAATGGATGATATAAAAAAGTGTATACTATCTCTCCTTGGAATGGAACTTAAACATTTAAGTCCAATTTTACTATCTTCAGTCTAAATCGAACTAAAAATTTAAGCTGCAACGAGACAATCAGATCAGTCGATCTAAATCGAACAGGCTTGGAAAGAAGAAGCTCACTCTCGGAATCTTAGAGAACTACTACATTTTATAACACTTCAGGGAATGACGTAAAATTGTATAATGGAGGAAACTTACTAAGATTTTCCATGGATTAAAACAAGTTTTTTTTGCAAAAACGGGTAGCCCAACTTGTCTACTTTTGGTTCAACATTAAACTTTAATTCAAACTTGTCCTTGTCTAAAATTCTTTAAGTACTTGCAACTTCAAACTAAACTTAATTACTACTTAAAAAGCTGTTCTGACCTCGTTTTAATGCAATTTAAACTAAAATCAATTAAAACTTTCGCTAACACTACTCGACACGAAAAATGCTCCTAAAAATAAAAGTATTTTTTAGACTAATCTTCGGCTGCTGAACACGAAACTGAAAATCAAAAAATTTTCTTAAGAAGCGTTTTCGAAAAATCTTCGAAAAACACGTTTTTTCCCTCTTATTTCAGTTATGAGCACATATCTCGTAAACCAACCATCCATAAATGAAAAGTTGGTGTTTTCACTCCGTGCATCATAACTTTGTCATTTTTCTTTCAATTCTATTGGTGTTAGGCTTAATATTTGCTCAAATAATATATCTTTCATCTTAGATTTTAAAACCAGAGGAGATCATTTATTTTATCTATAAAAAAACGATTCGAAAATGTATAATTTTTGAAAATGGTCGAAAAATTCACTTTTTTACAACTTTCATCGTCAGTATCTTACCCAAATCTCATCTGATTTGGACAATCGATATATCGTTGGAAAGGTTAGTTAATTGCCTTCTGAA
Source organism: Melieria picta (assembly GCA_964056695.1). Taxonomy (NCBI): domain Eukaryota; kingdom Metazoa; phylum Arthropoda; class Insecta; order Diptera; family Ulidiidae; genus Melieria; species Melieria picta. Next base: position 82,336,483 of record OZ057398.1, on the reverse strand, counting down.
CGACGGCCCACTTGTGTTAGTCAGCTGGTTAGTTTACGAGATATGTGCTCATACCTGAAATAAGAGGGGAAAAACGTGTTTTCGAAGATTTTTCGAAAACGCTTCTTAAGAAAATTTTTTGATTTTCAGTTTCGTGTTCAGCAGCCGAAGATTAGTCTAAAAAATACGTTTGTTTTTAGGAGCACGCGATGAACCCATTTTTTGTCGAGTAGTGTAATTATCAAATAACAAACAGGTCCAGACAACCAGCTGCACCACTTTAGATTTTGTAATTTTCTGGTATTTTATGCACATAACAAAATTAATGTTATGCAACTTTAACCCAGCATTGCCAAAGGTCCTATATGCGGTACACCTATATTTCAGTGTATCGGTTAGCAAATTCAAAGCACAGTTACACAGCAGCACCTTCAATCAGGTGTACTACCTGTAGTAAGGTCGGCATATCTGGGTTAATAATATTCTTTATTGCTGAAATTTTTCTACACTGAGTTATAAAATGAGCAAATTATGGAAATATGTGTTGACTGCGGCCCACACACAATTAATGACACATATCAAATAACAACCAGCGATATGCAGAAATCGATTTAAAGTCAATTCGAGCTGTTTGTCAATAAACAAATTACAAATTCCTGATCGCGCATGCGCCGCGTCGCTTGTTGACTTACGAGATCGTGCCGCACTGATAGAGCTAACCAAATAAACGCTCAGAGAATATCAAATGTGAAAAGCTGTCAGAACAAAACTAAGCGACACAAAGTACACCAACAAGTCAACAAACAGACAAACAAACAAGCAGACACATTGCAAAAACCGACTGTTGCAGATTTTCCAAGTGGCAGCAACGCCAGCAGCTCCGAGACAATAAGTCTTTCAAGTGTTGCCCGATTCATTGTGTGCCGGCCTGGACCGGATTCGGGGTTGCAGTTTTATGAGCAAATGGAAAAACTATAAACAAAGATTAGAATTAGAATGAAAAACACGCAGCGCACAAAGAGGCATTGAGGCGAGCAGGTAGTCCAACAACCATCGACCAGATCTGCACTGGAGAACGGCAATCGACTATTGAAGAATGCCGTCGGCTTTGTTGCTGTCGTTGTCACCAGAGTGCCAGCCGAAAACCGCTCAGCGCGCCCGGCTAGTGGCAGGATATGTGTCTTTCGGTGAGCGGGGCTGAAGCAGGATTTAGCGCAGCTGATCCGGAAAAACCACAGTAAACAGGATCATGTGCACATTTTTTGTTTATAATTTCTTGTATGCAGCCAAGTAGAGCAGATGATGAGTAGGTTCAACAACTTAAATACTTTTCATCTTCTTCTTGATCGTTGCCAGTTTCTTCTCTCGCATGTGGCCAACACTTGGAGTGTTTTTTTGGGATTCTGCGAAATTGCAACAAAACTGCATGAATGAATGAAATTTTTGCTTGCTTGATTTCCTTGCAAATTGACAACGGCTTAGTGTCACAGCGCGTTTGCGCAAATCTTCAACCGACACCAACAACAACAACAATTATTGCACAGAGAAACGGCAGAAAAGTATGGCAACGCGCTAACAAAGCACCGCCTTCTCTTGCCGCTTTGATGGCCGAACAATGTTGCTTATCTGGTCCCGAAGGTGTTTGCTCGACACTCATCAAAAAAAGGTTTGACAATCCGCCGATGCTGTAGCTCGGCTTCCCTGCTCGCTTTGTGTCCCTTAAGATTTTAATCTCTTACGTATTTTGTTTCGTCAAGTAGAAAATGTTTGGGGAAAAATTAAAATGTCATCAAGATTGTCAGCGCATGGCGGCTGCGCAAGGAGCGCGCCTGATTTGATGCCTTTGGCTGCGCTACTCAAGGCTTGTTGGCGTATCTCCTTTGCGCATGTTTATAGTTGTCAATTTTAACAAGATTTCATCGTTGATAAGAATCTTCTTGTTGTTTAGTTGTAGTTGTAGGTGAAGCTGTCGTTGTTGTTGTGTGCTGTTGATGTTTGGCGTTTGTTTGATGATTGTGAAGGAGGTGTGGCGAATCGGTGACAACGACTGACAGCGCATTGTGAAGTAAAAAACAAATTGTTTTGTGAAAGTGTTTTTCGTGAGCAGATCATATCGATTGATGATCAGCAGATGAGAGGTGCATTTAAGTGATGGCTTGTTGCAATGGTAATTAATGGATTTACAATATGAGAACTTTGGGATTTCTTATAATATGAGTGAACTAAAAAAAAAACACCAGCTATGTTAGCAATGGGCTAACATCCTACATTGACGTAATATCAACCAACTAATATTACCAACACAATGTGTTGAGACTTGAAGGACTTAAAAGGACACTAGTATTTTCATGGTCTAAAGAATGGCCAAAAATATTATACCCGATTCAGGCAGCTTATTCTCAATTTAGGTATTAATTGAACTCAATTTGTCATATAAAACTCTCAATTAAGCTAATTGCAATTAGCGCTAAGTTGACCATAAATTGATTTAGATTTTCCATGCAAGCCTGTGTCGTATTGTTATCGATAAACAAATTCATTCACAATAGATCGAACCAAAACGAAATTGAGAAATCGACAGAAGCAAAATGTACCTATTTATTAGCATTTGTTTGCTTTGAAATTTCGTTTAGGGATGTGCAGCAGAGATGTTGAATTAATATTACTAAATGTTCAATAAATGTTTATAAGATTTTTAGGTTAACATAAACAGAAAAACACTTCCGTCAAAACCAAAACATGTTCGATAACATTATCGATAGCAGCTAAATTGAGGTGTAAGCTAAATTGAACTGTGTAATCGATAAACTCAATTATGAGCTAAATTGTTTGAATTAATTTGCCTGTCTGAACAGGACATTAAACAGTCAAGTAGCCACTATTTAAAACCCTTTAAGACAGGTAAGGTAAGCTTAGGGTATTCTGGCAATGAGTTCCAGCCACTGTCAGAACTCAAGAAGGGTTTTTGGGATTCAAACACCCCAAAATATCTGTCTTACAAAAATAGTGGGTGGCAAACATGATTTCAAATGGTATTGGGCTCGGAAGTTATATACAAACTCCTTCAAAATGAAGTTCTGTTTGTGGTATTGAATCCAGCCATCAACTAAGTTTCATAAATATGCCGATTTAGTTCCACGACTTAGTAAAACTTTGTAAATTAGGCGGTTATTGTATGTAAACCGTGATTACAGCCATTAAAATCATTTTATTTTTTTCTTTTTTTTTAACTCGAACAAACGCGCAGGGGATTCTACAAAATTCGACCTCTGAGAGATCGCTTCAGTTTTGCAGAACAGTGCTTTTAGTGCAAAAATCCCCGTACCCAGTGGCGCATTCAGGATTTCATTTTGAGGAGGGGAAGGGGTGGGGGTTTCATACGACTTTTGGACTCGATTCCATTTCAAACTATATTTTGCACCAACAATTTTTCTATTTTGATGAGGGTTGAACCCCCAAAAACCACACCCTGTGTGCGTCACCGCTTGTACCCCACTACCATTACTACTCTAATGTCCCAAAGGACTCAAAATTACTCTATTCAGGTCCTTTATTATTGTATGGCATTGCTTGAAATCTGCATTGAAAGAAAATCTTCGGAGAATTTCCACCTTTTTAATTAAATTAAAAACAAAAAGATAAAAATTCCTACAAAAAATGTTTAACCCTAGTTTGTAACATGATTTCTTATGGGCATTTAAGGAAGATTGGATTGGTCAGGCACTTTAGTAATAATTAATAATAATTGACTGGCACGACAGCCCGCTTACGCGAGACTAAGGCCTAGCTTCCCGCAACCACCCGTGTTGTGCGTGTGAATTTGTACGCGGGTGGAAGGGACCTACAGTTTTATGCCGGTTCCGAACGGCAGGTTGGGAGCTTTTTCATAAGCAATTTTTACTCCCAGAGGTTTGCCATTTCCAGCTGAGAGGACAGCCACCGAAAGAGAAAACGAGTTTTCCCGTTATTTTTTTTTTAGGTGTTATTACAGGCAGTATTTGAACCTGAGGTTGCTGCCTTCGACTCGCGGTCCAACGCACTAACCAACTGAGCCACGGCGGCTGCAGGCACTTTAGTGTTAAGTATAATAAGTTTCTAAGCCTGAGCCTGAGCCTGGGCTTCTACGAATGAGTCTCAAAAAACTAGTTCTTGTTTAAGTTAATCTCTCCAGTCTCCTCCACATCTCTCATATAAAACAACAATTGAAATTCTTTTAAGCTACGACTTTCAATCTGTCAAACTACGGCAATAATTTTCAGTGCTGCCAAGTATCAAATACAGACAAAATCTTATCAATTTTGGTACTGAATTATAATTAATTATAATTGAAATTGGCACAAACATTGACTAATGATATTACAATAATTTTGATTAGATATGTTTGGACGAGATTATATTCCCTCTACTTTAGAAATCCATTAAATTTTAAGTAGCAATTTAAAATACATACATATCTGAATTCGAAAGACAAAAGCTCAGAAGTCGTACTTATGTTCAATATTTTGGGCTTAAATCAGTACATAAGTACATATATAGTACGATTAATTCATTCAACCTTCAGCCCTCTTAGTTCTGTATTCGTTGCTCGAAAATTGTAAAAAATAATACCAAAACTTTGTTGTTCCATCATCATAGCACACACACACACACACACATTTTCCCATGTGCACTGTTATGGCGCGCATACAAATTCAACTTCATGTTCGACATAAATTCTAATCTGGCCCAAATTTACGATACACAAATTAAGTATCAAATCTCTGCCAACGCGCGCTACCGTTTACGCTGACTGCTCCTGCTTGAGCTGATGTGTGTGTATATGTGTGTGTGTGTGTGTCTATGTGAAAGGAATCGAATCGAAAGCAACGCCCAATTGGCGCGCAGGAGCAACGCTCCCTCAGCAGCAATTGCGACAAGACTGTGAAATTTGATCGCGCTGAGAAAGAAAACCGCAAAACACTTAAGTGACTGCCAGCCGGTTGGCGCGCTCGAGTGTTTTGCGTATGAATTTGCAATAAAACTTGATATCTCAATATTTATTGTGTTTGTCTGTTTACGGGCAGACGGAATAGTGCAAATGCAAAGACGCCAATGCGACAAGCCACAATTGTTAATTGTTGGTGTAAGTGTGGCAAATTAAAAAATGTTCGCGATCTACAGCAAAATGCCGACGGAAAGTGCAAAAGTTGAGTTACTTTAGGAAAAGAGCAAATTTTTAGTTTAGAATAATAGGGAGAGTAAGAATTGCATGACATTTGCAACATAATTGCGTTGCTGTCAACGCTGACAGCTGTCATGTGCGGCACCAACACAGCGTCCACAGTGACACACATTCGCCTAAATTACGCACTGCAGTCGTACATGTCAGACAGTTGAATGTTTTTACAAGTAATTGCACACCGTACGGACTAAATGTCACTTTGACGTTTTGATATTTAGGTTAGATGGCTGTAACATTATGCTTAAACCAACAGCTGAGCATAAACACAAATACTACACAATAAAAAAATAACACAATGAACCAAACAAAAATTTTTAAAAAAATTTGTTAAGGGAAACATTTTCAAAATTAAAAAAAAATGAATGCGGAAAGTGTTGAAGGCGTTGTGGCGTTAAGAATTTGTCAACATGATTTCAGCTTGTTGTCATATTTGCCATTGTTGTTGTTATTATTGTTGTTGTTGTACATTAATATATGCGAATTGTGCTGCCGCTTTGTGTTGTGTTGTTATTGTTTGTATCGTTGCTTTGCTTTGCTGTTGTTTGTTTTAGTCGTTTGGCCTGCGCACGTCAAAAGCATTTTAGCGCATTCTAACGGAAAGCCGCACTGACAGGCGCTATAAAGCAACAGCCGAGCGCTGCACTCGGCCAGCAAAGCAAATTATTGAATTAAATAAGTCAAAAACACTGCGCAGCCGGCCGTTCATTGCTCATTTTATGCTATTCGTTGTAGTTGTTGCAAAGTATTTTCAACAAAGCAATGTTGGCCTAACTATGCGGTAAGGAGCATAAAAGTGTTTTGTTGTTGTTGTTGTAGTTTGTTAAAATATATAACAAACCCACGAGCGCGATTCCGCAGTGTCTCGCACGCAGCTCCTCAGCTGTTGTTCGCTTCTGCTTGGCTTACTTTTGGGATCGTTGTAGTGGTTTTTGCTTTTTTGTTTTTGGTTGCTGCTTTGCTTTTGCATTCTCGAAAATATCATTTTATGAATAATGATTTCATTTTTCCCATAAAGTAATTTATACAAGTCAAATATGGTCCCAGGTCTGTGCGTTGTTTCGGTGTTTTCTTCCTTTTTTCTGCTGTTCCTGCTTGCTGCCGTCTCGACGTTAAATTTTTTACGCATTCGCACACAGCTTCGCCAGCGCGTTGTTGGCGTTGTCGTTGTCATTGTAGAGGTGTTCGCGTCAATGTTGCTGTTGTTGGTGCGTTTATGGTGCTGATACAGTCGAGATTTAGAGGATTAGTCAGGGTATAATGTTGCGGCATGAAAGGAATTATAAAAATTCTTAAATATGCTTTAGCACATTCATAAGTATCATAAGAGCACAACAACAACAGCAAGAACAACAACAATATGCGAAACTCAACTCATGTTGTTATGTCTAGTGTTGTTGGAATTGTTGTTGTGGCAAATAAAATGCAAGATGACAGTTTAATTTTATGGTTTGTCTGTGCTGATCAGTTTATGCGAAATTTTCGATTATGATACGATAAGCAAAAAAAAAACAAAAAATCGCAACAAAACCTACAACAAGAAAGATAAAGCAGATGCAGCAAATAAGAGACATAAAGAGCGACGAGTTTCAGTTGAACCTAACCGACTTATTTACACACTGCACCATAGACACGCTTCTCTTTTGTTCATTGAATTCAAACTTTTGCCATTTAGAAGGCGGAAATAATATACACTGATCACCAAATAGAAGAGGACTGTCTTGATTGGAATGGAAACCCAACGCAGGCTATTAACAGAGAATGAATAATGAATGGACGAAAATTTAGATCACATCCTCTATTTCTGCTTTGTATCTCCTTATAACTTTTGGTCACCTTGGCAGCTTCTAAGTTCACCAGATTTAAAGAATTCTCGATACTACTACTGAAGACTCTGCTAAGGTTTCCTAACTCATATTCTAGAACTCATCTCCAGCTAAAATCGCACCCAAATACCAAATTACCATCAAATTTTACAAATTAAACTGACTTCATTTAATATTTTTTCACCAAGTAATAAAGCTTTTGTATGCCAAAAATCCCTCTCCGCATTAATCACCGACTACGTTGTGCTGCTTTTCAGTAGTTTTGCATTTGTTTTGATTTTAAATTTATGACCCCCAAAAAAATGTGTTGCCTTCAAAGGGTTCCTTATAAGCTGAATCGTTGGACAATGGCACAGAATTCGTTTTTTCTCTCTTTTTATTCGTTTTTTTGTATTTTGTTCTAGGGCGTTGAATGTGGTAGCAAAATGTTGTGGTCATTGGTGGGCGTTCTTCTAGCAGCGCTTTGAAATTAATTTAAATTATGGCATCCAACAGTGGAATTTGCAAAAGGAATTGGAATTTGCCAATTCGAAAGAGAAGCAGCAAATAAAAAAGAAACCATTAATCTAAAAGACATGAAAAAAAGTTTTGTATTTTTTTTAATATAAAATTCCTACTTCAGGAACTATGTATTTGTAGTAGACAGTCGACTTGAGTTAACAATCGTAGAGAATACATATTGAAATTGAAATGGAATATTGAAATTTTTAAACATTTTATTGGAATTGTAAGAAGACAATCGGCTTGAGCTAAGAACCGTAAAAAATATTGAAATTGAAATAGGATATTGGCATTTTGTAAATAAATGACAAATTACATGTTTTTTTAATTTAAAATTAATTTTTAGGAACTACTTAATAGTAGTAGACCAGCAGTTCTTAAAGTGTAGTACATGAAGCGTTTAATGGTGGTACGAACAACAGTTTGAAAACCGCTGTAGTAGACAGTCGACTTCAGTTAACAACCGTAGAGGATATTGAAATAAAATATTGACATTTTTATAAATAAATTATGAATGTTTTTTTATTTTTTTTATTTTGAAATAAATTTGCTGGTAACTGTAAGGTTTATGTCTTTCAAAAACAAAACATCATAACTATACCTTTTGAGTTTTGCTTATTTGGAATTTGTTTAAAGGACTAAAATCGTTCAGAAACCTCTCTATGACATCTTCGACATGCTTTTCACGTCAGTCAGAAAAAGTCTTCTGGGGCTTTTTAAAACCAAAACTTACTAGCATTATCGTAATTTTTCTAACTATCTGAACTATTTGAACCTTTTGAAATAAATACTAACCTAGCATATATTTAGCTCGCGCGTTGGTATACATATATAAAAAAACACATTCAGCACCGAAATATGTTAGAACTTAACTAACTGGATATATAAGAAATACACATGCTGCAACGAAATCTTTTACAAATCGACATTTCTTTACAACTGAAATCTTAGATATGTATACACAATTAAACGATGTCGATATTTTTATAGTTTGAATTACATAGTTTTAATTTATGAATATCTAACATACATATCTCCAAATTATTAAACTCTTCGAGAATTCAGCTAACTATCAGAAACTGATCAGAATTTAGGATGCTTCAAACAATTTATTATTGTTGAATACCTAAAATACAAATTTTCCTGTTTTCGAACTATTCAGAATTGTTAAAAATACATAAATCTATCTATGCTATGCAGATATTTATATAAAACTAAACAAACTGTTTCTGTATTCTTAATGTTCCCAAAAAAATAATTTCTGCCTAAAACAATCATTTCTGAAACTCGAATATTCAAACTCTACCAAATTAAACTATCAGTAAAACTTCATTTAAATTGTTCGCTCTAGTCAGATATTTAAAACTGATACTATACGTGTATAATAATATACACATATAATAATTTGGGTTTTTTTAACCTAAAATATACATTTTCGAAACTGTAATCTTCGAACTATTTGTGAATTTGCGTCTCAGGGCTATTAGGATTGGAACAAGTTTACACTCTGTCCAGATATTTAAAATTGAATTCACTTTTTGTATTTATATTTTAAATGATTCCAACAATCAGCGCACTATATATTCTTTTATTTCAAATGTTTCTAACAATTTGGCGTTTTTAAAACCTAAAATATACATTTTCGAAACTGTAATTTTCGAACTATTTGTGAATTTACTTCTCAGGGCTGTTAAAATTGAACTAAGTTTACACTCTGTCTAAATATTTAAAATTGAGCTCATTTTATTTAAAATGATTCCAACAATTTTCGTGTTTTAAGACCTTAAGTATACATTTTCGAAACTCGAATCTTCGAACTGTTTGTAAATTAACTTCTCAAGGCTATAAAGATTGGACTAAGCTCACTATATGTACTTTTATTTCAAATGTTTCTTAGAATTTGGGTTTTTTAAAACCTAAAATATACATTTTCAAAGATCTAATACACAAAGTATTTGAAAATTTTCTTATCAAGACTATGTAATTTGACTAAGTTTTTGCTCTGTTCAGATATTTAAAACTAATTCAAATAAGTATTTTAATAACAAAAACACATTTCCACAACTTAAATACAAATTATTCTGACTGTTGCAGTTGTTAATTTATTTGCTGATAGCTGGAAAACTTTAGTATGAAATCAAAGGCTTCCGGATTCTACGTACTTTTCGAAATTTAAAGGGTCTTGGTATATTCATTTGATTCATTTCATAACTGTCATTTGCTTTATTAAAATATCGACATATAACTTGACTGCTCTACCTTTTCGAAACATTCAATGAAACCATCACTTTTCCCGCTCCCCACTCACTCACTCCCCACCCATATACATACGTATGTATGTATATTTTTTTATAAAATTATTATTTACTAAAGCACATCTCGGCGGCCATTTTGCACGCTACACTTTCAACTGTCACCAAAAAAAATAATCCACCATTTATCCAAGTCGTTTGGGCCCTTGCACCCCTGCATAATCGGCTCAACTATGCACCGTTGCGCTTATTAGATGATAATAAAAATGCGGCTATTGTCAGCGTTGCGTTCAACGTGTGACAGATAAAAAAACAAAATGGCTACCTGGCCGCAACCCCTTCGAAATTATAACAAGTAACTAGAAATGCATTTACCCCTTTTGCACCTCGCCTAAATGTGGCACTTAAACAAATAACTACAATAGCAACAACACCAGCAACAAGCGCAAACAATTTCACATATTGAAAACTGTTTTGACATTTACGAGTAGTTTTTTTTCCGGGCCATTGGCACAAAGCGTCACGCGCATGACAACCAAGAGCTGCCTAGGAAAACACAACGCTGCTCATGCGGCAAATCAACCCCTAACATAGTCATCCATAGGGTGGCAACTACGAACAGCTGAGTGTCATTAACGGAGGAAGTGTTGGTGTGTGTGTGTGTGTGTGTGTGGGCACGCGGACTGTCGCCGTAGTAGTGTTGGCGATTAGCTCGTTTGCATGCAGACTTGTTTTCTAATAGGCGCGACTGGTTTCCAACAAATTTTTCAACCATTTAATGCAAGCGGAAAAAATTGTGCAGTAACTTAAGAAAAAAGTAGGCAAAACTGGCACAAATTAAAATGTGCCACGAAGCGCCATAGAAATGGGTTTCAAGTGGAAAGTTGGCTATGGAACGGGTTCTGGGTTGTCACTGTGCAGATTAATTAAGCATTTCCAAAAATTAGACGCCATCATTCTATTGTAATTGCGTACTTTTGACTGGTTTTTGTTGCTGCCAAACATTGGTGTAACGCCCGCAATTGTGTGCGTGACAGCTGTCAGAACAAAATGTCAACAATGGCGGCGACAATTGCCACCAAACAACGAAAGACAATACCAAAAAAGCACGAAACCCACTGAACTTTCTATCATTTGGTTTCATTAATATTATTGTTGTTGTTTCTTTACTATTGTCACGCTTGGCAACGTTTCAGTGCGCATGTGCGCACAGGGTGCGTTGAATTTGTTCATTAATCATAAAATCACACAGCATTAAAATACAACTTTACGCTTTCACAATAAACAGTAAATGAAAAGACAACCAAAAAAACCCCCAAAAAGCAACAACAAACTAGGGAAAACTTCATACATCTAATGGTGAGAGATATTTTCCTGTTAATGCTGCAAAACACTGCAGTATTTCATACGTTCGAAGGGTTGCCATGTGACGCCGAATTGAATTTACATACCAACACGCTGACAGGCGTTGGCCACGTCAGCTGTCGGCCGGCATATGCGGCTGAAAATTGTCATTTAAATTGTTTTCAAAAGCCGTAAATCTAATAAAAATTTATTAAAGTAGCAAAAAATGCACATAAAAAACAGATTTCAATGCAGCTGCTGAGTGTCGAATGGCTTTCGCAACGTCTTAGATGGTCGTTTGCAGTTGTCTTTGTTGTTGTTGCTACGCTTCAGCACATTAAACGCCATTTGGTAATGGCTCCCACTCCCACTTTTTCTGCCAAGACGTACAACTACATATTTACATACATACATACATACATACGTATGTATGTATTTGGCCAGTAGCGTTGGCTGGCGGCAGCGTCTAATGTCGTACTTCACATTTGACATGCAAACACTTTTGCTGTCATTTAAGCCAGTTTTGGCCATTAATTTAAATTCATGTGTCGCTGCAAATGTCTTTTTATTTGCCATGCGCCCGCGCCCCCGAACAAAGGGCGCCCAAGTTTCTGGCAACGCCAGCGAATGGGCCCCTTCTTCGACACGCACGCACACACGCATCGAGGGAAAAGTACTATTTTTCACTTAGTACTTCCGTTGGCAATTCAACGTTCCGCAAGGCGTGCGTTTCTTTTCCGCACTCAAATGTCTTTGAATTGGAGTTTTCTCACTGCCGACACGACTGCAATGCCTCTGACTGCCGTTTTTCAGCATCTTGTGAGTGTGTGTGTGTGTGTGTTCTTCCGTCGCATTGTCGTCTGCTCGTTTTACCATTTCTTAATTTTTCTTTTTTTAATTTTTTCATGGTTTTTTATTGTTGCCACGGCACATTGTTGGCGCACGAAACGAACGGCCCCATGTGCCAATATGCAAAAATTCTGCCCTGCCAGCCACTGCCAAATGTGTTAACCGTGATTTATTTACTTGCCAGTGTTGCCTGCAGTAAGCGGCACTCACTTTGCCGTCAATGCTTCCAGCACATTGCGAAAATTTCTTATTTATTTCCGCCCGCTTCTTCCAACCTACGAAATTCCGCACTTGCCCGCTTTTAAGAGCCCAAGAGAAATGTGACCTCTTAGATTTTCATTAAAATTGTCGCAGCGAGTACTTTTGCGCCTCTCTGTCGCTCACCTGCGGCGAAAAATAGGCAGCCAATAAGCAAGCGTGACCAATTTTGTGCATACCAGCACATAACCTCAAACTTTGCAGAACCAAACTAAATCTTAAGCAAGCAAGACATTGAAAAATTTCAACTAATAAATTGTAATGTTTGAATTGTCAGTTATTTTGCTCTCCAATAAGCCAAATGTGAGCAGCGAGAGAGAGAGGAGAAAGCGTCTACGCATTCGTCATATCATGTCGACAAGCAGCGTGACTAATTGATTTTCCTTTTTGACAACTAACAGCAACAACAACAGCAACAGCCTATTCGAAAATGCGCAATGCAAAAATCCCGCCAACACACAGCGACAGCCCGACTCTCCAGCAATGTCGAGTCCAATGCAGGTCGGGCCCTCTGACAGGACACATACCTGCCGCTATCGCCACATCAGGTTCTCATTGTTCGACACAATGTTAGCAATGTGTGTGTGTGTGTGTATTTGTATGCATTTTCGTATTTTACTTATTTTACGAAAACAAATTCTGAGAAGGATTTGTGCACGGCACACATTTTCCTCGGCAGCAGCGCGTCGGTTTGTTTAATTGTTTAGCGCGCGCAACGGAACCAAGCAATAAAGTCATCAATCATCGACAGCAACATTGGCAGAAAATCCCAATTCAAATGTGGCATAGTCAACGAATTCGAAAATATATGCATTCACTACAAGAACACAGAAAGAAAAAAATGCTGCGGCAAATGTCCAGCATGACAAAAACAACGCAGACAGTCGTAAAGGCCGGGCAGGCAATGTGAAAGAAGTCAAAGTTCTGAAGCCATAAAACTGAAATCTGCAGAAATTTAGCTAATCAGTATTTGCTAAAGAAGATTTTGCAACTGTTGGCCATTGTAAAATATGGTTTTCTGTTGCACTTTAAGGAACGAATTCTTTTCCACTTGTAATGCAGTCTCTGATGGGCAAAAGACTTGTTTGACCCACAATAAACCGAATGGTCTAGTCAGCACGGAATTTTTTGGACTGCTGAACATTATTCAGAATTTGAATTTCGAGGGGGTTTCAAAAAGTAATTCTTTAATATTTATAAAATGTCAAAAAAGCCTTTTAATTTGTATGTAGTTTTAAAATCCATCCTAATATTTCGGGGGGGTTCAACCCCACCCTGAATCCGCCACTGGATAGCAACGTTTTAAATATTACTTGAGCAAAAAATTGAATCAGTGTTGAGCTGAACCTAACCTCATAGTTAGGTTAGGTTGAGATGTACGATCTGTTTTCCTTCCTTCCGCACTATGTTGTGAAAGTCATTATGCCATGCACGCTACATTTTCACTTGTAGACCCTCAATGTTATACAAAGTTTTTAACTTGGGACAATTCGATTTGATTGAGTTTTTTTTTTTTTTAATTTAGCAGAATTAAAAACCTTAACCCTGGGGGTATGAATTCTGTGTTCCTCGAGAGTTGGAAAATGGCTTAGAAGGTTTCTGCAGCTGTTTTTAAAAGACTAGTTATACAAAGTCTTCTTGCCATGCCCACTAATGTAGTGGGTAGAATTTTTATGAGTCCCTCAATTTTACACAAAATTTTTTATTTGGGACAATACAGGATTTTTATAAAGCTTAACAGATTTGTTAATAGATACATAGAACAGATCTGTTAATAGAAATTCAATTTAATTTAGCAGAATTGAAAACCTTAAATCTTCTGAGTATGAATTCAATGTTCATCGAGTGTTGAAAAGAAGCATAGGAGGTGTTGTATTGTTTCTGTTTTCTCTTCATTTCTGCACATCCTGCAGACAATTCTGGACGAAAGGTCTTCCACGCACACAGGATATCATTTTGGGGGGTTTTGCGTTCAACTTTTGAGCTCGATTCCATTTGAAACTATATTTTTGTATTCGGGGGATTGAATCCCAAAACAACCCTGGTCCTTTATTTGAAAGAACGTACTACTTGAACTACTACACAGTATCTAATAATGACTTCAATAAGTTACTTGATAGATAAATAGAAATACATGCTTCAGCAGCCGAGAGGATTTAATAAAAAAATCAATACGGCTGATGAACGAAAATCGAGTACTACAAATGTTTTGTGAATGCCGAAATTTGAAAGGAATATTGCTGACAGCCTTAGAAAGTCACTCACTAAAGAAGAAAGAAGTCAAAGAGGGTCGAGATGTAACTATGGAATGGTTTCATTGTTGTTTAATAATTTTATTCGTGTTATTAGATTTGGATAATCGTATTAAGTACCTAAAATAACACACAATTTACCAGCAACCAAGCTGCAAGAAGTCCAAAGTACTCACTGAATTGCACAACAAATCGTTAGGTCACATCACAATTAATATTCTAAGCGTTACAGTCCTATGCGGTTAAGTACAGCAAACACTCCTTCGCTCTTTACACAACTTTTCCACCCTTTGACCTGCCACATAGAAACCTTGCGAATCTTTTCACAATCTCCAATATATGTTCAACATTTATTAACCTAACCTGCTATGCTTTTCAGCGACTGCTGCTCTTAGTCGCCATTATTGTTCAACTTCCGTACTGCAGTAATTTTCGCCCACGCAACAACTTCCGGTCTCATTACGGTTTTTACTGCACAACTCTCTTCTCTTTTTTCCCTCACTCTATAAAAACTAAGTGTAGAAAAAAACTGATTTTACAACAACAACAATGCTACGCCTCAGCACTTAGGGCTGCCACTAAGTGCCATACACACTTTGTAAAAAAACAAAATGGAGTTAGTGCGCAATGACGGCGGTGCGGAGTGCATTTCCGACACAGGCGACACTGGCAATTACAAGTGTTGCAGCAACGCTGCTTGACACTTGTTGTAACTGTGTTTTAATAGTGTTGTCATGTTTTGAGAAAAGAGAGAAAAACAACAAAAGAAAGCAAACAAGTAAAAAGCAAAATTGGTTGAATCTGGTTCAAGCGGAATTCATATAATGCAATAACAATGCAATAACAATTTGTAAAAAGTTAAAATTTAATAAAAACAATTTAAACAATTTTAATTTGGACTATTTGCATAACTTCTCTGTTCTGTAAGTTGTGGTCAACGAATCTGCCAACCGCTGACCGAAGCGCAAAAGTGTTAATCAACAAACGTGTGCGGTGTGTCACAACAAAAACAACAACCACTTAAAAAAAACAAAAAAAAACACTGTCACAATTGCAACAAAAATTACAACAAAACGTTTGACTGTTGTTGTCAACGTGAACAACCACACTCAGGCAAATAGTCGAATGGGGAGAATAAAATTGTAGGCGAGTTGTTGGGCAGCGAGCGACAGACGACGGCACAGCATCCGAAACTGCGTCTGCATTTAATAAACACCAACAATGAGCGTCGAGACGGACAGCAGACAACGCTCCAGTGCAATGGACAGAGGGACATTGGCAGAAGCCGGTTGACGTCCTCCAATGGGCGGACGTCGCGACAACTGGGCGGACGAAGCGGCGCAGTCGAACAGCTCGGCCCGATGAATAGACGACATGCAGACGCAGCACTTCAACAACAACAACAACAAACACAAACAAACAAATGCAACGAGCAGCAAACAAACAAATAAACAACAACACAAATGGAAGGCCACTCGAGGACTCGAACACAAGTGGACCGCCTGAGGTGTGTTTAGCTCGTTTCGTATTTTTCGCTTTCGTGCAATTTTCGCTCAATGCGACGCTGACTGTGGCTGCGTTTTTTGCTGTCGCCTCTTTTTTTTGGTTGTTGTAAGATCTGCAAATTTCGCAGCTGTTATTGTTGGTGTTGGTGTTGCTGTTGACTGTTGTGTGGCGACAGCACTTGAAAGTGCAGTGGTAGCAAAAAAAAAAGTAATCACTAGCGCCATCTAGCTGGAATTTTCGGCGCCAGCATGGCCAATATGCAATTTACTTCAATTATTTTGGTGTTTTGACTTTTTGCTTAGTTTTTTCTTAATTTTGCTTATTTTGTTTTTTGCCTAAATACAAAAGCGCCATTTAAGCTTTCAATTAAAGCGGCAACCCTATTCCATACGCTCGCCCGATTGTTGTCGTTTGGGCGACTTAAAACGCTGTAATGAAATTGTATACAGTGCACAATGGCCGCAGCCCAGTGGCCCTTAAAGCCCATTGGAATTGTTGTTGTTGTTGCTTTTGTTTTGTTCGCTGGTATTAACGCCATTTTGTGGCATCATTATGCTGTAGAGCTGTGTTTAATAAACGCCACACTCCAACAATAACAACAACAAAGGAAATTACAACACCAACAATACAACAACAAAATGCAGCAATAATGATGGCGCTAGCAGGATCTCCTTTGGCTTCGGTGTCTTTTTGTTTGCATTGCACTGTGGCTTTCGCTGCTGCGTTTACTGTTGTTTTTGTTGTTGTTATTAAAATGAGTGGCGCAATTTTCAAGCAATTATTGCTTGCCATTTTTGTTTTAATTGCTTTTGTAGTTATTGTTGTTGTTGAGCTGATTGTTGGTCATTGTATAAGTTTTTGTAAATTGTTAAAGACGCTTTCGGCGTTGCCAGCTTGGGTTTATTTGTAAAATTTTAATGATTTTAAACGCAGTAAAAAAATTTGTAAATGGGGTAAAATAAAAACACAAAAGACATCGGCCAGTTGTGCCATAATTACGTAAATGTTTTTTTTGTTTAATGGCAAATGCAGTTTTGCAGCGTTGTGAGTGCGCTGAGTTTTCTTTGAAAGCCGCAAATGACATAAATGGTTACTTGCCAAATATGCAAAAATTAATTGCACGCAATTAAGGCAACAAAGAGGCCAGCTGGCACTTTGATTATGTGTGGTTATGTGTTTTAATCGGAGATTTATTGCAATCTCTACGATCTTACTTTGATAACTACAAAAGTTTAGGGTCAAAAGAGGACTGGTAACAGATCTACGAGATGTCAAATTTACAATTTGGTATGCATTTTTTTATAAGTCAAACATTTTTAAGCTTTTAGAAATTAATGAAGCTCATTTGTGATTATTAAATGGAAACTTATGTTAAAGTGAACACTTGATACTCTCTGACAGCCTTGAGACAATATATAATAGTTTATCTTATGGTTACATCAATTAGTTGACCGTACCCAGGACCCACAAATGCTTCATTCAATCACTCGAAATAACAATATTCCTAATCCATTCGTATACAGTCGTGTCTGGGTATAGTGAACACCCTATATAGTGAACACCTCGATATAGTGAACATCCAAATTTTGACATGGAGCCTCTAAATATTGAACAAAATTTTGAAAGCAATTTCAAGCAAAAAGCAAAAAGTGTATTTTGAGCAAATAAAACGAGCTTTGAACAAAAATGTTAACCTTGATATAGTGAACAACATCAATACTGTGAACAGGCCCTGCAATAATTAGTTCACTATATCCAGACACGACTGTATCTTCTAAGTATTCAACAAGAAAGAAGCTCCAAGCAAAGAAGATCCATTAAAAAACTTTATTGGAGCCAAAGCTGAAGCTGCTGGGCGACAACAAAGAGAAAGACCACAACTCCGATTAAAGGTTGAAGTCGGGGAGACCCCATAGACGTTTAACGAGACTAAACTTTGCTGGGCGATGTCAAAGAGAAAGACCAAAACTCCGATTGAAAGTTGAAATCGAGGAGACCCCATACACGTTCAGCGCAACGAATTGCAAACTGAGCATTGCTTGAATTCCCAACTCTTTCTATTAGGACTTTTTAAAAATGGACATTTCTAGTGAACGCATTTATTGGCAATTATATCCATAGAAAGGTAGATCCTTTACCGAAGCATTATCAAAGTTTCATGACATTTTGACGAATAGAAGCGGAGTTACTGGCCTGTGGACAACATGATCTCCGTTCACGTAAATCGCTGTTCTGAGTCGAAAGTGGACAAGACTTACTAATTAGATTAGAGACTTAAGACCAAAGAGAGTGTAGACAAGCCTCCGTCATACTGTGTTCGGTTTTGGCCAAACCTGAAATTAATCTGACTATTTTTTAGGTTTCTGCTTCCTAGATAGCGATGCAGTAAGCTTTGAAGTTGCAAAACACTCGCATTTTAAATGCTACACAGATTCTCTTTTCTTGTTGGCATAGCTAACAATAATTGCAGCAGCAATACTAATGACTTTAATAGAATATTTATTAATGTTAATGAGCTCGTGTTGAAATATGTGTCTTTCTGAGAGTATAGAAAGACATACCGATTGTTTGTAGAGACATTTAAATGTTCATATTAAGTGCCATGTCTTTATGTTAGTTATTCCTACCACATTCATAATAACAACTATGAAAATGTAATAAAACAGACTTGACTCGACAGCAGGTTGTTTCATTATTTATATACAATAATTTATATAATAAAAATTGTATAGATAATTTTATAAAAACCATAATTTTGTGCTCACTTCTATATTATTACAAATCACCTCATTAATACGGATTAGCTTTGATAAACACTTCATACAGTCAGACAAACGAAACGCGCAGAACCATAAAAAAGAGAAATATTAATAATAAAGCTTCGAATGAGCAGGAAATAGCCGCAGCAAAATGCATTGCAGTGCAGCTAATGAACGCGTCTTCGCCGGCAGAAATAAGCGTGAAGCGACCCTCGCCGATTTGGATTATCGAAATATAATAAAACGCCAGAATAAAAGCAGAGAAGACAAACCGAATCGGTTACTACCTGCTCAGCAGTGCCGACTTGAATTGCCAAATAACTTTGGTTTTCATAAACGAGAATTTTTTTAATTTTGTTGCTATTTAATAATTTTTAATTAAAGTTGCCAGACAGTTGGACACAAATTCGATTTGTCATTTTGGCAACGGCAACGAAATCATAATTCGATTAGTGTTGTCTACATTTTCAAACATGTCTTTTGACAATTTTGATTTAGAAGATTTTTTTGTTGAAAGCATTTGATTGGACTAGCTTTACACCTAGAAAAGTGCGTAAAGGTGCAGACGACGACACACAGTAAAAACGCTTTAAATTCGCAGCGCATTAAAGTGAGCGCATTGTGATTGTGACACAGCCAAGCCGAAAGGGGGGTTTGATGAATGCGGAGCTGGACGGCAGCGCGTCCAAACCGGTCCGCAGCGGCGAACTTGCACCTGAAGCTTGCGATTCATAAACTGGCAGTTTTTAATAACAAATAATTTGCTGGCCATGTCGCGGTGTAGGCACTTGCGCCAGTTAGCCGCCGAAGCCAGACAGCCGGTATCAGTTAAGGCTGGCACTGGCATTTGGTCTGTTTGTCTGTTTCTCTGAGCGACTGCGTTGCGACTATGCAGTCCACGTGCAGCTTAACCTAAGCTGCGTTAAATGAGCTCCAAATTTATGGTCAAGATAAATGTGTTAACCCAAGTTGTTGTTGTTGGCTGGCCAAGTGGAAATTTCACATTGGATTCTCTAATTCTTTGATTGCCACATTGCAGTGCTGTGCCTGAGTTTGACTACTTCTGTACACATACACACACGTGCACATGCATTGTACATATGTATACATATATAGTTGTCGATCCTCTAGTGTACATTTTTACTATTTTTTGAAAAATTGCATATCATTGGAAAGTAATTAAAATGTTATAAAACCCCAGCCTCGCACTCGCACTGGTCCAACTCGGCAGCCTTCCTTGCCAACATTTCTTTCTCTGATACAATAATTTTTTTTTTGTTTAGCGGCTTTTTGAACATAATGATGGATTAATATTTCTGCTGCTATACATTACTGTATTTTGTTGTATTTTTGCCTTATTTTTTGTTTAATTTTTTGGCTCTTTGTCGATGTGTTTCTGAAGGCATGGAAACGCATATTAAAGCATTGATTGCCAATCATTACGCGGCAGTTTTTCAATTTTGTATTTTGTTATTGTTATTCTTGTACATTATTATTGTGATTTGTATTGTTTTTGTAGTTTCCTTATACGGCCAACAATAGCAAGCAAATTGTTTCTTCTTCTTCTGTTTCTTTATTCTTTTGCTGTTGTGGCTTTAATTATATTTGGGTTTTTTTTTTTAATTGTATGATTTTTTTGTCGGCATGTTCGGTATTTTGTTTTGAAAGGCGCGCTTTTTTAATAAACACGCAGAAAGACTACAAATATCATACTTTTTGTATTTGTATGCAAAACAACTTAAATTATGGGCGCTGAAAATTGGCCAAAAAGTAGCCAGTTAAAAACTATGCATGTGACCAAAAATTTTACTAATTCATTTCAAATTAGTAAATAAAAAAAGTGAATAGTTAAAACTTGCAGGAAGTAGATTTTACTCAATGTCGGAGAAGACTTTTTAGAAACTGAAATAGTTGGACCTAGCAGGAAAAAGATATTACTCAATGATGGATGAGATTCTACAGAAAGAGAAGTTAAAGCTTGCAGGAAAAAGATTTTACTCAATGTTAGAGAAGATTTTATAGAAACAAAAACATTTGGAGCTAGAAAGAAAAAGATTTTACAGAATAATGGAGAAGATTTTACAGAATCATCTAGTTTGAGTTAGCAAAGAAGATTTTACTGAAGAAGAGATTTTGTTGAAGAAGATTTTATAGAAACAGAAGTTAAAACTTGCATGAAGAAGATTTTACTCAATGTTGGGAAAGATTTTATAGAAACAAAAACATTTTGTTTGAGCTATCAAGAAAAAGATTTTACTCAATGATGGGGGGAGATTTTACAGAAGTATCTAGTTAGAACTTACAAAGAAGATTTTACTCAATGTTAGAGAAGATTTTTTAGAAACAGAAGTTAGAGCTTTCAGAAAGAAGATTTCACTGAATGATGGAGGAGATTTTATAGAAAAAAGTGAGATGTTGGGAAATATGTTGGGAAATATTTTACAGAAAAAGAATTTCGAGCTTGCAGGAAGATTTTACTGAATGATGGAGGAGATTTTATAGAAACTGAAACATCTTGTTGGAGCTTGCAGGAAAAAGTTGTTGCTTAATATTGGAGAAGATTTTACAAAAACAGAAACATCTGGTTGGAACTAGCAAGAAACAGAATTTAATTAACGATGGAGGAGATTTTACAGAAGCAAACAAGATTTTTCTCAATTTTATAGAAATAGAAACAGAAACATCTTGTTGGAGCTTGCAGGAAAAAGATGTTACTCAATGTTGGGAAATATTTAACCAAGGAGGAAGAAGCAGAAAAGGAAATATCTAGTTGGAGCTTGCAGGAAGAAGATAGAAATAGGAAATAGATTTTACTCAATGATGGAGGAGATTTTACAGAAACAGAAGTTCGAGCTTACAGGTAAAAGATTTTACTCAATGATGGAGGAGATTTTATAGAAACCGAAGTTGGAGCTTGAGGGATTTTTCTAAATTTTTTCACAATGTTGCAGAATATTATTCAGAAACAGAAGTTAGAGCTTGCAGAATGAAAATTGTACTCAATGTTAGAGAAGATTATATAGAAACAGAAACATCTTGTTGGAGCTAGCAGGAAGACTTTTCCTCTACTCTCCAACACTTAACATTGCTATCTCCCTGATGTCTGTAAATAGTTAAAAGCTGAGTTAGGCTGGAACAGAAGGAAAAATTTGGGATTTTTAATGTTTTTTCTGGCTACAAACAGACATGGGCATATGAAGTGCGGGATTTGTACGTTTTAAAACTATTCTAGGTCGTTTTTTTATTGTTAAAATAGAGAACGAAAAATTCCCCAATAAAGAAGAATTCTCAAATAAGATATTAAGTGCAGAATCCTGTAAGATTTATGCCTTTAGCTACAATACTAACGCGTTATTTTTTGCTAAAGCTGGGAATGAAAAATTCCCAAAGAAGTCATTGGCACTTAAAATGTAGAATTCTATAAGATTTATACCTTTAGAAACAATACTAAGTCGCTCCATTTTGCTAAACTGGAGAGAGAACAATTTCCCAATTAAGAATAGTTCCCAATTAAACCCATGGTACATTGAATTTATACATTTGAACATTATACTACAATGTTCCGCTTTGCTAAAGTAGAAAAAGAAGAAATCTCCAATTAAGAATTTCTCAATTAAGTAATTTGTTGCAGCTCAAAT
The DNA here is from genome assembly GCA_964056695.1 of Melieria picta. Classification (NCBI taxonomy): domain Eukaryota; kingdom Metazoa; phylum Arthropoda; class Insecta; order Diptera; family Ulidiidae; genus Melieria; species Melieria picta. The sequence goes on along the minus strand of OZ057398.1, from coordinate 82,314,101 downwards.
TTTCTCTGCTCAACGTCACATTTTCAAAGTCCCCGCTCGAGTTCAATGATCCTTTGCAGCAGTAAAACCTTTTCAACCTTATTACAAACGTCTTTTCTTAACTGAAAAATGCTCAAAATGACGCGTGTTCTCCAACATGCCCAATCGAACGCCCATTAGCCACTTCAGCAATTACACGTCTTTGTTCAGTTCAAACTCCTTTCGATGTCACACCGATTACACCACTTAAGTGCCACATTTTCCCAAGAAAATCCACACAATTGCGCCACAGCGATTAGGCAATTTGGCGCGCTGCGCTGCCGCTTCAAGTGCCACTTGACAAGTGACTGCGGCAACTTGAGCAGTGGCCACACAACGCCACGACAAGCCCACAAGCCCGAGACCCGGCCGGAACGAGCCGCCTCATTGAACACTTTTTCAGCGCGGAAAATAAATCAAAATTCAATCAGTGTTGTAGACCAATACCAGCACGCGAATGTAAACAATCACACGCACTGACACGCGTTCGCTCGTTCACACACACACACGCACGCAATGCAACTCACACTGCTGGATGCTGTTGACACGTGTCAAAACTTCCGCTGATCGTAAAGTGTCAAAGGAAATGCGCGTTTTGGGCGCAATCAGCGATACACAAACAGCAGAATAGCAACAACAACAACAAAAATACACAAAAATGGGGGTAAAATAATAAAAATGAGAGCAACTCGACAGCGGTCGGCATGAGAGGAAACCAGCCAAGTTGGCTGCTCTAATGTGATGGTTGAAAACATTTTGTTGTTGTTGTTGTTGTTGCCACTGTTGGCTAAACAATTTAAATGGCACATTAAACTTTTGATTTAGATGCGGCTGCTATTGGCATTGTTATTGTTGTAGTAGTAGTTGTTGTTGTTGCTATTATTTTTGTTGCTACTACCATTCGACATAATGCAGTGCATGTTGCTGAGGTTTTTCTATGATTTAGTATGTCAAAATTGCAATGATTTACAGCCGCCGCACATGCAGAGTGAGAAAGTGGAGCTTTGCCGTCGCTTAATGCGAATAAATGTGACTGAAGCGGCAAAATTTCAATAAGCAAACATTTTCAAGCACATTAAGTGATTCTATGCGAATCTCGATGTGATTAAAGCTGTCGCTTATGTGTTTAGGTTTGGATATTGAATTAATTTTGAAAAACAACTATTATTTGAAAAAAGGTGTTGCCATAGAGTACAGTTTTTCAAATTATTAAACGTTGGCAAATGAAACTGCAAGCTTTGCAAAATTGTGCTGCGACCATCACATTTTTAATTAAATTTTGCGGGCAATGCGGAATTTTAAAACAGTTATAAATTTATAAAACTCAAATTAGAATGATCGCAAGTTTTCCATACCTACAAATACTACATATTATATTCGCTGATATCTCGAAAAGTACGGATCGGTTTTGGCTAATTGTAATTGTAGAACCGTAATTGTAGAACCCTAATTGTAGAACTAATTCTTGAACCTAATAAAAATGTCATCAAAGCAAAAGCTGATAGAAATACTAAAGAAAATACAGATATTTAAAAATTAAAAACTGTCAAAATTGCCGCAATGGTATTTCTAGTGTTAACAGTCAAGTGTTGGTCTCTTCTTATCGAGGAACGTTCATTCACATAGAACAAGAAGCTTGTTCAATTGCTAAGAGTTTTGTAGCCATGAAAACATTTTCTCAATTTACGAATCTAAATCTCCAAACAAAATCTTAAAATTTTTCAATCATATACAAAATTTGCACTTCAGAATCGTTTGGATAAGGAATAGTCGTCCATGTTTCGATGATATCCTATGGACTTAATTTGGCCCTTCAACTTTCTATACCTTAACTTATTTTTCCGTCAAGTCACAACACAATAATTTCTCATTTATTGAGACAACTCCTGTATATCAAGAAAAAAATTTCAAAATATTACTTCTCAGAGAGTTCGGAAGCTGCCAAAAAAGCCATGGACCTCGACCAATTCGACTATTAAAATACAAAGTCATGATTAAATGGCGTCATGAAGCATTGAAAATGTGCACAAGAATCACTAAGTTGATACTCGTAGTTTCTTGGAATTATTGAAGAAACTTTTCTATAAACATGTTCAATGAAAACTTGTAAATAATTAAGCAATTATTATTTTTTACATTTTAGCTTGAAATCATCTCAAAAATTGAATATAGTGATTAAAGGCATTCGATATTAAATATTTCACGACTACCACAATTCGAAAATTCCTTTGATGAGATACTCAAACCAATATCTACAACAGAAACTCGGTTAGTGCCAGTTTAGTGGCTTGTTCTAGAAAAGTACATATAGATATGTACATATATACAGGTGATATTCAAACCCATATTTACAAAGGAAACTCGGTAAATGCCAGTTTAGTTTCTTGTTATATACCACAAGTTCTTAAAGCTGAACTATACCCGCCGTTTTAGGTCTTTTAACTCCTAAAAATCCATTAAAGATTAAATGATTTAAAGATTAGAACTCAGTTCCCGTGATCATCTTTTCTAGCATTTTACGAACCGTCCGAGCTTTATTTCGAGAACATTGTTCTTCACTCCTGCTTAAAGAACAGGAAATCATATAGAACATTTTTTTTTACTATCTTTGCTTCCAGCTTACTTTGGATTCTTTATTTTTCTCAAGTAGGAGAACTTTTGAAACTAAAAATCAAATCTTTAAAAGCTGTAAAGCTCGATTAAATGCACATTTTTCATTATCTTTACATGAACAATTCGAAATTTCATCTACTACAACTAGGAACCCAAACTAAGCAATGATTGATTGGTTTTATGCGGTATTGGAAAAGTCTTGACTCTAGTTTAAGTCTTTCTGACTTTAGCAAGGGATAAACATTTATATGAAGGAGTATTGTCCCATTAATGCAAATCAATATGTTATTTTTGTAATAATAAAATGTTGAAAAACCAAAACAAATCAAACCAAGTTGCCACACATTCCTTCATCTAAACTCTGCCTACCTTATCTTTTCCTTCAACTAAGAATTCAACCTTTGCTATGATTGATTGGTGATATGAGTGATTGAATAAGAGTTAACTCTATAATTTATATCTATTCGACTTTAATAGAGGGCATACCTGCAAATCATTACATTAGTTCTGAAAGAATGCAAGGATTACATTCCTAAGATCAAATCAAGCCTCCACACATTCTTTGTTCTTTATTCTATTGTCTTCCATTGAAAATGCATTTCTACAGTCAATTGAAGGAATCTTTGTGATCTTTGGCTGTATATTCTCAGACCTAAAACTAGTTCTCATGCGATTTGAATGAACTCTTCTGAAACCGATTCTTATCTTCTTTAATTTATCTTATTTTTCTATATGGAAAAAATACTAATTTAATGTAAGCTCTGTAAGTATTGCAAAACATTTAAACTGTAATTAAATTTTGTCAAACATTTGTTACCACAGTTATTCAACTCGTATTTGTTGAAGAAATTATTGACCAAAAGTGTTCTACAAAAACTAAAGTCTTCACTTTACGAAACCTGGTCACCTTGTAGCCATGATTATTGACAACATACGTCAAAAGTCAATTTGGCTTTGAGCCGCAAATCCTTTGCTTAGTTTAGAGAATTTTCCCAAAGCCCAAAAGAGTTAAAACTGCAAATATTTTCGAACTTAGGCAGGTGACCAAATTGCATTTTGTCCTTCTGCGAATTTCTCGCCTCGGAACCGCAAACTTATAGCGACGGCATTGTTGTGCGCCATCGCTTGCGTTGCAGGTAGCCTGCAATAGGTCCAAGTTCAGGCATGTTTTCTGACTTGCGAAAAAAACGCACTGGGAAACAATGCGCAAACAGGATTAGACGCCCGCCAGGACAACGGAACGACTTGTCGTACGGCTTAGCAAATCCGCAAAAGTCAACGCTCACGCCTAGTGCACGCCTGTGTACATGTCCGGGCGCAACGCCTTTGTCGCGGCTAATGGAACAACACCGGACAGGGCGCAGATAAGAAAACAAACAGAGACTCGCCGCAAACAAAGGCGACGGCAGCGTGCAGTTCTGCGAAAGTGCAGCCGGCAGTTGGCAGTGCAACGCTGCCGTTTGCATCGACTCGGCGACTTACCCGTGTGCGTCCGCTTGTGTATTTTGAGGTTCTCGCTGCGCGCAAACACTTTGCCGCAGCCGGGGTGCGGGCAGGCGAACGGCTTCTCGCCGGTGTGCACGCGTATGTGGTTGACCAGCTTGTACTTGGCCTTGAAGGGGCGTCCGTTGCGCGAGCAGCCGATCCAGTAGCAGGCGTGCGTGGTGCACTCCGGTCCGCCCACGTGCTCCACGGTCAGGTGCGTCACGATGTCGTGCATCGAGTGGAAGATCTTGTTGCAGGTCTTGCGGCCGCTCGGGCCGCCCGGCTGCTCGGGGTCCACCCAGAGGCACTGCATCTCCTGCTTGATGGCCGACGCAGCGGTGGGCTGGTGGCGCATGTAGCGCAGGAAGGCGCCCGGCCCGGCCGGGTGCATGGACATGGCCGGATGCTGATGATGGTGTACCGACGGAAAGTTGGTGTGGTGCTGCGCGTGGTGCGCGTACGGGTGCGCATAGTCGGCCATGCCCATTCGCATCTGGTGCTGATGGTGATGGGCGGCGGCCGCGTGATGGTGCGGATGGAAGGGATGATTGCCGAAGGAGCCGGCCAGATCCGGGTGGTTGGCGTGCGTGGCGGGAAACGAGGGAAACAGCATCGAGTCGGCGGCCGAGGCTGCGGAGCTGGCCGCGCTCTGGCCCACCAGCTGACTGGTTGTGGCGCTGGACATGTAGTCGTTCTCGGTGCGACGGCCCAGCAGAAAGTCGCGCGACGAGTACGTGCCCAGCTGCGGATTGAAGTGGCCGTAGCCGCTGTTCTGGTATGCGACGGCGCTCGCGGTTGCCGACACCGGCGACGACATGTCGCTCGAGCTGCCGGCGCCCAGTGACATGGCCGCGGACGACATAAGGCCGCTCGAGTCGATTTGCTGCTGTTGTTGTTGCTGCTGCTGTTGTTGTTGTTGCTGTTGCTGCTGTTGTTGCTGCTGCTGCTGCTGGTGCTGCTGATGCAGATCCGACTGCTGTGTGGGCGTGTTGGGCGACATGCGTAGCCCATAGGTGGCCAGGTGATGCTGGCTGGGCGTGGGATCGATGAAGGCGTTCATCATCATCTTGCAATGCGGGGTGGGGTGAAAGGGCGCTGTGTGTTGTGAAGTGAGATTAGGTGACAATTTGCCGATGCAATCTGGCCGCCAAAGTGTCAGCTGGAAGTTGAATTGACGTTCGCCTACAATGTGTGTCAGTTGTATTGAAACTAGGCAACGCGAAAATCGTACAAGTTACTGTCGACGAAACGTTATATTGTGGGTCGTTATTGTGTTTGCCCAAACGTGTCGCACAGCAGCGATTCGTGGTTCGTTTAACTCTGCGAACCTTGTCAAATATTTTTTTTTCTATGAAGTTTTCTGTTTTCTGCACAAATGTGCGTCACGTTTTTGTTATTAGTTTCTTTTTTATTGGGTTATTTTTATCAAAATTCCTTTTCAACAAAACACAATTGGAATTTTCAATATGTTTTAATTTTACTTTATTTTTTTAAATTATGTATCCAATTTTCTTGCACTTCGTTCGATGCTTGCTGCACTTTAGGTTTTCATTAACATTTCTTTCACAATTTTACAATTTTTTTTCAATTAAAAAAATCACATTTTTCCATTCAAATCGAAACAAAAACGTATTTCGCGCGCACGTTATCGACGTTATTGTGATTTTTCGCACTCGCAAAGATTTGCTGGCCTGGCGTTAAACGTTTTGTATGTCGTTATTGCAGCCACAGCGCGCTCACTGTGCACTCATAATGCACGCGCCTTACGTTATGGTCCGTCGTGTATGGCCGGCAGTGCGTTCAGTTTGCTTCTTCTTCTTCGCATGCTCTGGGAGAGACGATCGCAACCGAACAGCATGCACGCTAAACTTTCCGATACAAGATGCACAGCAGGACTGAACGGACTCCTGAAATTCTATCTTGAAGATTTCGTGCGCCGCGTACGACCCGTTCCCATTGCCGTTGCCGCTGGTGTTGGTGTCGTTATTGTCATTGTCGTCGCCGTGGTGGTGGTATTCGTCGGCGCAGCGGCCGCGGTCGATGCTGTGCCGCCGTACTGCGCGCTCGGTGGTTGGTTTGCTGGCCCGCTGCTGCTGCTGCTGCACGCACGCACTATGGCCGATGCTCAACTCGGGCTGTGCTGCGTTGCGCTGCTGGCGGTGGTGCGATTACCGTGGGGCACACGCTACATGTGTGCAACAGCAAGAGGTGCTGCCACATGCCGTGCCGCATGCAATCGCGCCAAGTGGCAAACTGGCCGTGCGGCAAAAGAGCAACGCTGCCAATGCCAGCGCCAGCCGCAAGCAGCGAGTTAGAGCAACGCAGCTATAGCGTACAGGAACAGCTGTGGTGAGTTGGCCGCATGCAAGTGTGGTGAATTCTTGTTGGCCACAAACCGGATTTGCACAACACGTAAAGTTGTTGTTGTTGGCGCAACAGAGTTGGCAAGAGAAAATGGCCGGCAGCAGGCAGGCAGCGCCTGAGTGCGAAAGAGTTGGCTATAGTAGACGTCAAAAATCTAATTGGATAATGTCTTATTGAGGCACGGCGCAAAGAGTGAGCGAGACAACGCTTGTGGGCTGCTATGGGCGCCATAAGTTGGAGGAGAGCGGGGCATGCAAATGCATAGAGCGCACTTGGTCGCACTCGTTGCGCGCAGCCAGCTGCTGAATTTGGCTCTGACAATGGTGGTGCTTTTTGGCCAGTCGAGCATTTGGCCCCAAACGTGGAGAGCAGCGCAAATAAATCAAAATGAAAGCACCCACGCCCACGCCGCCTACGCATGTGCCGGGCCACCCACGCATGCTCCCAGCTGTCCACCGATGCGCCGCACAATTGCACAATTCAAGGGTTAGACGCCGCATGTTGTTGTTGTTGCTGTTGCGGTGGCTGTTTTGTGTGGGCGTGTTCACGCATGTCACCAACGCAACTCACAGCCTTAGCGCTGTTTCCTTTTTCCCAGTTGGTGCCACACTACTCCCACACCGCAACGGCCGCCAATTGGCAACGCGGCGATTGGTCAGCGCGCTCGCTGCCAATGCGGGCCGCCACCTGCCGCTGGTCTTTGCGCTGTCGAATTCGAAGTTTGTGTGAGCAGCGTGTGTGAGTTTTGCTTTTGGGTGTCATTGACATGCAACAACGCAACTATTCCCGTTAGTTGCTGTGTTGTTTACTTCTTATTACTGTTGTTGTTGTTTGTATTTTTCTTATTTATTTGATTAATTGCACGCAATTTCATTTTTGGCATTTCGTAGTAATTTTTCATTCTAATTTTTACACTCCACACTGGCTGGCATAATTATTTATTTACCTGATTTTACTTTGTAGTGTATTGGTGGAGGTGGTGCCATGGTGAATGCAACCCTGTTGTGGTTGGGCTTGTCAAGCAGTGTGGCAACTCGGGCTTGCAGCTAAGTTCATGCTGATCCTTTACCTTTACGTTTTACCTTTACTTTTACTTGTGACGCCATTGTTAGAACACGCAAATAAAGTTTGTCTTAAAAGTTTACACAGTTGTTTATATCAAAAGGACTTAAATCCATCCTAGTGCTCATTACAACGTCAAGTGTGGGGTTCGAGCAGGAATTTTTTTTCTATCTAAGTTCTAGAGTTATTGTGGTTCAATGGCGAACAAATTAACGCGCAATGCGGTTATTGCTGCACTACGGGCTGCGGGAGCTGAATTCGAGGAAGACGCCACGATGGTTCAGTTGCGGACAATGTATGAACAAGCGGTAGCAGGTCGTGTCGGAGGTAGCGGAAGAGCGGCCAGAGCGGATAGCGAGCCTGATGTTCCGCTGAATCAACAGATGCCAGATGCCAGCCAGAGTGTGCAGACGACTGGACGACAGATGCCAGGAGCCAGCCAGAGGGAGCGACCCATGAATGTGCCAGATACAGAAGATGATACAGTTGATGCAGGGAGTGTGGTGAATGTGACCAGTACTGAGGCTGAAGAGGCTGAGTTAGATCGGCAGTTGGCGATCATGCGCAAGAAACGTGAGCTTGTCCAGCTGCAGCGTGAGTTGAACGAGTTCGAGAGTCGTAGAATCGACCTGGGTGTACTGGACGCGATGATGAGCAAATTTGATGGTTCGGAGTTGCAGGACGTTAGCAAATGGTTGGCCGACTTGGAGAATGTGTTCGAGAGTTTCCAGTACAGTGAGCGAGACCAGCTGGTTGCCGCACGACATCTGATAACTGGGCAAGCGAAGCGGTTCGCGGACATAACTCGTGTTCGCAGCTATGGTGAGCTAAGGATGGCTTTGATGACTGAATACCGTCGTATATTCACGGTTCGAGATGTGCTGCAACAGTTACGTGCCCGTGTCCTGAGACCAGACGAAACACCACGACAATATATTGTTGAGATGCAGTACATTGCCAGCCGCGCCGATGTGTCAGAAACGGACCTAATCGACATTATCATCGAGGGGCTTAACGACGATACGAATATGGTTTCGATGCTGTACAGTGCCACTTCCTTGCGTGAATTGAAGGGGTTGATGGAGCGTTACGAGAAGAAGCGTCGGGCAGCTGCGCCAGTGGTTGTGCCGAAGATCAGTGTCATGTCGGGTGCCGTGCCTAGGCCGAGGTCGTATACAACAGTGCCAGTTGCTGACACAGCTGCAAAAGTCACGGATTTGTCGGCCGTCAGGTGTTACAACTGTTTTCAATATGGGCACTATCAAAGTGCGTGCGGGGCCCCGCGACGCCCACCGAACTCGTGTTTCATATGCCATGAAGTAGGCCACATGCGCCAGCAGTGCCCACGTCGTAGTCGGATGCAGAATACAACATTAAACCAGACGCAAACACGGATGCCAGCCGTACCGAAACAACAGCAGCCAGTAGCAGAGGTCGAGGAGTGGGAGGCAGGGACGCCATTGACGGAGGTAGAGGAGGTCCGACGTTTAGCCCGACAGCTGAAACACCGAAATCTTGTAAGTGTTGCCTTTTTGAAACAGAATAAGTGCACTGAATTAATTCCGTGTTTTGCTTTATTTGATAATGGCAGTCCGACTAGTTTCGTGAAGCGTTCTCTTGTGCCATTTGAAGTGACGGGTGAATTGACTGTGACAGAGTATCGGGGGATGGGGAATATGAATTTAAGTACGTACGGCCTTGTGACTTGTAAAATTGTGTTTAATAACCGTAAATTTGACCATAATTTGTTTGTTTTGCCAGATGAAGAGGCAGTGGTGCCCCTACTTTTTGGACGCGATTTACTTAAGGCAATGAATATAAGCCTGTGCCAAATGGACACAGTGAGATATAGTAGACGTACTCTGCTGGAGATTAATAATGCCAATAAAAATGAAGTTCCGTTGAATATCAGTGCACTTAAGTTGTTTAATTTATTAAAGAGTCCAGTAGTTAAGATAACAGAGGTTCCAAACAGAGTTAAGTTATTGAAATCAGATGATAAGTGTGGCAAGTCAGAAATTAATTCAGTTAATGCAGAGGTAAATGTAATTGGTGGTTCAAATTTGTGTGAAACTCGACTTGAGTCGTGTATCGGAGTTGTAAATTTAGTTGGAACAGAAGACTTGAATTTGTATGATGAAGTAATATTGATGGTAGGTGCAACTGAGATGGATGAAATTGGTGATCTAATTGATGTGGACGAAAACTTGTCTATAACAGATGCAGATGCTTTGAAATCAGTTGTTTTTGAGAACTATTTGAAAATGAAGAACAAGGGGGGGAAGTTGAGTGGCTATTGCATGAAAATTCAGTTGAAGAGTGATGCGCCGGTGTACAGTGGTCCGCGCCGGTTGTCATATAGGGAAAAGACAGAAGTACAGAAGACAATTGATGATTTGTTGGCTCAGGGCATTATTCAGCCAAGTGCATCTCCATACGCGTCTCCGATTGTGTTAGTGCGGAAGAAGAACGGTGAATTGAGAATGTGTGTTGACTATCGGGCGTTGAATAAGTTGACTGTCAGAGATCATTATCCGTTGCCGTTAGTTGAGGATTGTATTGAATATTTGGGTGGGAAGAGTTTCTTCAGTACGTTGGACTTGAGGAATGGGTTTCACCAGGTGCCAATGCATGAGGAATCGATACCGATAACTGCGTTTGTGACTCCGATGGGACAGTATGAGTATCGGTTTATGCCGTTTGGTTTGACTAATGCTCCACCGGTGTTCCAGCGGTTTATTAATTTAGTGTTGCGGCCGTTGATTGATGCGAAGAGGATTGTGGTGTATTTAGATGATATTAACATTGCCACGAAGACTATTGAGGAACATTATGTGGTTTTGGCAGAAGTTTTGAAATTATTGTCAGGGGCTGGATTGTGCTTGAATCTGAAGAAGTGCAAATTTGCATATAGAGAATTGAAGTATTTAGGCTACTGTGTGAGTGAACGGGGGATTCGTCCGAATGAAGATCATTTGGTAGCGATAAAGAATTACGCAGTACCTACCAACATAAAGGAGGTGCAGAGGGCGGTGGGTCTTTTTTCATATTTTAGACGATTTGTGTATAATTTTTCTCAGATTGCGCGCCCATTGAGTTATTTGACGCGAAAAGGTGTAAAGTTTGAATGGACAGAAGAGTGTAGGAATGCGTTTGAGACCTTGAAATCTAAATTGACTGAGCCCCCTGTACTGTGTGTCTTTGATTCAGGGCGGGAGACAGAGTTGCATACGGATGCAAGTTCGCGAGGGTATGGTGCTATACTGTTACAGAAGCAAGATGACGGCAGGTTTCACCCAGTGGCATTTTATTCGAAAACAACGACGGATCCGGAGTCGCGTTATCATAGCTTTGAGTTGGAAACATTGGCAATTGTGAATGCATTGGAAAGATTCCGGACTATGTTGGATGGAATTCCGTTTGTAGTTGTGACTGATTGCAACTCTTTGGTCTTGACATTGGAGAAGAAAACAATTAATCCAAGAATTGCCAGATGGACATTGGGTCTCGCCGGGTTTGATTTTTCAGTTCGACACCGAAAGGGTGAACAGATGCAGCATGTTGATGCATTGAGCCGGTTGTCAGCTGTGTGTAGTATTGAGGAGAATGAGGTTGATTTGAACATTCAGATTATACAGACGCGTGATCCTGTGATTCATAAACTGCGAGAAGAATTGGAGCAAGGGGAAGTGCCAGGATATGAGTTGGAGAATGGGTTAGTCTTTCGTGTCAGTGGTCAGAATCGACAGTTGTATGTGCCGGGTGAGATGGAAGAGAACATTATGCGATTGATACATGAGAAATATGGTCATTTGGGTATTGAGAAATGTGCAAATCAGATTCGGAAGCATTATTGGTTTCCCCGTATGCGCGAAAAGCTGAATGTGTTCATCAGAAATTGTTTGAAGTGCATTTATTATTCGACGTCGCCTAGAAGCAATGAGCGTAATATATATAGTATTCCAAAGAAGCCAGAACCGTTCGATACAGTGCACATTGACCATTTCGGGCCATTGGAGAGTGTGAACTCAAAGCATAAACATGTGTTTGTGGTGATTGATGCTTTCACAAAATTTGTCAAAATGTATGCTACGAATAGTAGTGCGAAAGAATCGATTTGTGCGTTGAAGAGATATTTTGTTGAATACAGTCGTCCCAGAAGAATCATAGATGATCGGGGCACGGCTTTTACGTCATCGGAGTTTAGGGATTTTTGCGGGAACAATAACATTGTACATGTTTTGAATGCGGTAGCTTCGCCACAGTCGAATGGTCAGGTTGAGAGGGTGAATCGGGTGTTGAAAGCAATATTGGCCAAAACGACTGACCCTATAAACCATGTAGATTGGAAACAGAAACTGACGGATGTCGAGTTTGCAATGAATAATACTGTACACTGTGCCACAAAGACGACCCCTAGTAAGCTGCTTTTTGGCGTTGAGCAGCGCGGCAAAGTAGTTGATGAATTGACGGAGTATTTGCATGATGTATATTCAAGAGAAGAAGTTAATTTGTCCGAAATAAGGGAGCAGGCAGAGCTTGCAATACAGAAGTCTCAGTTGTACAATCAGAAATATTACGAGAGGAGCCATAGGCCAGCGAAACAATTTGAACCAGGAGATTTAGTTGTGGTTAAAAATGTAGACACTACGGTAGGGAAGAATAAGAAGCTAATTCAGAAGTACAGAGGCCCTTATGTAGTTCGTAAGCAATTAGGTCATGATCGTTATGTTGTTACGGATGTTGAAAATTGTCAGGTTACTCAGATGCCATATGACAATGTAATTGATTCGTCTAGAATGAAGAAATGGTTGGAACCTCGAGGTAGGCCAGTTGAAACGGACTCAGAAGGCAACACAGATGGTGATAATTTAAGTGATGAATGTACAGATTATGAATTTTTAGATGATAAGCTAGAAGAAGATTCATTGTAAAAGCAATCGAGGTCGATTGAATGTCAGGTTAGGCCGAGTTGTAGTGTATTGGTGGAGGTGGTGCCATGGTGAATGCAACCCTGTTGTGGTTGGGCTTGTCAAGCAGTGTGGCAACTCGGGCTTGCAGCTAAGTTCATGCTGATCCTTTACCTTTACGTTTTACCTTTACTTTTACTTGTGACGCCATTGTTAGAACACGCAAATAAAGTTTGTCTTAAAAGTTTACACAGTTGTTTATATCAAAAGGACTTAAATCCATCCTAGTGCTCATTACAACTTAATATTTTTTTCTCAGGCTTTTATTTGACGCTAGTAGCAGTTGTTGTTGTTGCTTTGTGGTTCAGTTGAAGATTAATTATGTGCAAAAATATTTAAGCCATCAACGATTATCCAACCAACAGCGCCTGACCACCATTGCAACAACACAAACAAAAACCAAAACAACAACAACAACCACAGTACCACAGCACGGCCCCAATCGCTCAACGCCGCCAACTGGAGAACGCCGCTTGCCAACTTGGCAGCTGGCAATTTGACATGTTCGCGTGCGAAGTGTTTCCTGCTCGCTGGCCATATTATAAATAGTTGTTGTTTTGTTGTTGCCGCATCGGACCACTGTTCTGTGTTTTGCATTTCAACGCACGCCGTCCGTCCGCGCAATGCGTTTGCACTGCATTTTTCAACGGTTGCTCACTCGGCGCCTCCTATCAGTGGCAACTATCGAATGATTTTGTAAAAAACTTACTGCTGTGATAATAAAAAATAACGGCATATCTTTTCTTAAAATATTTTTTAAACGACAAAATTGTTGTGCAACTCTCTCGATTTCATTAAATTTATCACAACGCCACTGTCTCTTTGGCTGTCACTCTGCTGTCGTCCCCCTCCCGCAACGCTTTATTTGCACTTTATTTGGCTTTCAATTCCATTTGTGGAAATTTGTCAGTGCTTGCACAGTGGTCGGCCAGCGCTTTCACAATGCGACCGCTTCTGCCCCCATCAGCTTGCAAAGTGTTTTGTTTTTGTTTACTAGCGCGGCCATGTTGTTGCCATATTGTTTTCATCAAGCCGCTGTCAGCATTCTGACAGCTGCTGCCACAATTGCAACTGGCTGTCTACATATGTGTGTGTATGAGTGTATAGGTGTGTGTGCGAGTTTGCTTGCAGAAATGTTTTTGCAATCGTTGCGTGCACTTCTCATGTTTACCCACACTCGACATTGGCTGGTTGAGATGCTGACCGGCCAGCAGCTGCCAATGCACTTCAAATCACTAATCGCAACCTGACATTTCAATTTGAAATCGTGTTTTTTCATATCTAATTGACAGCAATTACGTTTTGTCAGTAACTTAAACGGTTTATGGGATTAAAATGTTGCAATGACATCAAATTGATGACTGATTTATGTATGAAACTTTAGAGTTTTTATGAAATGGCACTAAGAAATAAATGTAAACAATTAATTCATATCAAATCTCAGCTCGACGAAAGTCGAATTAAGTAATTTACGTTTTAATTGATTGAATTTGATTAATATTAAAAAATAAATAATACAATAATAAGCAAAAAATAATTTAATTTAAAATTTGATTAAGCAACAACTGGAAAAATTCTAAACGAAAAAGTCGAATCAACTAATTTGCTTTTAATTGCTTTTAAATTGATTAAATTTGATTAATAATAAAAAATAAATAATAAAATAATAAGCAAAATATCATTTAATTTAAAATTTGATTAGCAAAAACTGGAAAAATTCTAATCGAACAACAATAACTCGAAGTTTTATTCTGAAAGTCACAGAATACGGAAAACACCCGCTCTCGCTAAAAAGACATTGGAATTTCCACAAAAACAACCAGATTGTCAATGACCTGAAATTTAACTAAACAAGGGTTAAGAATACTAAAATGTTAAGATAGTTGAAAATTTGTCGTCGCGTTTGGTTTGAATGAAGCCCTATGCCCGAAAATGAATCATCCGGCCCCAAACATGAAGTGAACAAAACTGCAATTTCACATACACTGTGAAATCACTGGTCACTGTTGTTTCCACGGTCCAATCAAGGCATTTGGTTTTTAGCAGTCAAGGCTGATTATGAGTTTATGTGCTATTCAAGTTGATACTCCTACGTAACTTTGTGTAAAGTATCGAATTTCTTTAAAAGTAGCTGAAAAATTTGAAGTAATGATGGATCGATCACCTTTTTAGCGAGTCAAAATTAATAACTTCGGCTTCTCAAGGTAGGTTACAGTGGCTGCCTCTTTATGAGACACACTTAGGTCTATTAGGACCCATGGTGATACCATAAATTCCATCCGTTTGAAATGTGTATGCAACATTGTTTTTTAAACATGTGTTGTAACTAGGCTTCCCAACTATTAAAACGGTTTAGGGAGGACAACATTTGGCTTGAGGAGGACTTTATGTGGGAACTACCTTGTTTCAGGAGGACATCACATTCCTTCAATATTTCAACATGTTTTTAGAAAACACAAATGTAAAAAGAGAAAACCTAAAAGCACATGTAAATTTTAACTTTTTAACCACTTTAAAAAATAAAACAAAACGCATATTTGTGCGACTGTAATCAACAATATCAAACAATATTTTCAATATCGACATCGATATCACACAATGCTTTTTTAATGCATTGTGTATTATGTGCGCGTGACAATTGCCTTTTAATATGTTTTAGTTTGAATTCTTAAGATTAATGAAAAGAGAATTATTTTTACCAAAGTTTGCATTCGTATTATCAGCACTTAGGCACACAATATTTTTATTTTTAAGTCTAATTTTTCCAATGCGGCCTTAATCATGTTGAACATTCCAGCAGCTGACTCATCCGGATTTTCAACGAAGTCTATAATTTTATTTTGAATTCCCAAAGCAGCATCGAAATATTGGAACAGACCTTCAGTTTAACGCCAAATCCGAACAGCGGTTTTTGGCTATTTTCCTTTCACACTTGGAGGTTTTTCCATCCCAAATCTACTTCATGTGGATAGCGATAGAAGTAGACAAGTGTTTCACCAGCCCGAACTAGGAATGGAACCTAGGGCCTTTGGTATGAGAAGTCAGCGCCCTAGCCGCTGGACTATCGAGGCCGGCATTTGTAACATTTGTTTCAACGTACATTTCAAACGGATGTGGAAAGTGGCGAAGCTTCAAGAGATGCTCAAAATAGAGAAGAGAATGGATGGAGGAGAATTTTTCGAAGCTTGGAATAAAATCTTCAGTGAAGTGTGCTCAATAAACTTGTATCTAAACCACTCCTACTACAACTACTCATAAAGAAAACTCCATCTGGTACCTCAAAGAGGAGGAGTACTTCTGCATTGAAAAGAAGGCTTCATTGCCTGGAATAAAGTCTTCAGTGAAGTTAGCTCAACAAACTTGTATCTTAACCAACTATGTATTACTAAAACTATTTATATATGGAACTCCATCTGATGCCTCAAAGAGGAGGAGTACCTCTTCGCATAGAGGAGGAGGCTTCAATGCCGAATAAAGCAGGGACTTAACTATTATAAGTTTTTTAAGAAAATAATTGCAATGTAACTATTACAATGCAACATAAATTTTATTTGTTGATTATAATTATTATTTGCAACTATTAATTTTTACGTTGCGTAATAACTGTTATGAGAAACAATTTTTTTTTTTTCGTTCTCGATAATTATTATTTTGGCATTTTTTTTGTTTACGTTGCTTCATAACTTTTACTTATGATTTTTTGTTATTTACTATTATTTTGAGAATTTTTTTTTTTCGTTGCTTCATAACTTTTATGAAAGAATTTTTTTTACGTTGCCTTACCACATTTTGAGTATGAATTGGGTGGATTGAGTGGAAATTAGGTTTCTGTAGTTAATTTGCGTTTGTCAAATTAAAACAATTAAAAATCCATTCATATCCAAAATGTGGTAATTCAACGTAAAACATTTTTTTTTCAAAATAATAGTTATCGGCAACGTAAATGAAAAAAATCATAGATAAAAGTTATGAAGCAACGTAAAAAAAAATTTCTCAAAATAATAGTTATCGGTAACGTTAATTAAAAAAGTAATAAATAAAAGTTATGAAGCAATGTAAACAAAAAAAATTTAAA
The DNA here is from genome assembly GCA_964056695.1 of Melieria picta. Lineage (NCBI taxonomy): Eukaryota > Metazoa > Arthropoda > Insecta > Diptera > Ulidiidae > Melieria > Melieria picta. Next base: position 82,297,514 of record OZ057398.1, on the reverse strand, counting down.
ATAATAATTATCGACAACGAAAAATATACTTGTTACTTATAAGAGTTATTATGCAACTCAAAAATATTTATTACATGATAATAGTTATAGACGACGTAGAAAATTTCTTATTGGGAATAATTATTATATAGCAATAATTATAGAAATTTCTTAAATTAGGGCAATTTTTTTATTCCCAAAAATATGGATAATAATTATTTTCGGTCTCTGGAATAAAGTCTTCAATGGAACTCGCTGAGCGAACTTATATCCAAACCGACTATGTATTACTTCAACTACTCATATGTGAAACTCCATCTGGTACCTCAGAGGACCCAAAAAATTCTATGTGGGTATGTGTTTGGTCTGCCATACTCCATACAGCTATTATTTTTCCAATACTTGAAAGCACTCTAGTACCTTTTTTTGTTTTCTATTGTCTTTTACATTTCTTCAAATTTAAATAGGATTCAAAACATGCAGAAACCGGAACTTTAGTCCACATATAAAGCATTGTTTTCACCCAAAGTTACACCTACAACAACTCTCTTCCGAGTACAACTTCTTTGCCGTAAAGCAAAGTTGTCCATGATCCTCTGCCAACAACAATGTCCTTCACTTCTCGAAAACTTTTCGACAAAAGAAGAAGCAAAATTTTGTCCAGCCATTTCTTAGGTCATAAATTTAAATCGATTATAAAATATGTCAGAAATTTTTTAATCAACGCCATGTTGCATTCTCCGCAATGCAAACAAACACACACACACTCTACATAAATACCAGCGAATTGAAGACGCTGGCCACACAGCGCAGGAGGAGAACAAACAAAGTGATAAACAAACAAACCGAACGCACATAATTAAAACGCCCCAAAGTTATGTTCGCATGCAATCGTAAAATATCTTTGCCTGCTTCTGCAGCCCTCGAAGCCGCTTCTTGCATCCAATCCCGCACCTCTTCTACTCCACACCTGCACACTGCCTGCGGTTGTCATGACACTCGCTCGCCATGACAACAACAGTCACAAAGCAACAAAACGAGCGGAATCCGCAATACAAAAACAGCAACAACAACACTCGACTGCAACGACAGCGCGTTAAGTTGCCAATGTTGCAGCCGCACAACCGGCAAACAACGCTGCGAACATGCAGCAGCAGCGCAGAAAATCCAAGTCAGCGAGAGAAATCCAAAGTAAAAGTCAGGCGAAAAATAAATATTGAAATTTGAATGAGCCGTTTTGCAGTTTTTAAATGGCGTTGGACGCAATAAATTTCACGTCGTTCCCTCGCCCCCCTAAAAAGTATGACACCAGAGCACAAGTGGCTGCTGAAAAGGCGGACAGGACAGTCAGCCTGGTTGCTGGCAATGACTGACATTTTTATGCTTGCAACTTCATTTTCGGGCGCATTGTGCCACTTGTGTGACACGCGAAAGCTGCACGTGCACGCGCGCCCTCTGGCGCAATTGACGGCCGCTGCAAGGTTCGCACTGCACCAAAAACGCTGTCAAATCTCTCTCTGCATGGCCACAGTGTTTGTGTTTGTCACCGCCGCCGCTGCAGCAGCGATCGCAACAACTAAATTTCGCTGCAAGTGTGCTGCTAATGGGCAGCGGCACGCTGCCAGTTCGTCTATCTGATGCTGATCATCTTTTTTGCATATTTTACGACGACATTAACGTGCTTTTACGAGCGCGCACAGATGGCAACACGATGGGCGGATGCGAACGTTCATCGCTCATCAGCGTTCGTGAGGCTCTGCAATTTGGGTTTTTATGGCGGCATAACAAGCGACGAGTTGCGGCACCGAGGCGTAATTATCGACGTGGATACACCCATTGACAGCTCATTGTTGGGCGGTTTGTTAGAGACAAAAGTGCTTAAAGTGTTTTATAGATTGCATGATGATCAGGCAGGACAGTATTTAAGGACAACGAGGTGCGTTTTAAGAAGTTATCCTTACATCATGAAGAATTGTGCGAAAAAGGTACCAAAAGCGCCAATAACCGACTGAATTTGTAAGAGCGGGGCCCCCGACATTTAAAAAAGCTTTTTGATGTCATCCAAGTCCGAGTTCGGGATTATTCGGGAACGCTAAAGAAAAACAGATGCAGTTTATCTCATCTAAAACAGGGATCGGGGATCATTTTTTTTATTTCTAATGGTACATACAATAACGCACACTGGGGTTCAAACCCACCGAAATATATAAAAAATATTATGTATAAAATTAGTAAAAATTTCTGGTGCAAAATATATACGCAAAACGCCCCCAAAATTAAGTTCTGATTGCGCCACTGGGTGCATATAATTGTTTGTTCTGACTGACTCACTGATTCATCGCCCGGCCCAACCCGCTAAAGTTACAAACTTTAAGCTGAAATTTGAACTGTATGTGCATTTAAAAAAATGAACCTCCGCTAAGATGGAATTTTTTGAAATTCCGGGGTCTAAAAGGGTAAAACATGAGTTCAGGTGTTGTATGAAGAAATGTGATTTAAAAGGTCTATTGATTTAAAACTTAGTAAAAATGCTCCAAATCATCCCCTCGCGCGTTTGTTCGAGTTAAAAACAAAAAATCAAAAATAATTTCAAAAAATCAAAAATTTAAAAGGCCAATAATGGGTTAAGGTTGGTATACGGGAAGACGAAAAAACAGGAATCAATAGGCCTATTGACTTTAAAATTTTTTGAAAATCGAATTTTTACGGGTTAAATCAAGGGTTAAGAGTTCGTATGGAAAATACGACTTCTTTTTTTTTTTCTTTTACTTCAAACTTAGTAAAAGCACTTCAAACGAGAAATAATTCCATAAATGTTTATTATATTTTTTAAAATCAAAATCTAACTGGACAAATCAAGGGATACAAGTTTGTATGGAGAAACCTGGACAAACCAAGGGTTAATAATTGGTATGGAGAAACATGATTTAATGGGCTCTTTTACTTCAAACCTAGTAACAACACCTGAGACGAGAAATAATTCGACACGTGTTTCTTAGTTTTTTAAATCGAAATCTAACGAAGTAAATCAAGGGTTAAAAATTTGTATTAAAAAACATGATTTAATGTTTTTTTATTTCAAAGAGCACTTCAAACGAGAAATAATTCTACACCTGTTTCTTATTTTATTCAAAGAAATCTAACAGGGTAAACCAAGAATTAAAAGTTTGTACGGAGGAACATGATTTAATGGGTTTTTTGACTCCAAACTTAGTTAAAACACTTCAAACGAGAAATAATTCAACGTGTTTCTGCTTTTTTTTAATACAAATTTAATAGGGTAACCCAAGTGTTAAACGTTTGTATGGAGGAATATGATTTCATGAGTTTTTCGACTTCAAATATGATAAAAGCTCTTTAAATAATAAATAATTTGACAAGAATTGTTTCATAAAAATCTGACAGGGTCAACAAAGGGTTAAAAGAAACATGATTTATTGGGCCCATTGACTTCAAATTTGAGTGCAAAGCCTCGAGGCCTTGCCAGTACTTAATAAAAGGGGTAGATAGGAATCGGTCCGTACCAGCCCGGGTGCCTGGAATTTCTCGACACAGCTTTGAAAAAACTATAGGGCAGTTCAGGATAACGTGGAAATATTTGGGCAAATATATGCCGTTTCAAATATTTGCCATCAACACTGAGCGCACTTTTTAAAACTTCATAGCAACTCGGTTGCGGAACAAATTCACAGCTGTTTTTGAATTTCAAAATTCAAAATTTTGATTGTCAAATCTGTTTTCCCCATGCCGAAAAATATGCAATAGAGTTTCAGTGTGGGAAATTTGCCGCTGCTCGGCATGGGCAAATGTGTACATTTTGTTGTTGCGTTGAAAATATTTGCCATCACATTTTCCCCATGCCATGATGCCAGACCGTTTGCACGTTATCCTGAACTGCCCTTATAAAAAATGCAATCCCAACCGAAAAATTCAACTATCAGGCATGCTGTCATTCAGAGTCGGAATAGTAAAGTTCAAAGTCGCGTTCTATTTTCAAATCTTATATCCCATTTAAACATATCCAACTTATATGACACACACATCCTTACAAATAAATCATATCACCTATGACGAACACTGCAATTTGCGGTCGACTGCACCGAAGTGTTTGCTAAAATAATTACACAAAACATCACAGAATTCTTTGCTTTTATGCGCTGCAACTTGAGTACTTCATTAACTCGCCAGGACAAAGTCGCCGTGATAGAAGTCTACGCCCCCAGTAAAATTCAACCAAAACAATTTAATGACCTTGTTAGCTGCAAACAGAAAAAACGAAGAAAAAAGCAAATGAAAAGAATTGACAGAAATGGCCACTTTGGCTGCTAGCAACAACAAAAAACTAATAGTAATAATAAGGCACCAACGAAAGGACATTTGCAGCATGCAACAGAATTTTCAGGACAAAAAACAGCAGGAACCCGTAGGCAACAAAGCAACAAATGCGACCAGAAGAACGAATATTCCTTGGGTCAAGAATAGAAAATCAACATTTCACGCATGCCACACGATAGCGACTGCTCGCTGCCAGATCGGCGTCCATATCCCATGTCGATGGGCATCGTTGCGCAGCGTGTGGCAAGTGCTACTCGCAGCGCGGCTGACATGACTCTGTCCACCGGACGCAACGCATCGATTGTCTCGTCTCAAAAATAAATGCTGCAAAGCGCCAGAGCTGCACCGAAAGGGCGAGTTCAAAGCGATAGCAAAATAACTGGAAGTGCGGAAAGTGCGTAACGTAAATTGGGTTGTTTGGCTGGCGCACTGACAGGAGGCAACAGGCCGCCGTCAAGGTGCCGAACAACACTGTAGGACGAGCAAAATGCGCGCGCTGACAACTGGCCAACAAATGGCTGGCTGCAGCGAAGCGATCGACATTGCAGCAAACATGGCTGCCGTTGGCTGCCGATTGAGTAAACGAATCGAAACGAAATGTTGGCCGCTGCCAACGCAGTGCAATGACTGACAGCATTTTGCTCACAATTTGAAAAATATTTGTACTATAAACTTTCATCAGGATTTGTATAAAAGTTCATGGATGGGTTGCAATGAAATTCGACAAAATTCAGAAAGTTGTACCCCCCACAACTATTTAGAAGCCACTTGTGTGGCCACTTGAGCGCCCAAACTCTGACTTTTGACTGCTGCCGACGCATCGCTCGCACTTTCGGCACCGCTGCGCCGCTGACAGTTGCAGCTCCTGCGTCTCCTGCGCCACCACCTGCTGTCGGCGCGCATGTTTACACGCCCATCGCGCAAGCCCCGCTGCGCCTGCCACCTGAGACTGATGGCAATTTATTTATTTATTTATTTACACATGAACCGCTTCGAATTTGAGCAAATGCGATTTTCGCTCGCCTCCCACTTTGCTTGCGTATTTTCAGTATAATTTATTGGCTTTAATCAGTTTAGAAATGAGATTTTTTTTCCTTCAAATCATTTCAATTGATTTATGTGCAATTTCTAATTTTCAATAAATATTTCATTGTGGGCAGAGAAAATATTGCAAAAGTAGCATGAATAAGTCTTTCGCTATTTTGTTGCCGTATGGCAACAGGCAACTTTGTGAGCACTTGAAGCCTCTATGACTTCAAGAGTCATTGGTTTGAAGCAAAGGCGTAGCTAAGGGGGGCAGGTTGGGTGTCAGAACCCCCATAGCCTTTCATAAGTCTAAATTTTCAATCACTATGCATGGTATGTACGTTGCTACAGTAACTAGCAAAAGGTCTTTTCACCTTTAAACATTTGAACAAATAATAAAAAAATTTTGTTTAGTAAAACCGATATGTTTTTTTAAATAGTCCGTTTCAGGCTCAATAGAGCTATTTGCATGATCTAAAAGCTTGTCTAATGAGTGTTCTGGATCGTCGGCCGGGATGTCCTTCAGGATTTCGGTACAAGCCTTTTGGATGTCTTCTACGTCCTCAAAATACATTTTTTTCATCGGCAAAAGCATTTTTTGAAAAGGTGGAATTAAAAAAATCTTAGTCAAAAAATCAGTCAAAGTGTCTTTCGATAGCCAGTTTGAAAATTGCAGTTTACCTTAAAAACCACGCAATACTAAATTGGGTGAAACAATTTTTAAACCCGTCTCCCCATGACTAAGTTCTGACTAAGCCCCTGGTTTGAAGTCTTAACACTAAAATTCTTGTGGAATTAAAATGTATTCTTTGATTTTTTTTAGTATTCCATTGTATTGCTTTCTAAGAGAAAATCTGCAGTGCTTCTACTACTTTTGCAATTTTGTTAAAGCAAAACTTTAAAACAATACAAAAATAATTGCTGACCCTATTTTGTAACACGATTCAAAGCGTCAAAATGTCTACTTTCAAGTTTTTTTTTTTAAACTAAACAGAAGAAATTAAATTTAAAATGTTCACCAGTAAAAATTTTTAACAAAAGAATTCATAAAATAGGAATGGAAACTGAAACATTGCATTTGACTGTTCGGCCTTAACACTACAAAGACCATTGCGGTAATTTTGACGGTTTTTCTTGTTTAAATATCTGTCTTTTCCTTAGTATTTCTATCAATTTATGCTTTGTGACTTTTATTTTTTTATCGCGTTCTACAATTAGTTCTACAATTAGGGTTTTACAATTACAATTAGCCAAATTTGATGTGAACTTTTCGAGATATCAGCGGATATAATATGTAGTCTTTACTGGTATGGAAAACTTGCGACCTTTCTAGTGTTAAAATACTTTCTGATCAAAAATTACTCGGAATTTTTCAATAAAATGAAATGGTTCATAGATAATCATTTTATTTCCTACAAACTGAAAACACTTTTTAAAGGTTGATTTTAGGATCACTTTCAGCTCCTTTTGTGAATTCTTCTTTATTGCCCCATTTGTTTCCAAACGCTTTCCACAAGGCAACTATAGTCGTGGGAATAGGAAAAAGTGACAAGAATCTTGTGGAACGTTGTTGTTTGGTCAAATAGTCAAATAGTCGTAGAACGAAGATGTGTAAGCCGGTTCATTGCCATGGTGAAGAAACCACAAGTTATACAAAAATATTTTGGGGGATTTCAAAAAGTAATTATTTAATATTCATACAATGCCTTTTAATTTGTGTGTAGTTTTAAAGTTGACCCTAATATTTCGGGGGTTTCAACCCCCAAAACCCCCTGAACCGCCACTGATTCTCCACAACTCTGATCTGTTGTGAACAACACTTTCCCTCAAACGCTTTAACACTTCGTTAGAAACACGAACTCAACTTTAATTCGACTTTGCGAATTTCGCAAAACACGCAGAATCACTGAATTGTTTAGCTATTAAGCACAAACTCCCAACAGATGGCGCTCAAACAAAAAGACAGACAAAAAAAATTATGATGATAATTTTGAATGACAAATTCCGAAATACCTTTTGAATCAGAAGATATTTGGTGCATTTAGTGATACAACAGAATAAAGGTTTACGGTAAGTGAATGTGAAATGTATCTTTGGGAACTGCTGGTTCTATGATCCACTCATCAGTCAAATCAAGTCATTAAGTTTTTTTGCAACAGAACCTCTTGCAAACCTCGTTCAAGTCAGGTACCAAAATATCTTCTTTTCCAATATCCAAGGTCTTAGGTCTTATCTGCATCATTCCTCTCCTAATTTCAGCCGAGAGTGGTGAAGAACGGCAATGGCGAAGTTCTTACCCGGGCCTAAGGTTTTTGCGTAGTAAATATAGTTTCAAATGGTATTGGATCCAAAATTTGTGTACATAACCTTCTCCAAAATGAAATCCTGTTTGAAAGCTTTCTTCAACTGTTCCTTTCAACGAAAGCACAATATTCCCCTTCGCATTTATCGCAGTCTTTCAACTTCAGCATGGAGCATTCTTCCGCATGAAACAATCTTATCACGAAAAAATCATCGTCCATCCAAACAGCAAAGTCCGAAGCATCACTTACAAAGTGTGAAACCTGACGCAGCCTTAGTTTGTTGTGTACAGAACGTACTCCAAAATGAAATTCTGTTTGCTTCATTACTAACGTTAATGTGTCAGAAAGCTTTCTTCAGCTGTTTCTCAATCTGCCCCTTCGTATTTTTGCAGTCTTTCATCTACCGCATGGAGCATTCTTATAGCAAAAGTATCATCGTCCACTCAAACAGCAAAGTTCGAAGCATAACTTGCAAAGTGTGAATCCCGACACGACCTTAGTCTGTCGACCTTTGAATAAACCAATTAACAAGTAACTAACTACAGTTAAAGCCTTAAAATTCCACTCGAATCGTAGAGTAATTTCACCCTAACACTGCACAGAGTTGCAGTTGATTTTTTGGCTTTCCTCAATATTTATTTGTACCATTCTCAAAATTGTCCTCACATACGGCCAAGAGATTTTCACTTGCTTACTGTATGTTACAACAGCCATGCCCACAAGCACCATCAAACAAAACAAACATTTCCAGCGAAGACTCAAACTAGCAATCGGACCATAAAAGCGAACCGTAAATCACCGACATGCAGCGGCATTGTACGAAAATTAGCATAGAAAATTGCGAATCACTTTTTAATTCCTGGTAGGCGGGTCAGTCGAGCCCAAAAGTCAACTCACAGCATTCACGGCATTGTTTCGGCCTTTGTCGCATTGACTGACTGTTTGCGCAGCGCTTGACTTCAACTGCAGGTAAACGTTGTTGCTGTTGGTGTCGAAAGTGGCTCGAACGGCCAAACAATTAAGGATGCAGTATCTGCATGTGCTGCCAGCGTCCCACTGCGTTTCCTGCCAATGCCCAAACTGACTGACACACCAACTGTCAAATTTGTGAAACGACTGAGGTTGATGCGACCTTGTTGTAAATTTGCTTGCACGATTTTCCGTCGAAATGCCAAAATGCCTAGTTGTCCTTTTGCTGTTTTTCTCATGTTTGTTTGTTTGATTTTTCCTATGGCCTCACCTTAATTTTTATGACTGTGCCTTAATGCGGCTTCCATGACCTTGTCACGTTCCCAGCACACATTTCCGTTGGCTGCCGCTAGTTGTGTGAGTCTTTATTGCCATCGCTTTCGGTTTGCATTCACACATTCCGTTGCATTCTTGTCTAACTGGCCGTACAGCGCTGCAGACGATCAACGCTCAATGTTGCAGTTGCAGCTTCTTCTTTTCCGCCGTCGTAAAAATGCGCGCAAAAAAAGCGAAATTAAATTTTATGATGCAAAAATGCATTCGGTGCGTTCGTACGCATTGTCTCCGCTGTTGTCCTGGTCGTAAAGGAATTGACTTACAAATTGCGTTTGCGGACAGCGCGACAGCCGCGTGCAATGCATTTATTTGCGTACAGTAGGCTGCGGCGGGCTCGAGCGCTCACGCCTTCCCCGCTCGGGCCATCACTGAGGCATTTTGCAATATCTTTACCTGTCAAAGCAACCTGCATTTCCGCTAAAACGAACCAAATCTAATAGGAACGCAATAGGCCGAAATGGAAATATTGTTGATTGCCAATTTGGAAATAGTTGGATATAGTAAGAGGTTTTTATTTTATTTTATTTTATTTTATTATTATTTTATTTTATTTTATTTTATTTTATTTTATTTGCAAATAGATGCAATGCTTCATAAACATTGAGTGGCCATTATTTTCAAAGAAAATATATTAAAAAAGTGACCAAGTATTAGTAACAGTTTTCAAGTGATGAAGTACCACAACAGATTTCAAGTCAACATATTTTCGTAATGAGCTTGAAAACACGCGGAAGTTGACAACTAAAACTATAAAAGTAGTAGGCTTCTTTTGAGAAATAGAATCTAATAGGGGAACTCTTTGTAAGGTGCCACCCCATAGCTTTTTTGCGCATAACTCGTTAGAAAATTAACGTATCGCCAATGTTAATATCTTTGGAAAGAGGGTTTAAAGAGCTATGATCCAAGGTAACACTTCATTTTAATTTTTCGTAAATACGAATTTTACAGCCAATTTCCCAAAGTGTTCAAAATCGACGCCCTAAAATTGTTTAATGTAAAGTGCCACCCCCTAAAAAAACCGCTAAAAACGTAAAACACTCAAGTAAAAATGCATGATTTAGAAAATTTACGGAAGATTATTGAACTTAATTTGAGTTAAATAGAAAATGACCGAAAGCAAAATGCAAATTGAATGGTAACGAATAAAACGAATAATTGTATGGAAATTAATAAACAAAACTGAACTCATTTATTCCTCATGATAGGATTAGAGAAAAATTGACTAAGAACACTTTAAATTCCTCTTAATGACGATTCCGAGCAACAAAAAGGCATTTTACCGATATAGGACAACAAAACAATGAAAAAAGGGGGTGGCACCTTAGAAAGAAAAAAAGGTGGCACTTTACATTTTTATGCCATTTTGGAAATCATTGTATAAATTTTTTCCTTTTACGATATGCTCGGATATCATTTCGGATTATGAAAAACCATTAAAAATTAAGTCCAACACTGATATTTACCTTAGTTTTTTATAAGTTTTTGGTTACTTTTTCACCGCAAGAAAAACCTTCAGTTTTAATTTTTATGTTTTTTCTTAACAAAATTTGACACTTTTATTTACCCAGACCGTGTTATTGCGTCTATTCCCTCAAAAACCACATTAAAATTGATGTTGTTATATATACCTTAAATGACGGTAGGAATTTGTTTGCTTGGATTGCTGGAACGTCGAAATCGAGCAGGGGTGGCACCTTACAAAGAGTGGCACCTTACAAAGAATTCCCCTATAGAAAGTCTCTGATTGTGTTCATCATAGGCACTGCCAGAGTAATCCACAATATCGAGCCTCTCAGCTACACATCCTGCTCAAGGTCCCTGCTGAACACAGACCGCAGACCGCATCCCGCCAGGAAGTGTTGTATCGCTTCTACTTCTTCTTCAACTTCGCAGCTTTTGCAGACATCACTGGACGCCATTTAATAAGTATAGATCCAATTACGTAGTTTCCAGTGATGACTCCAACGAGCTGCCTAATGGAGTTTCGACTCAGAGACAATACAAATCGCGTTTTCCTCCAGGAATGGGAGGGCCATAGTCACCGGGAGGTGCTGCAATCGCAAGGAAACCTGTGAATATACATATACAGGACAGATATCAGGACAGGACAGATGGGCAAGGCGACACAATTTCATGCCATCTTGTCCACTGCTTCGTTCTCTGCTACTCCCGAGTGGCCCGGAACCTAGCAAAGAGCGACCCGATAGTGCCGGGGTTTGATTTCACTACAACTGATTCCAACGCTCTAAAGGCTGCCTGACTATCCACGAAAATTGCAAACACTGTGGAATTCAAAAACGTCGGTATTGATTGCAGCAGGCGCTGAATTTAAATGCATAAAACCCTAAAAAAAATACAGATAACCTCAACCAAATCAAGTCTGTTGTTGCATTTGATAGTAAGAAACCAAGTAACAGGTAGGAGAGTGTTGTCAGTATCAAACCGAGATCTTATTTTACAAATTTTTTCTATGTACTTGTATAAAGAAATACTGTGCCGAAACCGAGAAAATTGTTTATGAATTCTTTCAAAAAACCCTTTGTGAAGCACTTAAAGTTTTTAGTATCCTCCCAGCTCATTGGAATTTATTCGCTTTGGATGTTGTCTTTTGGTTTCTCTTCCCTGTTCAGGATTTTTCATTTAGATTTTCCTCTTTCACGGCCTTCAGCATCAATTCTGGCAAAGCTTGTTTGTTCAGTAGTTTTGCCGCTTGGAATCTACGGAAAGTTGAGACCTTAGAATTGCATTCTCATTGAAAAAATTATTTTGTTTTTTTTATTACTTGTAAACAAACATTAAGCAAACCCAAAAATTAAAAAAAAACTAATTTCAATAACTATGCAAAACTTTATCTTAATCAACCAATTTGAGTTCAGTAAATCTGTTCCGGCCGGCCTCGATAGCCCAGCGGGTAGCGCGCTAGCTTCTCATACCGAAGGCCCCAGGTTCGAGTCCTGGCTCGGGCTGGTAAAACGCTCATCTACTTCTATCGCTATCCACATGAAGCAGATGAGAATTACAAGAATCGCACAAGTGCGCTCTTGGCAGGCAATGGCAAAACCTTCAAGTGTGAACGAAAAAACTGCCAATCGCCGTTCGGATTCGGCGTTAAACTGTAGGTCCCCTCCCCTCCCTTTCCCCATCCGCTTGAAATGTGTGCTGTAACATATGTTGGAAAGACAGTGTTGCATACACATTTCAAAAACGGATGAAATATGTGGTATCACAATGAACCTCATAATAGGCCTCCGAGTGTGTCTCTTATAGATGCAGCCACCATAACCTAACCTAACCTAAATCTGTTCAAATGTGCGCCTTCAATTTACCATTTCTCAAAGGATAACCAGATAACTTGTCTTGAAATTTACAGAAAATTTGTCTATTGTATGATATGACACGAAATACTAAAAATCTCAACCAACAATGTTAGCTATCCGGTATTCCTCCGGTCCCAAACATCTCGAATAAACGAGGTTCTGCTATAAATCCAACATTTTCTTTTAGTTCGCACATTTGCTGCACTCAATAAATACATCTGACAAGAGGTTGACGTCTAGACTCACTCCATGCATCTCGTTCACACATCTTACCACACAACTCTCTCTTCCTGTCACTTCACAGCGAAATGCAACAAATCGGCAACCCACTATCAAAGTCAAGTTGGCATGTGTTGTTGTTGACTCTTTCGAACGCATTACCTGACCACTTCTCGGTAAACACAGCGCCGCAAACGTCACTCACAGTTTTTTTTTTCTTTTTCAAATTTCACTAATTGCTCACGCAGTGCCCAAACTTCGGCTGTGTGTGTGTCCGATCGGCCATTCTGACCTCTAGCCGCACGTTGTTGCATTTTGCGCAAATTATTTTTCCGCATTTTGTGCCCTTTTCCACATTTTCTCTTATTTTATTGAAAGACAATACATGGGATTTTTATGACGAACTGACAAGAAAAGGTGCCAGTCACAAAACGCCTGCACTCAAGGTCAGCCTTTACGAATTTCACTCTTGTCAATTTCGAAATTTGGTTTTTTCGTTGTGGGTAAATTTTTACTGGTTACTTTTTTTATTTAACCGTTTAGAATATGTTGGCCATTGTTGATGATGCTGTAAATTCTCCTTTCGCTACGCTGTTTATGGAATGTTCTGCAGAATTCGTTTACAGTTGGAAGGGGTTACAGCAAATTGGTGAAGACGCGCTGGCAAAGCTGTAAAACGGTCAATGGTTGTGTGCCAATGTGTCACAGATTTCAATCATAAACCAATTATGGCACGAATGTGCAAAGTGAAGGCCAAGAAGTGGATTACAAGCGAAGCACTTCCAGAGAATTGGCCGGTTGTGCCGTTCGGCTTAAGGGCGCATCAGACACAAAGTGACGGCTAAGGGGTTCAAAAAAGGGTTTTTTCGTGGAAGTGTGTATAAAAGTAAATAGCTCTTGTTTTTGTGTACAAAAAACTGAACCAGATACGCGAAAGTGTTAACAGCAAAGGGGTTTTTAGAGGTTATAAAGAGTTACAATTCGAGTTGAGTAAAGCAGTTGACATATGTAGCAACAAATTACCATTTCTTAAAAGATAACCATAAATAATTTGTCTAGGAATTTGCTGAAAATGTGACTATTGTGCCAAGTCACCGAAGGTTTGAGGTGTTACAGAAGTGTGTTACGACTGAATTACCGTTTCCAGTTGAGATCAGGTAGAAAGCAGTTGGAGTTACTATTCGTCATGTATAGTAAATTCGGCTTAAATGTTTCTTCTGAAGATGCCAGACTTTTGGGACTCTTAGATGCATAAGGTACATAAGCAAGAGGCATCTAAAAGGGTTAATATTTATGTATTTTTCGAGAAAATGCTGGGCTTCTACAAGTCACAGACAGTTCACCAACGTACGTGAATAGGTCTGGTTAGACCTTATAATTTTTTACATAAAAACTGCTAGTAGAAATTTCAAAAATCAACCTGTTAATTTCCAGATAAACTTAACAAAAATACAAAGTTGTTTAGTTAGTTCTGAAATTATTTGGTTAAAAGTAGTACAGCATCTTGATATTAAATTAACGACTTTTTCCCTTCCATAAAGAATGGAAACAGTAAGCATCACCTCTTACGAAGATGGGTTCACAGATGGACTGTGGGGTTGGACCAACGATCTAATCCAGGTATCTGACAGAAGAAAAAGCCTTTCATATTCGAGATCTTTGTAGTGTGTTTCAAGCGTTTTTGTTTTAAGGGAACCATGCAGGATCAAAACATCCGGTGTAGGATGCAGTGAAGCAAGAAGATTTTGGCAGTTGAAAACCTTGAACTCTCCCCCTCAAATAAAATCCTGTGTGCGCCACTGTGAGGATGTAAACTTTTTTTTAGCCTATAGTAATATTCAAACCAGTCAAAAACTCTAAAGATTTGCTAAGGTTGGTAAGTTGTCAGATGCATCTCAACATCTCTTGGAGACCCGGACACGTAATAATCCAAGGCAATGAGTCAGCTGATATGCTGGCCAGGGTGGGACCAGCTATAGACCCTTTTACCGCCGCTAAGTGCCAGATTAAGTCAGATACAGGACTACTTCCTGGGGAAAGTGAACAGTAGGCAGCGAAATCGCTCCAGCTGCAGCGTGGCTCTACAGATTTGGCCACGTTAGAACTCCTGTAGAGCAAGCGATCCGCTAAAATCTCGTAGACTGACGCAGTAATCACGAGTCACTTTAAAAAAATGTTGCGATTTTAAGTCTCATACTGACTTAAATTAGGTTAGATTAAATTAGATTAGATTAGATTATATTAGATTTGATTCGATTAGATTAGATTAGATTAGATTAGATTAGATTAGATTAGATTAGATTAGATTAGATTAGATTAGTTTAGGTTAGTCTAGTTTAGTTTAGTTTAGTTTAGTTTAGTTTAGTTTAGTTTAGTTTAGTTTAGTTTAGTTTAGTTTAGTTTAGTTTAGTTTAGTTTAGTTTAGTTTAGTTTAGTTTAGTTTAGTTTAGTTTAGTTTAGTTTAGTTTAGTTTAGTTTAGTTTAGTTTAGTTTAGTTTAGTTTAGTTTAGTTTAGTTTAGTTTAGTTTAGTTTAGTTTAGTTTAGTTTAGTTTAGTTTAGTTTAGTTTAGTTTAGTTTAGTTTAGTTTAGTTTAGTTTAGTTTAGTTTAGTTTAGTTTAGTTTAGTTTAGTTTAGTTTAGTTTAGTTTAGTTTAGTTTAGTTTAGTTTAGTTTAGTTTAGTTTAGTTTAGTTTAGTTTAGTTTAGTTTAGTTTAGTTTAGTTTAGTTTAGTTTAGTTTAGTTTAGTTTAGTTTAGTTTAGTTTAGTTTAGTTTAGTTTAGTTTAGTTTAGTTTAGTTTAGTTTAGTTTAGTTTAGTTTAGTTTAGTTTAGTTTAGTTTAGATTACATTACATTACATTACGTTAGATTAGATTAGATTAGATTAGATTACATTCGATTAGATTAGATTAAATAAAATTCAATTCAATTCAATTAGATTAGATTAAGTATGGAAGACGAACGACAGCTGCCCGAGACACTGCGTCCACGGCTGAACCATTGTGTCGAATCCCTTTTCCTTCCTGGAGGAGTTCGTATCCTCCAATGTTATCCAGGAACTCCTTAATTTTTCTCAGATCGGCAGCCCTTTCCTCTGTACTAGTTCCCTTCCTAGTATTCGCATTCTTGTGTATAAGACAGGTACTAGATTAGGTTAGCTAACCTAATCCTAGTCTCACACTTGACGTTTGATAAAGTGGTGTGACAATAGAATGTAAAAATTTTGGAAAGGCGGAATATTCGTTGATTTCTCTCATATTTTAACATTTCAAATGGTGTGAGCACAAATAAAATATTGTTCACTTTGATTATTGCATGTTCACATGTGACTCACCCAACTCGTATTTTTATTAATATTTTTTAATTAGTAGTAACAACAAACTTTAAATTTATCTCACATTTGAGCGCTCGACGCCAGTTGTCAACTTATTAAAACCCGGAAACGCCCAATGAATAAAATTATTTGCTTTTCCTATTGTCATGAATATTTCACATATATGATCTCTCAGCTCGATGTTGGGTTATCGAATACTTAAACTCGTTCGACTATCAGCATTTGTATGCAATTTTGTAACCTTAGCTCAGCACTGCATTATGTCACAGGGTCGGCTCATTGGTGCAACTACAAAGTTATCTGATATTCAGAGATGCAGCGGCCACTCGACAGACAGCCAGACACAGAAATTATTGGAATTTTATGTTGATTATGTGTGCGCAAGACGAGAACATTTTCACTGCGCCGCTGCATGAACGTCCATTTAAAGCACAAAGAAAATATGATTTGATAAATGTTATGACCAATTAATAATTGTTAACTATGCCAGGCGATAAAAATCTCAAGAGGTACTAACCAAAAACAAACACACCAACACGCCGGAGAAACAGAGAAAATCAATGAGAATCAGATGAACTGTGCGGCGCGCCAAGGAATCAGCGTGGGCAGCGTTTAAACCAAACACTCGATGCAAAGTAATTTTTCAAGAAAACATTTAATGAAAAACATCGAAATGAGGAACGAAGAAAGGCAACAAAAAGGCCTAACGAGCCAAGAACAAAACGTTAGCCCGGGCTGGAGCGTTCGTGGCGGCACTCAGCCACAGCGAATAGCATCCACATCCGAACAGGGCAGACACCCTTTGGCAGGCGGCGCAGGTAAATACGTCGCAGATGGATAGATCGGCGGCGTGTGAGCGACAGATACTAACTAATAAAATTGTTAGATTTTATAGATACAAAGTGCAGCTTGTGGATGCATAATTTGTAATCAATAAGGATGGCCCGAACAAAGGCAGCAACACATTGCAGCCGCTGACAAAGCGAGAGTTGCTCGTGGCGCGGCGTAAGCGACAAATGCGCCTGTAATGCGTTGCGATGTGCTTTGTGATAGCGGCATATCGAGACTTTGTAGCGCCAAGATCATATCACACAACAACAGCAACAACAACAATATCAGATAGCGCCTTAAAAACCAACAAATGAGCGGCTGTAAACCTTCAAGCCTGCAATATGAGAGAAGAAAATGACAGGCAGTACTGTCTACGGATCGTGTCAACGTCTGACAAGTGTAAACACGTGTTGAAATTTGAAGCTGTTGAAGAATTACCAGTCGATTGGTTTTAATTTTTTGGATGTATTCGAAAAAATTCGCACAGCTGGCGGCAGTGGCGCAAACAGGATTTCATTTTTTGGGGTTTTTTGCGTACAACTTTTGAGCCAAATTCCATTTGAAACCATATTTTTCACCACCAATTTTTGTATTAAAGGGGATTTGAACCTCCCTGTGTGTAGTAAAAAATGCCAAAAATATTTAAAGTCACTTGGCAATGATTTTCTGTGAAAATTTAGCAGTCGTTAGGAATTTGTGCACCGTTATTAAGTCCTGAAGTGACAGTGGCAATTTTTCACTTTTCATTACAAGTCAAATCTAAATGGAATTTAATGATCTAATGTGATTGAGAATAATACGGAATAGTATTAAACTAGACCCATTTCGATTGAAATAATGCTCTTATATACGAAAGAAGTTACAGTGAAGTGGCAGTAATTTGATCTGAACTTCCATAGTAAGTTCCAGTATTTTTAACCCTTGGACACATATGGGTCAACCATTGCTTGATGGAATTTAATCATAATGTCTCATTTACCATACACAAATAGTGACCCTCGCCAATTTTCTACCCAGTTGCTTAACCCATTAAAGCCGGGTACCAGTTCCGCCCATACGATGTTGATAAAATTTCATACACGACCTGGAATTGAAAAAATTTCAGCTTTCTATCTCTGCACGTAGCTGAGATATTCATTGGGTATTTTCTACCCATTAGGCAGCAATGGTAGCTTTTTTCCATACTTTGTAAAGTGATCAGCTAAACACGTGAACAAAAGATGTATTGTTTACAGGTGAGTTAGGAGGCAGATTTTTGTGAGATTCTAGGGCCACTACGTTTCGCCACATTTTCCACCTCCGGAAAATTCACAATTTTTGGTGTCTGGTAACTCTAGCTAGATGGCGGAATTTTAGGGTGACCTCCACTAGACTAAGCCGCCGTGGCTCAGTTGGTTAGTGCGTTGGACCGCAAATCGAAGGCAGCAACCCAGGTTCAAATACTCCTAAAAAAATAACGGGAAAACTCGTTTTCTCTTTCGGTGGGTGTCCTCTCAGCTGGAAATGGCAAACCTCTGAGAGTAAAAATTGCTTATGAAAGAGCTCCCAACCTGCCGTTCGGAACCGGCATAAAACTGTAGGTCCCTTCCACCCGCGTACAAATTCACACGCACAACACGGGTGGTTGCGGGAAGCTAGGCCTTAGTCTCGCGTAAGCGGGCTGTCGTGCCAGTCAATTATTAAATTAATCCACTAGACTAAGGTAGTTCCATCTATACCCCAACCATCCCTATCTATACCCCAACCATCCCAATGATTTTGAGATATCTCTACAACGAACTTTTCTGTGATTTTTTAAAAAAATCAGTTTTCATGGGTAAATTTTTACCCATTAGGCAGCAATGGGTTAAACACTATTAACAACTTATTATTATTTTTTTAAATCGGAATTTTTCAACATGTAAAATCCTTAAAAATGTACCTAAAATTCCCACAGAACAATAAATGTTCACGTTTTGAAAAATTTTAACCTTTCACACCACTTGAATAAAAACATTAAACCCAACACAAGTGAATTGAAATAAATTACAATAAATTATATCGTTTTACTTTATTACAAAAATTAAAAAAAAACAATAAAAAACATGAACACACCATTACGCCTAACAAATGGTCCAAGAAGATTTCTATCTGAAAACAATTATAATTGAATTAAAGTGAAAAAAAGATGAGCAAATGCTTACAACGAGGGGTCGACCCCAAACAGGTGTTTTCTCACAATTCGGGAAAAATTCGTAAAGAAAAACTCAAATTTTTCAAAAGGACAACAAGCAACACGGCGTTGTGTGCCGTGTCGAACGCAATTCAAGGAAGGCCAACTGCAAAGTGCGGCTGACTATGCAACTGAAATGAACAACACTGCCTACAGAGCGAAAGGGAGCAATGCGAAGCAACTGACGTGGAAGCGGCACCAAAGTCCCCAATCGAAAAAGTTAATTAATCAAGAACACACGCTGCCGCCGAGTGAACCGCGTGCGCGCTCACGTACACAAGTAAACGCCCCGTCCGGGCTGCGTTTGCGGTTGCAACATTGCGCCGTATCGTTGCCGGACTTGTGCGCCTTTGGCCCTTTGGCACTTGGCTGGCTTTTGTGGCTAATTAAATGATTGATGCGGCCTTTAGCGGCTGCGCTCGATTTCATTTCGCTGTGTTTGCGTTTGTCTTTCGCAACTGATTGCGCGCTGAAAAATGCGTTACAGCAGCAGCAGCGCCAAAAGCCAAGTCTGCAGTGCTGTGTGCAGCTAATGTGGTGCGGCCGGTGGCTGGCTGGGCGGCAACCCCATAATTTGACGCGTTAAAGGGAGGCGGACAGCCCGAATTGCTGCCTGCACACAGTGTGTCTACGTCGGCGTCGGAGTTTGGTCGGCTGGCAGCTTCATTTGCGGCGCCTTGTTTACTCATGTTCGGCAACTGTTCCCGATTGCCAATGGCTGACGGGTGTGTGGTGTGGCATTTTAAATTAAAGCAATTTCACAGGGCGTTTTAACACTTGACGCCCTCTTGACGGCCGCCTCAATCTCTTCAAGCAGCTAAACGGCCATTTAGCGGCGTTCAATTTGTAATTTGTTTAAAGCGTGAAATTATAAATAAAAAATTGTTTTCTATATGTAATTTTTTATAATGACTTAACCCTCTCACTATCAGTGGGACATGTGTGATCCATATGAAATTTTAACATCTTAAGACAATGAAATTCTAGCCAAAACAATATAAAAGTCCATTCTGTTCTATTCTTTTGGTAGTAAATGAATTAAAAAACTGTCATTCCAAACAATTTTTTTCTGGCTCCACTTTTCTACAATGCACTTGTGCTATTTTTAGCTTTTTCTCACGTCACTTACTGTTGGTTGTTCTACTCGCCACTTATCGCCCATCAGACCGATTGCTTCTTCAGTTGCAGCTACACGTACAACATGCGGCAGCATATCTTATTTGGTGTCGACTTGTCGCCTTCACACACTGCCACACTGTCATTTTGTGCACCACACTTGTTCTTGTTCGTTTTTTGTTGTTGTTGCTGTTGTTGGCATTGTGACAAAACCGCAGTTTAAACTCATTAAAATTAAACGTCTACACGATAAGGCACTCGTACGACAAATTGTGGAACTGTTGCACAGGCGCACACACACACACACACATGAACACTTTTTGCTAGTGTCTAGCTCGCGCCTAAGTGAGGTTATGTGCCCGCTTTGTGGCTGTGCATTTTCTTATCGGCATTGTTGACATTCTTGAAATTTATGTATGTATGTTATGTTGTAAATTTGTAGAGGCGTGTGTTCATTGGCGTATACAGTGTCATTATTCCACTTTTTTAAGCAAAAAGAGATATTTGAGGGTTTAAAACGCCCAAAGGGAGACATGGTCGGTATATTAAAGTATTAATGAGGTCTTTTAAATTTCAAAATATTCAAATTTTAGTTTTTGGCACGAAGATAGAAATCCTTAAGCTCTCATTTCTTCGACAACTGAGACGACCTAAGATCAGTCAACAGAAGAGAATTGCTACCTTTTATCCACAAAACAATTTGGCTTGTGCAGGCACTTTGACTTGCAGTACGTCAGATCACTTTTTCTTGTGGTATCACAAGGCGCCCTGAGAAGGTTTTTGGCAAGTCCCGTGCCCAGGCAGCCACTTTAACCTAACCTAACCTAAATACCATCAATCTTCTTACAGAGAGCTCTTAAGTACTAAAGATGTCACGTCACTATTCACTGGTGATGTGATGTTTTTAAGAGTTCAAACGTTGCAAATATCTGTTTGCTACAAAAATTATGAGCGGCAATTATGATTTCAAATGGTATTGAACTCAAATGTTGTGTAATCGTGTGTGCGCCACTGCTATTGAAAGTTACCTCTATCTACCTTAAAAAATAATCCACTTGCCTAATCACAACAAAATAAATGTTAGCTTAAAGATTGTTCAAGAAACACCTCCAAATTTTAAAATGTTTCCCTTAGCAACAGGGTGTTGTATCACATGTGATAAATCACAGTTCGTTATTCGTAGACAAAGTCAAGTTGGGAAGAATGTATGGAAAGGACACTTAATCTTCTTATTTTGATGGCTAATGGTTCCATTTTCTACCCCTTGTCGGAACAGTCTAGGAAGCGCAGCACTAAGACATTACATGCGTCAATTGTACTACGACTTGGTGTTCCCGGAGAAATCTGGATAGATCCTGGGATGCCAAGGAGCTACAATGGTAGCTTCCATAGATCCATTGTGTGACATTTCTGAGAAGGCGTGCCAGCAATTGTTTACTTGGCTTAAAACTAGTTTAATTACTTAACGAAGTTCACCTTTAACTTAATTAAACAGTTTTGATAATTAGATTTGGCTTTTTTCAGAATAGTTAAATTTACTGATATTATAGAAGCTCATTGTTTTTGCTAGAAGACATTTAGAGATTAGATTAGAAAATAAAGCATTGTGGAGCGTTCCAACTAAGATATGGAAGTAAGATGTAAAGTACAGGGAACTTTCTTCTCTACAATCAACTTAAAGCATCTACTGTAGTTTCTACAGAAGAGGAAGAATCTCTGGATGAGTTTACCAAGGTCTTTGAAAGTAAAGGCAATCAGTTTTACATTACAGAAGCTCATTGTTTTTGCTAGAAGACATACAAATTGTTTAAATTAAAGCATTCTGAAACGTTCCAACTAAGATATGGCAGTGAGCCATGGATGTGTTTACCATAGTCTTTGAGAATGGAGGCAATAAGTTTTACTAATAGAAGCGAGAGACTCTTTTGGCTAGACGACATAAAACTTAGTTCAACTAAAAGATCCTGACTTGATAGTTTGTTTCCCAATACTTAGTACGAGCATATATTGCAAGGAGGGATCTGTAGGCTATTAAGTACACTTTGTCTAATCTCCACTGACACCTTCGGAGAGATGTTTTCGAACGCATTTGATTGTCATTACTCCCACAAGCTTCCGAGTTAGTATGATTTATTATTAAAGTGAAGGGAGCATCCAGACACGCGGGCACGTAGGCTCTTTGTGCTCCGCCTTCTGCCTGCAAGCAAAGAGGGAGACGTCTCTCATCAACAAGCCAGAAGGGGGCCACTTCTAGGAAATTCTCAACGGCGTCCCTGCGGCTTGCTGGTCACGAGGCAGGATCAGTCTCCAGTGACCTGTTGCATTTAGAATTGCAGTCGCCCTAAAGGGTTCCCATAAGCTCTGGATCTCAGTTAGCCGGAGCGTTGCTTTTGCGAAGCCGAGCACGTCCGACAATTTGAGGTTCCTGAGCTCATCCTCGCGAAGGATCATGCTGCCGAGGCACCTGTGCCTGAGCTGCAGCTTTCGGGCAGTAGTATCTATGTATGTAGTATCATATTTCAGGCTGAAGTACTTATCAACTACAAATAACTACATACAAATTCTTTTCTGCTGGATTCTCAAGATCGCAATCTCAAGATCGATTGACCAAATTTCAAAAGTTTACATCAATGATTTGATAGATCTAAAAACCAAGTTCTGAATAATTGGAGACATAGTGCGGACCAAAATATTGAGGTGTCTTCAGTGTTTTAGTGTGTCTTCACTAACTATTGACCAGCTATTTTTACTTATCTATCCAAATGACCTTAACTGAATAACAATCTAAATGTAAATAAACAATAACAATGTCTATCGGTTCCATCGGTAACCATTCGCTTAAACAATTCAATCAAACTGAGTACCAAATCAGCATTTCAAACATTTTCCCCTAAAACCTAGTTACATCAAGTTTCGACCCTCGTCGATCAATATTGTGGAATGTCTCCCGAGTGTGTACGAAAAAAAACCAAGCCACAAAAGAGATTTCAACATTTGACATGCGTTAAATCAACGTTAAATCTGTACAATGCCGACTAATCCAGTTTGCCACAACATTAATAATAAGAATAATAACAATTATTTGGAGAAACGTATAAAAACGGGCCCAACAACAATAGCGACAACCAATAACCATCAACAACACCAACGACGGCAACAACAACAACCAGACGACGCTAACTACAAGTTAAACATTCTAAAACCAAACGATGTCATTAATTTACGCATAAAACTTTATAATTTATGATGCCGCACATCGAATGCTGAACGCCGAAGTGCCGAGCCGCCGAGAACGAGTCCCCACTCCGTCCAACTGGCCGAGTTCGTGGCCAATAACAAACAGCCGAACGCGGCCAAGTCAATACTGTAAAAACGGTTTTTAAGAGCGATCATAATTATGTCTACGCATAAAAATCACATAAATTGGAGAATAAATACGAGGCGCGCGAGTTGCAGCTGAGCGCAGGCGCAGTCCCGAGCCGTGGCGCGACGAACGAAGCGCGGGGTTGGCGTGGAGGCGACATGCCACAAACCGCGCCGGAATAATAAATGATGGCGCTTAAAATTTTTTTGTTAACATAAAAAAAGCAATGAAAAAGATCAGCCAACAAAAACAAGAACAACGCACAAACATATTAAAGAAAACAAAAACATAATTAAAGCGCCATCAAACTGTGGGCCAGAGCAAGAATGAAGAAGAAAGAAATTATGAGAGATGGGAGCAAGACAAAAACAACAACAAATTGCAGGAGACAAAAATATCTGTGGAGCGCAGGGATATGATTGTATTTAATAATTTGTTGTTGGTTTTTTTGGCTTATTAAAAGATATCAATCGAATTGCAATGAAATGAGAAAAACGTTCAATGCGTTGAGCAAATTCAGCAGACAAAAATCCAAGCCAGAACATTGAAAAAAATGCGAATTTCTGTCAAGTCTGCGCCTCCCTGCTGCCGTCTGTCTGCGGGCCTGTTGCTGTCAAAAGCTGCGCCAGCGGTAGCCACAAGTGTACATATGGCCAAATCGCCAAAGCATTCGAAACGCTGTTGCGCTGCCGATGAAGTTGCAGCCGTGTCGATTGCAATCGCGATTGTGCCGACTGGCCCCTTGCCTCAAATCACTGCCAGGCCAATCATTAATAATGTCCCCAGCTGTCCGGCTGACCACAAAAATGCCCATTTCTGATTTAGCACTGTCGTTACAAGCAGATCAACGACGTGTTGCACGCCGGAGCGTAACGAATGCAACCGCAAACGATTCCAACTTTATGGCTTTTTCGGGTTGTGGCATGAAATTGCTGCGAGCATCAGTGACGGCGGTGTGATCGTGCAATCGCTTTCGCTGTCCTGGACAGGTCTGCGCTGGCGTCCCCTCCAGTGTTACGCCTCGTCATGGTTGTCCTTCTCATGGCTCTTCTCAGCCTTGTTGATCTTATAAATTTCGTTTCTTTGTATCATTTAGGCTTTTCAGCTCTTCAATCACTTCATTACGCAGACCTAATTTTTCTTAATGGCACTTAAAAAAATCAAGATAATTAAAACAAAATGTTGGGAAAAATTGTTCAGTCAGGACCTGTCCGAACAGTGTTGTGCCTTGGTAGGAAGTTTAAATGCTTTCCTGTCCAAGAAGCAACGCACTGAATCAGCTCGAGAAGTTCTTAAATAGTTCTAACTCACTATTGTAGTGGTTTCTAGATAAAAGTGAAAGTAGTCTAGTCTCTACTTAGTAAGGTTTGGTTGGTCCTTGCCTTGAATAAGGGTGCCAGAAAATTACTGACTCTTAAGAAGAGTATAATCATAAAGTCAGACAGTCAGGCTGCAATAAAAAACGTTCTACAATAGAAAACGTTTCGAGGAATGTATGACCTTATCAAAAAATAATCTTAGGATTATCACGGGAATGCTTCCAGGCATTGTAGATTGAATTATCATCTAACTAAACTAGGAATCCGTGAAAACGGGTATTGCAGGTTCTGCTTGCAGGAAAACGAGACTGCAATACACATACTTTGGAGAATGCCCTGTACTCATGCATAAAAGAAAGAAGCACCTGGGGGACTAGCTCATATCGGGTGCAGACTGGGTATCCAGAGGTTTAGGAAACATACTAAAATTCCTCTCGGATACTGGACTCACTGATAGTCGTTGACGTCCAAGAAGGGGGAACAATAGATCTACTAGGTCGCAGTGCATTATCCCCATCAATCATAATAATAACCATAAATGGTCCAACAGAGTGGGGCAGCGCTATTCCAAGCAAATCCAAGTACCTTCTGGACCTAAGCAGAAAAGAGCTTCAGAGTTCATGGCAGGCATCCTGAGCGGGCACTGTCTGCTAAATATGCATAGAGCGCGTCTGGGAGTCACAGATAACAAACTATTCAGATTCTGCATGGAAGATGAGGAAACATCCGTGCACATTATAACTGAATGTCCCACCCTTTTACACGCAAGAAAGCGTATATTGGGAAGGGAACTGATTCAGACGAAAGAGCTGTCTGCAATTGATCTGGGAAAAATCAAGGAGTTCCTGGACAGCATTAAAGGAGATGAAAAAAGGGATTCGCCACAATCGTTTTTATTGGATGTATTGACACCCATAAGAAATCTAATCTAGTAGATTGCCAGATATTCAGGAGAGTTTAGACGATTCTCCGGGTTTAGGTGTTTCAAAAGAAGAGTTTCTCGGAGAGGCTAAAGGAAATGTTTTAATTTGTATGCATATGTTTCTAATTCTAATCAATTTATTTATCGCTCTAACGAATTTAGTTAGTTCATTGAAACGGTTACTTTGGTTAGGGGTTCGATAAAAGCTGGATATGGGCTTTACGTACGTTGGGAAAACATTCTTTAAAAGAAATATTATTACAATTGCTCCAGTTATAAAATAAAACCGAATTTCCAAATTATTTTTTTTGTATCTGAGTTTCGAAGTCATGGCATTACCTCATTCTAGCTCCCCAATTTGTTGACTCATGAAAAATATATCCATCCTTGTAATATTAGGACCAGGTCACATCAAAGGCATTGTACCACAGATGGCTGCGAGAAGCTCTATCCTACACGGGTAAAAATAATTCATAAAAATCTTATGAACGGTGTTCATAAACATTTATTTTGAACTTTTTATGAAAAATTCATAATTTTTTTGATTTTTTTCATAAAATTTATGAAATGGTTCATACATGTTTATGAACGCGTTCATAAAAATTGTGAAACTTCGTTCATAAATCGCTTCATAA
Source organism: Melieria picta (assembly GCA_964056695.1). Lineage (NCBI taxonomy): Eukaryota > Metazoa > Arthropoda > Insecta > Diptera > Ulidiidae > Melieria > Melieria picta. Next base: position 82,271,300 of record OZ057398.1, on the reverse strand, counting down.
AAGCCGAGTCTCACATTTTTTGTTCGGGTACGAGCCGAGCGGGCAATCTATCTTTATTTTGAACTTTTTGTGAAAAATTCATAAACATTTTGATTTTTTTCATAAAATTTATGAAACGGTTCATACATGTTTATGAACGCGTTCATAAAAATTATGAAACTTCGTTCTTAAACCATTTCATAAAAGCCGAATCTCACATTTTTGGTTCGGGTACGAGCCGAGCGGGCAGGCTACCTTTATTTTGAACTTTTTATGAAACATTCATAAATTTTTTGATTTTTTTCATAAACTTTATGAATCAGTTTTTGAACACGTTCATAAAGTTTCTGAAATTCGTTCCTAAACCATTCGTTCGGCCACGCCGAATCCGAACGGCGATTGGCAGTTTTTTCTTTCACACTTGGAGGTTTTGCCATTGCCTGCCAAGAGCGCACTTGAGCGATTCTTGTAATTCTCATCTGCTTTATGTGGTTAGCGATATAAGTAGATGAGCGTTTTTACAAGCCCAAGCTAGGAATCCAACCTAGGGCATCGGTATGAGAAGCCAGCGCGCTACCCGAGACAGGTAAGCGATACAGGTAAGTCGAATCCAATTAAATAAATTCTTTATATTATTTTATTTATTTTTAAATTATTTCACTGCTATTAATTGTCAATTTCTTTTTAGCAGTCAAAGATGCGGGTGGCAGCCATATACTGTTTATTATAAAACGAAAATTTATTGCATTTTTATATCATTATTAAAAAATTAATTATTCATATTTATAATTAATAAACAAAATATACCAATGTTTTCAATTTTTAGGGATTTTGAATTTCAGGAATTTTTCTTATGAAAAAATCAAACATTTTATGAATTTCGTTCATAAACGTTTGGGTTTATGAACAAGGCTTATGAATGCGTTCATAGGGTTTATGAACGCATTCATGAGCGTTCGGGTCACCCGAAGGCTTATGAAAGCGTTCCTAAACTTTTGTGAATACATTCATAATTTTTATGAATGCATTCATGAGCGTTCGGGTCACCCGAAGGTTTATGAATGCATTCATAAACTTTTTATGAACGCGTTCACTGGTTCAAAAACTATGAATATGTTCATACAGTTTATGCACAAATTCACACATTTTTTGAACGTTTTTCGTTCCGTGTAGTTTATCGTAAGGCTGTCAATCCTCTTATATACACAATTATATATATATGTACACATACATACTATATGTCTAAGTATTTAACGAGTTGCTCACATATTTACTGGCATATGCGCCAGCACAGATGTCGCTCTAATGCAGTCAATAAGTGCTAATTAAAAGGTTATACACATTTCCACGAGTCGATTATTGTGTCGTAATCGAGTTTGGCTACGACTGACTCAAGGCAACTTCACCCTCGAATCGTTTGACACACAAGAACAAAAGTGCCTTTAATAGCGAACAACAACAACAAGCAATTGCAAAGCATATTGTTTCAATGATTCGTCTTTGTTTTTACACATTAAGGGCAAATGTCAGCACGGGGGTTAATACATAAAACAAACACGATTACAACGGATAAATTCCCACTCAGGGCCACCCACTTAAGTGTCAATAACAACAAAAACAACAATGGCAATAACAAATAAAACCATTTGCTGCGCACACCCCTCAATGCATGGCGAAAATCGAAATTGATACTCCCCCGAAATTATTTAACGCAGCGTTAAGGCATAAAATGCGCCCGCAGGGAGCGCAACAACAAACGAAAACAAACAACCAAAATTCGCCCAATGCGCTTATTGAGTCTTTATGTTTGTACGTGTGTTGTCGTCATTGCGCTTTTATGGTACTTGCAGCATTTTCGGTGGGGAATGCGTTGTCAATATTGGCAACGGAATTCGCCGTGGCAGGAGCAGCGACAACAGCAACCGCGTTCCATTAGTTCAAAGGAGCAACACTGACGAGCAGCAATATGCTTGTTGCTGCTGTCGTTGCGCCACTGCAGGCACCCTGTGTCGCTGTGGCAACGGGAGACATTCACTCGCAATGCTCGGGACGCCCTTATTGGCCCCCACCACTACCACCACCTGTGTGCGCGCATTTGCAACGACGCGTCGCCACAGTGGCGACATGTCAGCGCCGTCAGCAATATCAACAACAACGACGACGCCGCCGCCGAGAACAGCATTTATTAACTGACAACAATGTGGCTGTGGATGTGTAGACTTAATTCAATCAAACCCAATTGGTAGCGCGCCGCAGTCAGCAGCCGCCGGCAGTTGTTGGGGTCGCCAGCCAGGCAACGCACCAATCGCAGCGAGCGCAATTTAATTACCCACTCGCCGCTTGGGTGCGTGCACTCCGTGACCCGAAGGAGCTTTTTAAAATCCAATAAAGTGTCACAATTAAGTGACAGGATATCCGCGGAACATGCGCACCCACGGCCGTAACTCGAGCGGTTCGTTGAGTTGTGCGGAATAGGCAGGACGAGAACGCGTCCTTTATTGCTTTTAAGTGAGACAACACTTGAGGGTTCGTTTGGGGCACATAAATTTGTATTCGAATTAATTGCAATAATATTTTCACAATAGAAATGAGGTTAAGTTGAAATGAATACCAAAAATTTGTCTAAATATTTATGACATTTAAGTTGATGGTGTGAAAATTTGTGGTATAACTTTACAAGTAACCTTCTTGCCACATGTAAACTGACAATTGAGGATAGATATGCTTTGTATTTCAGGACGAAGTGCGCACGGGGTGGCAGAAGAATAGAAGTTAGGATAGGCAAGGTTAGGTTACAGAACGAATGTGTGCCATTGTGATTCCCTTCATTTAGGATCCGGTGCCCTTCCCTATCTTTGGGTTCCCTGCATCCCTGAGCGTGTGCTCTGTTCTTTACGACAGAGCGCGCACAAAGTTCAAAAGAAGGTTCTCTTCACCATAGGTTAGGTTAGGTTAGGTTACAGAGCGAGTGTTTGCCATTGTGATTCCCTTCATTTGGGATCCGGTGCCTTTCCCTATCTATTGGGTTCCCTGTATCCCTGAGCATGTGCCCTTTCCTTTACGACGAAGCGCGCACGGGGTGGCAGGAGAAAAGAACGTGCACCACAGGTTGGGTTAGGTTAGGTTAGATTACAGAGCGAGTGTATGCCATCGTGATTCCCTTCATTTGGGATCCGGTGCCTTTCCCTATATATTGAGTTCCCTGTACCGCTGAGCATGTGCTCTGTCTTTTACCATGAAGCTACGTGGTGGCAGGAGGAAAGAACGTGCATTATAGGTTAGGATAAGTAAAGTGAGGTTACAGAACGAGTGTGCGCCATTGTGATTCCCTTCATTTAGGATCCGATGCCCTTCCCTTTCTATTGAATTACCTGTATCCCTGAACATGAGCAATTTCAGCGAGTCTATCCAAGAACCTGGCTCCAAGATTGCGGAGCCGTCGTTCCTGTGGTGACAGTGGCATAGCAGATGCTCGATTGATTCAATCATAGGTCGCCAGTCCACGTGCACCATAACCAAGCAGGTCTGGTCCAGCTTCAAGCCCAGGCGCTGAGCAGATATGGATGGACCAATCATTGCCTTTTGAGACGTTATGTCTTTACTGACGCAACCAGTCGTCGCCGCAGAAAACGAATGTCGTATGTTCCATTGAATTTAATAGCACATACGACAATCGTTTTCTCAGGCGACGCAGTATCGACGCTAACACACCTTTTCTGCCACTCTCTCTGCCCACACTCCGGTGAGAAACTTTTTGTTTAAATGTAGGTATGCAGCTCTCAAGAAAACGCTCAAGAAAAAACGAGCATATATTTCTTGAGCGTGAAAAAGTAGCAGTCAAGTAGTCAGCTGTCACTTTTCCTTTGAGAAATAAATTTATTTATTTATTTATTTATTTAGCCAATGAACATTTAAATCTTACTGACTATAGGATACAATAAAAGAACACAAGTATAATAGCTTCAACTTAACCTAGTCAATATTAAATTTAACAATGTCCCTTTGGGAAGCGAAATGTCAAAGTCGGTTACACTATTTAGTTCCGCAAGGGCTCTACTCAGAGGCGCATTCCTCGCATAGTTCGACCTGTAAAAGCTGAGGTAGAAAGTCCCTATGTGCCGTAGGTTACGTATAGGGACATTGAAAGCCACTTTACTCAATAGGGGCGGGCAATTAATAGACCCCTTTAATAACCCAACAATGAAGGAGCACGCAAGATAGGTTCGCCTAGCGTTTAGACTTAATAAGTTTATAAGGCGACAGCGGGAAAGATATGAAGGCAACGGTTCGGTAAAGTTCAGTGACCTTAGGGCGAACCGCATAAAAACCTTTTGGATGCGCCCAATGCGATTAATGTGAGTCATTTGATATGGCCTCCATATAAACGAAGCATATTCCAGCCTTGATCTGACGAAAGCCGTGAACAACAGTTTAAACGTATAAGGGTCGGAGAATGACGTACTGTTCCGACGAACGAACCCCAACATGGCATATGATTTGGCAAGAGAAACAAAGTTTTGTGTCGAAAAACACACCTAAATCTTTGATTTCTTGGACTTGAAATAGGTACACATATGTTTCTTGCCGAAATCAGTGTTGTCATTTCATTTTTCAATGAAAAAAAGTATTAAAAAACCGAATCAGTTTTCTTGTGAGGTGCGTACACCTCAAGAAAATATGACTCAAGGAAATTTCCTTGAACATTTCTTGAGCTTTTTTTATATGAAATTTTCACTTTTCTTGAGAGCTGCATACCCGCCTTAAATCACAAATTAAATTGGCTTGAATAGGATCTTCATGTTCTTTGCAGAGAGTGGGTTCGGTTGGTTGGTTCCAGTGGCGATGTTCCGACATTCATTTGGCGCGTTATTTCCGATAGATGTTTTATAGTATCAGTGGCGCACGCAACGGGGAGGGGGGTTTTACCCTGTATCTTGCAAACATTTTGGGTTATAAATATGGTTTCAACTGGTACTGGGCTCAAAATGTGTGTACGAACCCCCTCCCACCCCTTAAATAAAATGCTGTATGGTACACTAGTGTGTTGCCTTCTGATCTATGTGACCTCTATAGTCCAGTCCAAGAGTTTAAAGACGACTGGCGAGATCACAGTGCACTTCACTATTTCGCCATAATCTTAATTTAGGTATTGGCTTGCCTAGCGCTTTCCACCTCCTTTCCTTGCCTGAGGTACACATCCTTTTCTCGTATAATTTTGCCACGTATACAGTTTGGCTAAAGTATGTCGTGAAGGACATTCGGACACGCTTTGTTTGATCATATTAATCTCATCGATCTTGGTATTTGTAATATAAATTGGTTATATAAAAAGATACTTTCAATTAGCTCATTTTTACTTTCGACTCACTGCTACGCATTTCGACAAACACAACTAATGAACTACACTTACAACTTGCTAAGGAAAATTACTCGCCACCAAGGAAACGAACATTGAACTGACAACGCACTCGAGTTTGCTGCCGACATTGATGGCATTTAATGACTCGAACGTCGACTCGGATGGCAAATAATCGCCGCAAATTGTGACTGATATACGCAAATTGCATAATTTGTCATATTCATAACTTGAAATGAGCAACAGCAGCAACAACAATTGCTTTTGATTGAACAAAAAAACATTTCAATTTGCTTGCAAATGTCCAAATTAGTGGCCGAGTGGTGCGATGAGGGTTGGTTGGGTCGAGGTATTTGTGGTAGCGTTGCGACACTGGGACGGCCAATGCCACATTTGCTCGTACAGAGCGATTTCAATGACAGGAATACGCGGGCCGTGATGCGCCGACTACACGCTTGCGAAATTAGCGGATAGATTTATTGGGTTAAGTGCAGTTCAAGTGGTCTACAAACTCAATTAAATTGTGACAGTGATACCGAGACACAGAACTGAGGCGACTTAATGCATCGAGTGCTCCAAAGGCGAACGTAGAGCACGAAGATTTTATGAGTAAAAACGAAAAAACCAAATGAAGAAATTCAAGGAATTCAAGTTGTATACTGTAAAGGAAGAGTTCACATCATGTTTTAATGTGAGAACTTTTTTCTAAGCGTCGGATTTTATTTGACACATGTCTATAGAGCCAAACATATCGCTCACTGCTCGCATCCATCACTCGGCCCGTTCATCCTTGGCATTTCGAAATCCCTTTGCAGGGCAAACGTTTGCATTCGAATCGTTCATCATTCGTTACAGCCATAAGTTTTCTTTTCCTCTCTTTCTCTCTCTCTCTCAATTTGCCTACACGTTAGCTCTGCATTTGTTTTTGTTTACGTGTTTTAGTCAATTTTTAGTGGCAATTTACTGCTGATTGTGTCAATATTTCAGTTGGATTCTTCAGGCCTGGTTGCATGACGGTCGGCAATTCGTCATCGCCCGCAGGGGTTGTGTATTATTTTCATTATCATGGTTGGCATTGTTGTTATTGCTGTTGTTTCTTGTGCCTGATGGTTGTTGGGCCTCTTCATTGCACACCCGTTTGCCATTCTTTAATGTTTTCGTTCGCTTTTGTTTATATTTAGTTCTTGATAATAAATTAAAGATGCCCCATTTGCTATTTTTATATTTCTTTTATTAAATATTTATTTGAAAAAATGATTTTGTGATTCTAATAACTATTATTGCTACTAAAGTAGATTTTAAATATAATTATTTATAAATAATAAGACACAATTTTGTATTGGCTTAATAGGAAAATGAATTTGGTTGCTGTAAATGTTTAGTTAATATTTTTAATTTTAAGAATTTTTCTGAATACATTTATGAGTCATTGACAGTACTCGCTTGACATTTCGCATTGCCCATTGCGACCATCGTGGGATTAATATAGCTACGATAAGTGCATATATATTTGCCTGAAAATAAACAAAAATATCCTACACGTTAAGGGTCTTTTCCTTAAACTGTCTACGATTGGCTAACCAGAGTTCTACCCAAGTTGTCAGCTTTCTTTCTTATACCTATAAATTGTTTTGACTCCAATAACCGCATAACTCGTTCTCTTTTGTGGCCGCCTATCCACCAAAGGTGGACATTGAAACTGTCTTAGCCATGGTTTCCAGACATAGATTACAGGTGTCATACTTAGCAAAGTCTAGAGATAGTGAAATTTTGATGATGCCTGAAATTTCCATGTCTCCTTACCACAGCAATTAGCCAGCTGAAACTTCCTTGATTCAGAACTAACCAAGTGAAGCTAGTTAATTCAGAATCAGAAACGGCCCACGGTATCGTGAAATCAACTCTAAATATCCTACAACTATTTGACGTAGTCTGTAATCTACAAGGCTTAACTTGCTGTCAACCAAGTCCTCTACCATTGAGACACTTCTCAGTACTAATCCTGCAGTCAGTCCTAATTAAAGTCCAGTTCTTATCTAAAATCCATTTAAGTTCAAAGCCGCAGAAATTTTTACCCAAGACCCTTTAGTGAAGTCGTCTGCTTCCTCATTCTGCTCTAGTAGCGCACACAAAAAGGGTTTGTAGGGTTCAAACACCCTAAACATCTGTTTTTACAAAAATTTTCGGTGTCAAATAAGCTTTCAAAGGATATTGGACTCAAGAGTTGTGAACGGAACCCACCAAAATGAAATCCCTTGATTAAAATCGATCAATTACTTAGGTTGGTGCTCCTGACTGAGTGACCTTCACTTTTGTGGTATCACAATAATATAAAATCCTAAGATTTGTTTTGTTTTAATTGTTGAATTTTCTGATCCTGAAATCGTCAATTTGATTGCAATAATTTCTTTTTCCTGTCCTTATGCCTCCAAGCCACTCCCAAACACTTTTCCTGATCCTTCTCCAAAAATCAACCGACTAGTTAAAACTATAAACGCATCGAGTTTTATGCAGATAACAGCCATATCTTATCTCATACTTCAGAATTAAGAGTCAGCCAGTGTTATCTGAGAAATTGATTTGGTTTTACCTATCCAAATATCTATCGACGGCATGATACCTGCTTGGCAAAATTGTTATTAAAACGATAATAAAATGTTTAACTAAGCTTTTCTACTCGAATGCCTTTCGAAATACTAATTATATCTACTAATGAGAGATACACATATAAGATGTGTGAACAAAAAGTCAAATCATGCAATTTATGAATACATAAATGCTAATGGAAATAATTTGTTCTAATTGCATTCAACAGCGCTGTAAAGAATTGTCAAAAGTCACGAGATGTTTCTTCTCAGTTCTCTTCTCTTCTAAATAGACTTCTCATAGTTTCACTTCTCATAGTCTTCACTTTGTTTTTTCTATAGTTTTCAATGTAATAGAAGCGCGCACAGTGGTTCGTTCTTAATTAAAACAATAGTAGAGTTCACTCTTCATTGAATTTTAGGTGTCAAGTTGCTATCGTAGCAATCTGTCGCTACAACTGCTTTCGAAAACATTGCGAAAATTCAAAAATTGCTATGATAGCAACTTTACACCTAAAATTCTATGAAGAGTGAACTCCACTATTGTAAGCTTCCTAGATTTTGACTTAAAAGAAGTTCGATTTATTTACTATTGTAGGAAAGTTGGCTTTTTGGCAACAAATATTAGTGGAATCGTTTTATAGGGTGTGACAAGTTTTTAATTTTTTTTTATATCATACTAGAAGTTTGTAAAGGAAGTCATAACACACACATATTTGACTTAAGTTTGGCTTTGGATATCATTTTAAAATATGCAGAAAGATTTCCATGTCAATTGGCTTATGGAATTCGTATGAAAAATCAAAGCCTCTCAAAACTGGGCATATTAAAAAAAAAACCGAAATCCTTTTAGTTTCATTGTAGTTCTTTAACGCAAACCAACAATTAATTCCCAGTAGAGACCATCGACTTTTCGAATATTTCTTGGCACATTCAAAGTGATAGATTGCTTTGCTTTGTGTCGGAATTTGACAAACGAATCTTACGCAGTTTTCTTCCATGGACCAAAAACAGCATAGCGACTTCTCGAGACATACAAAGCTGCCCGAGTGCACTCAATGCAGCATATTTGTGCAACAGAACTAATTTGAAGTGACAGCAGTTCGTCAAGTGGCCGAGAAGGTGATTGCCACTTTAGCCGAAATCAAGAAAAACACATGACCTGAAAAGCGTTGGGCTGAACAAAAAGCCTAACGACTTCCAGCTGAACACTTTCGAATGCAAATGAGCACATTCCAATTGTGCACTTATTGAGCAGCAATAGAGAGAAGGAACAAAGGAAGTCTGGCAACAGAAGTGACTAACAAAAATATATATAAAAATATTAAACCCTTGCCGGACGCGCCAAAACGTGAGCAATGGCAGCGCACAAAACAAATGAAATGTGCATATTTGGCGCGCAAAAGGACAATAAATGTGCCTCACTATTTTTAGTTCGAAGCGTTGCCACAGGAGCAGTCAAAGCAGTGGTGGTAGAGTGCGGCTGCCGTACCGTGAGAACATTTTCGCCACAAAACCAAAATGTTTATGTAGTTAAAGGCACTTTTACAACAACAACACGTCAATGTCCCGCGACAATTTGTAAAAGCCGCGCAGTCGCAACGCCACTGACAGCACTTCACCGTGCACAGCGCACAGCACACCCCTAAAGGACTTTTAAGGACTCAACACACACCGCGGCATACAACGTTCTCTCGTAATTACATGCTCGTCAAGATTTTGCGGCATAATTATAGTGTTTTCGCGTCAAATTAGTGCCCGGCTACGAGCGAGGAGCCAGACTACAGAGGCGAGTTAACGGCAAAAAGGCAGCAAAGGTGCGCGCCGCATAGGAATGCAACTTCTCAGGCGATTCGTTGCTGTGCCGTTTCATGCTGGAGGCATTGACGTGGTTGCCACCCATTTTCGCCGCATTGCAAATTTACGTGCACTGATAAAATCCGGAGCGACTTGCATTTTCCCATTTCGTATTCGCCAATTGTCCAATTTCCGGCGCGCAGTATCGGATTTCCGCCGGGTCGTGCCTGCCCGCAGCAAAAGCCCATTGACACCGTTTAAAAGTCAAGAAATGTCAGCGAGATTTCTTTGACTTTTGAGCTCTTACCTCTGTGTGTGTGTGTTGTCCTTTTCAGCTTTGCTTCACTTTACTCGAGTTTGTTGTTGTAATAAAATTGAGTAAAATACCGAAAATCGCCCTTGACGTATTTCTTTTTCGTTTGCAATCTTTTCACCTCGTTTCCAATCGTCTTGGCATTTACAACTATAAAAATTGCTCATTGAGCGGCGTACATTATTTCTGCCTCACACTGCCATCCTGGCTGCCTTTGTGCGCCGCAGCCTCTTTTGTTGTCCGCACACAAGTGCCCATATGTACAATGCGTCCTTTTTGCTGTAGCCTTTCAATTGTTCAACCATCCCCCTTCTACACAAAAAGTCCTTTCTGTTCGGTTTTGTTCTTTTCGGCAGTTTTGCTTCATTTCGTTGCATTGTTAACTTGCACTAATTTCGCACTAATGAGCGACTTTAGCCTTTATTCGTCTTTGAGTGCCATTGAATTTGTGCCAACTGAAAGTTTTCGAGCATTTGAATCAAATATTTACGCAATCAAGTATGCAAAGAAAGAAGTGCGAGCCATCATGATTGTGTGTGCAAATGATTTCTTTATGATTTTCTTTGGAAATTCGTTACAGACTCTTTTAATGTCTAGTAGCTGATATTATTAACAACTGAGAAAGAAAAAGTTGGGGCCGAGAGAACGGCCTTTAGGTTGGTAGGTAATAGTGGCGGGGCCCATTTAGGCCAAGAAGATCCGTTGTGATACCACAAGCAGCCGAGCATAAGAGTGCTCGCTCATTAAACCAGTTTGAGCTTCTCAAAAAGCTTAGTAGACTTCGAATAGTCTTATCAGTTGGATCCCCTAGATTGTTGAAGAAGAAGTTGCCCAGGTAATTCTTCCAATTCGATAAAGCAGGACCAGTGCATAGAAGGAAAAGTGTATTTTCTTTCTCTTCCAAGTCCTTACAGATGCCACAGAAATCGCTTGAAAGCAGCACCAATCTTTTTGCATGGGTGCCAATTACAACAGTGAACCGTTAAGACAGATACCATGGTTCTAACAAATACCATATGACTCTATAGAGCTATATGGTCTTTGGTTCTAATCTGGTCCCTGTTAAGTGAGAGAAGCTCTCTGGAATGTCGGAATACGCAAAAAAACCTGTGTTACCATCAGTCCACCTTAAGTTTCATGTATAGATATGGTGACCAGACGTTCCGATTTTGGCAGGACAGTCCTGTTTTTTACCAAACCAAACTGTGCTGCCAAATTTTCATGGCAAAAAGACACGTTGAGGTGGTTGCTCAGCTTGGTCTACTTAGTCCAATCTTTTATCCGGACGAATTTTATGGGTGTTGGACAAGTAATCAACATGAAAACATTGCACAGAATAAATTAAAACAAAACGGGTTACAATTGCTTGGTATTTTTATATGAATTTTCAGATACTTGAAAGAAATGTATAGCGTAATTTACGTGAACAAAGGACGCGGGGAACATCTAGTAATAAAAAGTAAGGGATTAAATATATTGTCTTTTTTTGTTAGGTTTTCTGTTTAGATTCAGGAAATTTGGTCACCGTCTGAACAGAGGTTGTATGAGTACAAAGCTTGCAGGTGAAAGAGGAACACCGAGCGTTGTAATTTCTGGACGCAGCTGCTCCATAAGGGGCTTTACGACCTACCGGTCTTTAATTTGCACTATTTCTTGTAGTAGAACTCCCCAGATTTCCAAAAATGGGTCCATCTGGTCTCTATCTTGACAGAAAGACCAGAAAATGGACAAAATCATATGTACATCAGCTTTTTTTTGACCTGATTCCCATATATATATTTTTATATCTTTTTTTATTTATTTTATTTATTTTATTTATTTATTACATTAGCTTATAATTAAAATTACAAACTAATGGGAGGGGAGCAAGAGCGACGACGGCCTTCAGCTCCTAAGTCTGAGAATTAGGTAATGTGTACATATTTACATGATTGACAGTGCCGACCCTAAATTCAGTCAGAGGCATAGCATTGGAGTTTGGATTTGTTATCACGTACTTATTTTTCTAGTAATATCGCTATTTATACAAGATGGATTAAGTTGCTTTTATTTAGAAATAGTATAATATTTTTTATGTTATCTGTTGTGGGTGTAGACAGTGCTGTGAGAGGGGATTGGCTAGGGAAAATTTGGTTACGAATAGGTTGTAGTAGAGGGCAATGGCTTAGGATGTGAAGTAGGAGTGAAGTTGGAGCGGGATAGGAGTTGCATATTGGACAGGGGGGTGGGGAATCGCGTTGGTTGAAGTAGTGTTGGTGGGATAGTCTGCTATGTCCTAATCTGAGTCTGATGAATTTTGTCATATCTTTCCTATCTATTACTTCATTTGCTGATCTTGTGTACATTATTGAATTGTTTAGGTTTGCATTTATTGTACTGTACCATGATGAAGTTGTGTGAATAGTTTGAGAATGGAGTTGGTTGTATTCGGTTTTAATAGATTTAAGTATATCTATGACATTGAAGTTAGGGAACATAAGAAGGGGGGATGTATGGGCTGATTTGGCAGTACTGTCTGCGAAATCATTGCCTTTAATTTGTGTGTGCCCGGGAATCCAAATGAGGATGATATTGGGGAAGCAATCAATAAGAGCGTTTCTAATAGTAGTGGGATAAAAGTTTTGATTTTCTGGATTTCGAATTGCTTCCAGTGCTGAAAGGGAGTCGCTGCATATTGCAAACTTGTCATTTTTGGTTTTGCAGTATGAGGTGGCTTCGGAGATAGCGATGATTTCTGCGGAAAAGATAGACGAATATTGTGGAAGAATGGCGTTAATTATAATTGAATTGCTTGTTGTGACGCTGAAAGAGGTTGAGAAATTATTTTTTGATCCGTCTGTGAAGATGAGATTGTAGTCTGATAGTTTGTCACATAATTCATTAAATTCTGCTTGGAATTGAGCGTTTGAGGTACTAGCTTTGTTATGTTTGAGAAGTGTTGTGTTAATTGTACTTGATGGCAAGGTCCATTGTGGGGATGCAGCATTCATAAAGGATGTTGGCAGGAATGGGAGGTTAAGTTGTTTACTCCTCTGTATTACTTTCCATATAAGAGACTGAGTTTTGGTGTGTTTCTTGTTGTTCTGTAGATGTAGAATGATTTTTGCTAAGGGTGTATTTGTGCTGGTTATGAATGATTTGGTGAGTTTAGCTACAGAACTTTCGCGCCTTAATTCGATCGACTTAATGTTGGCTTCAAAAAGTATATTCGTTATTGGAGTAGATCTAAACGCGCCCAGCGCTAAGCGCACCGCTGCGTTTATGACAGTTTTTATTTTGCGGAGGGCAGCTTTGGGGGCAAATCCATACAGGAAAATGCCATAGTCGATTTTAGACATGATCAAAGCGTTTGTTACTTTTAGAAGTGTGTGAGTGCTGCAGTTGAATTTTTTATTGGTAAGACATTTTAGTATATTTAGACGGGGAGTGAGAGAGTTTTTAAGTTGATTGCAGTGTAGATTCCATCTGTAGTTTTTTTGGAATATTATTCCTAATATTTTCATGTTGTCAACTTCTTGAATTGCGTGGTTATTAACAGAGAGAGAAGGCTGGCATCTGCGCTTCCTGCAGATATGTAAGTGTTTGCATTTGTTGGTTGAGAGTTCCGCACCAGAATAATTACACCAGGAAGTGATTTGCTCGCATAGTGTATCGAGGTTAATATGGGTGTTGTTTGATTTTTCAAGCTGTTTTATTACATGAAAATCGTCAGCGTAAGCGCAGAATTTTAATTCTTTGTGTAAAGAGATTATTGAGGCTAATTTATTGTAAGCAACTAAGAATAGGACAACCGATAAAGGTGATCCCTGAGGGATGCCATTGCGAAGTGGGTAGCAGCTTGAGAGTGCTGTCCCTACGCGGACTTTGATTTGTCTATTAGTCATGAAATTTTTTATATACCTGGTAATGTTAGGTCCTAATTGCCATTGTTGTAGCTGGTCAATGATTGAGTGTATACCAATCTTGTCGAAGGCCTTGGCAAAGTCAAGAGAAATTATTGATAAATGGCTTTTGGAAGAGAGGGAATCGGTAATCAGATAGTCGAGATAGACTAGACTATCAGTTACCGATCTACCCTTTTTAAAGCCCATTTGGTGGCTGTTGAGAAGTTTGCCCGAATTGAGAAACCACCAAAGCCTATTTGCTATTATTTTGTCAAGTACTTTTGCGCAGCAGGGATTGAGAGATATTGGCCTGTATGATTTAATATCGGTTTTATCAGCATTTGGCTTAAGGATTGGTATGACGGTGCTAATTTTGTAGGATTGTGGTATGTACGAGTTGAAAATATTATTATAGAGATTGAGAAGTCTTTTTTTTACTGTTGGGGAAAGGTTTTCTAGCATTGTGTATGTAATTCTATCAGTACTTGGCGTTTTCCCTTTAAGTTTTTTCAGAGCACCTAGAAGTTCGATGTTGGAGATAGATGCTTCGATTTGTATTGCGTTTTGATTGGTGGTGTGCAGCAAGCCGGAATTGAGACTAGTGCGTTTTTTAGTTTGAAAGTCTGGGTGGAAGTTGGAGTCAGAGGATTCATTTGACCAGAATTTTCCGAACGTTTCTGAAATTGCGGAGTTATTGCATACTACGTTACTTGGCGAGTTGGGTGTGGGATCGGGTGAGCGTATGCAGTGAATACCATGCCGTAGCCGAAGGCCACAGAAACGACGTATGTTGGACCATATTTTGCGAGGGCTGGATGAGGGATTAATGTCAGTTGTGAATTTCTTTAAGGCTATTCGTTTAGAAGATTTTAGTTCGCGCTTGAATAGGGCATTAGCACGCTTGTAATTTATTAAATTTTCCGTATTTATATTGTACTGTAGCTCTCTCCATTTTCGTTGTTTATCCCTTTGCAGTTGGTTCAGTCGGTCGTTCCACCATGGCACATTAGTTTTCTGGTGATTCAGTCTTGGTAGTGGGATAGCTACATTGGCACTTTTCAAAATAATTCGATTTAATAACGCGGCTTCTTTATTTATGTTGCTGCTTATGGGGAGTGAAATTGAATTTTTAGTAGACTCATCCTGGTAGAGTTGCCAGTTAGCGAATGCGGTTTTAAACAGAGGTTTAATATGAGTGATTTCGTTTGTCTGACTTTCGAATAGTGTCGTTATGATGGGATAATGGTCGCTTCCAAAGAGATTACTTTCAGTTTTCCAGTTAGCATGGAGGGAGAGTATAGGACAGCAAAGGGTTAAATCGACGTGTTTAAGAGTTCGGTGTGAGCTAAGGTGGGTCGGTGACCCATCGTTCAAAATGATTGTGTTTGAGTTATTGATGAAGTTGTCTATAATTTTCCCTCTGGAGTTGTTGTAGGGTGATCCCCAGTTGGTATGCCATGCATTGAAGTCACCAGTGATGAGCTGTGGGGTTTGATTGGGAGCGAAGGTATTGAATAGGTTATTTGTGGTGATTTTGATGCTGGGAGAGATGTATGTAGAATAAATAATGAAGTTTGATTTGGATGTAATGGCTGCGGCTACTGTTTCCACCTCACAGTTGAGAGTAACTTGTTTGTGTTGGATTGATTTGTGGATTAGGATAGCAACTCCACCAAAAGAATTGATAGAGAGGTTGTGAGCATATATTTCGAAATTAAGCGGGATAGGGATATTTTGGGTAGAAAGTAGGTGGGTTTCTTGAAGGGTAATGATTTCAGGTTTGTGCTTTTTTATTAAGATTTGGAGTTCACTGTAATTATTTATATACCCACGGATATTCCATTGAATTACTTTAATTGTCATAGTGTGTTGAGTTAGAATTAAGAATTGCAATGCGAAGAGTTACAGTAGGTAATATAATTGTGAATTTTAGTGGTGAATTTGAAAAACGTGTTATAAGTACAGAGATATGAATATATATATAAGAGGTGAATAAATTAATGGAGAAGTAGTGATTTTTTTGACAGGTGTTGACGTATTTATTGATGTTCTTAAGCCATGGTGTCATCGTTATCACTGGCGCTGCAGGAGACAGAGGGGTTCATGGATTCCTTCTTTTTCCTGGACCTGAGTTGCCGTACCAATCGCTTAGGTGTATTTTTTGGTAGGATTTTAATCTTTGTGTCAGATGAGCGTATAGATGGTAAAGCTGGCATCTGATGTAACATTGTGTTAGAATTGGTGTTGGTGATATTGTTTGGTTGTGGAGACTGAGAGCGTGGTGTGGGGAATATTGTTCCTGGTGTTGAAGTAGAGCCGCTACTCATGGGTTTTTCGAGGTGAGTATTGTTGTGGGTGTTGTCTGATGGCTTGACGTTGTTGTTGTTGTTTGTTACACTAGCATATGTAGTGGGGGAGAGAGGGTGACGTTCCCGGTAGATCGAGAGCGCTGCTTTGTGGTCGACTTTTTGTAGGGTTTTGATTGCCTGGATTTCTTTTTGCTTTAGAAATATAGGGCACTTTTTGTCGTAGACGTAGTGGTCGCAGTTTGAGCCGTCTTCTGCGCAGTTTATGCAGACATATGCGTTGTTGCATTTTTCGTTGGTTGGGTCTATTATGTGATCTTCTCTTCCACATGATGAGCAGAGTTTGTTGTTTTTGCAATTGTTTGTAGAATGAGAGAATCGATGACAGTTGCGGCATCTCATGGGGAGTGGGATGTAGGGACGAATTGAGGTTTTTTGGTATCCAATAAAAATATGTTCGGGCAAAGTTGTTGATGCAATGGTGAGTATGATGAGGCCGGTTTCTTTTAGGTTATTTTCAACTCTTTTCAAGATTTTGCGGACTTCGATTACATTTTGGCTTTTCAATTCTTCTAAGATTTCGGTTTCGTTTATGCCCCTAAGGTCGTCTGAGTATATCACTCCTTTAGAGTAGTTGAGGTAGGTATGTTCGGTTACGTCAACTGATATGTTTTGAGTTAGTTGCGTTATTGTGACTAGTTTTTGGGCTTGAGTAAGGTTTTTAGTTTGTATTAGAATGGTGCCATTTCTTAATTTTTTGCACATTTTTACTTCATCTCCACACACATTGTCTATTGCTTTTTTTATGAGAAACGGAGAAATCTTAAGCAGTGTTTCGTCGCTGAGTGTCCTGGTCATAACCATGTACTTTGGGCCCGGTGAGAAGGTTTTTAGTTTTTTTGACTTGTCGAATTTTAGGCATGGCAGTGCCACTTTTCCGTGAGATGATAGATCAGGTGGTTCGTTCATTTTGGAGAGTTGTCTCCTATATCCACTTATTGAGAGTAAACTGTCACCATACACGTGGCGTTTATTAAAAACTCGAATTAATTTTAATTTGTTTATGGCTGGTTGTTGTTTAGATTTTCAACCAAATATTTACGTCGGAGAAGGTGTAGGAAAAAGTTTATTGTGATATCAATAAGATTTGTTTGCAGAATTTAGCTATACTAGCGAGTGCACGCGCGTGCGAGAGAACAGAGAAGATCCGTCTAGATTCGCGGTCAGTCGGAGACTGTTTTTTTTTTTTTATTTATATTATATTTTATATTTTTACATATATTTTTTATCAAAAAAATAAAACAAAATCTGTAGTGTATCAGACGTTTGGTATGTCGCTTGTGAAGAAGAGCTACACTTTAGGTCCATTTTTCTATACCTGGAATCCAAACAAACACATTTTAGTTTTTTTTACAACATAAATAGAAAACAAATTTGAAAAATTAAAGCCAAGTACTAACAAATCGACCGATCGGAGCGCGCACCACCACCCCATATTTTTCTTATGCTTAAATTTATTTCATTTTTCTCCTGCAAATAGTTTTTCATTCGACCAATGAAATGATGGCCATAAATCATAGACAATTTCATACGCGCCGTAACTGCGCAGCGAGTGCAAAACGCCCACTGTTCAGCCAAGACACAGGCGCAGAAAAACACCAACACAAGCACACACCTAATGGCAGCGGCGAAGAGGCAAAAGTGCAGGTGAAATGGTGTAAGCGCGAACCACGGAAGCTTTCCCTCATGTGAACACATAATTAATGGTTAATTACGATTTTTCTCCAAACTCCCCAAACGCCATTAACCATGAATTTTCTGCTACTCCTGGTGGGGCGCTGCTCCTGGCGCTAGTGGCATAAATTAATTTTCACTTAATTTATGGTTTTAATTTTAATGCCGCTGCTCGCTTAACTGAGCCGCAGTTTAACGCCGCCAACATGCGGCCGGTCGCCTTAATTAATGCCATATTTTCGCTACTAAATCATGCGCGGCAGCGCAGTGGTCGCTGCCGAGCGGCGCAATTCGAATGCTGTTAGCGGCGCCGCCGATGCAATGAAATCGGTCGATTTTTTGCAAAACAAGTATCCGCATTAAGGAAATAAACTTGCTGGAAAACCGGTCAGAAGTTGCAATCGTTGCGCCTTTGAAGCCACCAACCAGTGGCGCTAATTAATTGTGGAAATATTTTTTCAAATACAATTTCAAATGCTAAACGGTTCGTAATAAAAGTTTGCGTTATCTGAAGTCGGCACCTGCCGGCGTTGTTTGCTGCTGCCAACTTTGACTCCAATCAACTGAATTTTTATTGCAATTTCCCAGTGCGTGCTTCTTCTTTTCGTTTTACTGCTGCACAATAGACGATTTGTGGCTCTTGCATAGAGTTGAATATACAATTTGTTTTGATACTAATTAGAAACTAGAAAACTGAGTTGCCGAAGCCATACAGAAAAGAGAAACCATTTCCTATTGCTTTGCACATATCTGGACGGATTTTACAGTAATAATTAGTTTTAGGCACAATTTTCAATTTGTTACTGAATGCTAAAAAACAATACAGAAAATTTACTACTTAGCTTCGTTCATAATCACATTTTAGCTATAATTATTATTTGAATAATATTCATTGATTGAAACTAAAATTTCGCTGCGCACGCCGCGTTTCGCCTTCAATTTATGGTCAAGTTGACGCACACACAGCGCAATGCAGCACAACCGGCTTGGCGTTCCTGGCACTTTAGTGCCACTTCTTCGAGTTTTGTTTATCGTTTAGGCGCACAATTTATGATGCATTGAGCAAAGCGTTTACTCATAAAGCGCAAAAATATTGCGCTGCGCCGAGCATAATCGAAGCGGTGAAATTCTTCCGCAAGTACCACACACTTTCTTATATCCAAATAAATGAAATTCTATTTAGTTATGAAATCGCACCTCGCAATACAAATATTTTTCAATAAATTGTCTATAAAAAACGAATTAATGTTTATTTATGAATGTGAAAAATTTTTATTCAATCTTATATCATTCAACAAATTTCGTTATACGCTTTTCAGTTCAGTTTATTTAAATTGTACTTAAAAATTCAATCGATTCTTTCGATCTTTTTATTTTTGTTATTTTTACTAAAGTGGCTTCATTGTGCTTTGCGTTATTCCACATTTCGTTATACTTACTTAATTGGCCTCCAAATTCTTTTGCTTTCTTTGGCATATAGGTTTTACAACCCAAATTTAATGTCCTGGGGATTGGACGCGCTGCACACATTGGTTCACTTTTCAGCGAGTGCCGAATCGCTATGAAGGAGGGCCACGAGGAGGATGTATGCCAGCTTAGATTGGGCAGACAAAGATCGTTTGTTTTAAAGCAATCAGAGACTTTGCCTTCTATGTCCGCTCTCATTCTCCCATGTCGTTTTATTTGTGCAAAAATCGGGCGTTATAACAAATATTAGTTAAAGGTAAAATAACGATTTGAAGTTTATGTTCTGTTCTGTTTTGGTTGTTCGCTTAAAATTAACCATTATTTTCTATTTTTATTCTCATCAAAAAATTGGTTCTGAGAAGAATTGTGGTACTTAGAGTAGCTTGAGTTAGGTTGGGTAAGGTTAGATTAGCTGAAGAGGCTCACATGGGCTAGTCTTGTATAACACCGTGCGACAAAAATTAAAAAAATTGTTCACACCGGAAAAAATCCATATGGGCGTGAAACTAGAGACCAAATATAGTAATATGCGTACTCAGTTTTTCATTTCTACATCCTTTGTCCTTTTAAAAGGACTTCAAAATTTTCTCTTCATTGATTTTGTATCTTTTTATTATTTAAAATACTGATACTCAAATAAATTAGAATTTTTGTACTTCATTAGAATTGCAACTTTCGCCTTTTTTTAATAACTTTCAAACCAATAAAGATAGAGTAATGAAATTTTGACACGTGATCAAGGAGATTTTGGGGTTTAACATAGTTACTTTTCAAGAAAATTCTATATAAATTTTCAAGGATATAAAGGACTAAAATTTTGAAAGGACCTTTTTTATATCCTTTTTTACAAATAGATAAAAAGTTATTTTTATTTCAATTCTTGAGCCTTTCCTCTGTCATTTGATATACATATCGCCATATTCTAACGAGGTTAAGTATTTTTTATATTTTTGTTACTTTTTATCGCCTTCAAAATTTTGAAGTCCTTTTAAAAGGACAAAGGATGTGGAAATGACTATATAGTATTTGGTCTCTAGTTTCACGCACATGTGGATTTCTCCCGGTGTGAAAAATTCTGTCGCACGGTATAATCACAAAGAGACAGCAGGATCTTAATGTTACGCACCTCCGAGTAAAAAAGAAAAATTGTTGTGACTTCCTTATGCAACAGTCACTGCCGTTAATGTCAGTTGACGGAGCTTTCTCTGACTTAGGTTTGCTCAGATTTTTTTTAACTTACACATAAGAGTAGTGTTAAATTAAGCTATAGACTAGTGGATTTATTTAGCTCGTATATTTAAGGATCTTTACGGTTACTATTAACGCTAAGGAGACCTTAAGCTTATGTGAGACCTTAGGGTCAGCGAGTGTAACCTAATGGATTTTTCAAGCTGAACTTCATCACGTTTAGGTAACTGTCAATATCTGAAAAGTAGTTATACGCCCTGATTTATCGAAAAGATACAATCGTAGCAAACATAAGTTTGGCTAAATGTCTCATAAATGCAATTTTGTTATTCAGGCAAGAAAATTGCTCAAGTGTAAAATTGCCACAACCAAAGTTTCTGATTCCATTTCACTGCAACCCCATTTGAACCTTAACTTCTCTTTGATAAGCCACCGAATAGCAACATTTCTACAAAAAAATTTAAAAAGTTCACAAGGCCAAAATCTTTCGCAATACGCCAACAGACCTGAGAATTCATTGAGAAAATCTTAAACTTCAATTGTGCGGTATTTTACAAAAGCAAAAAAAAAACCAACTCTGACACCAAACGATTCTATCGAAATCGAGTCAACGCACAGCCTACGTCGAAATGGAGGTCACGTGGCGTTGGACAGCAGCTGCGCAACACCTTTAAAGATGTCCCATTAAAACGTCATTGGAAATGCTGGTGCAACTATCAAATAACCATTGGCAACCAAAACCAGCAACAACTACAACAGCAGCAAACAGCGCCAATAAACCAAACTAAACGATATGAACGGCCATGAATAACAAAATAGTCCATGAATTTCTAGTGACTCGGAGAGACAACTACAACAACAACTATAACTTCCATAACTATTTAACCTAAAAACGAAAAGGCAACTGGGGGTGGCGTAGACATTGAGCGAGAACATTGAGTAGCCACTAATTTCGGCGAACACCTACAAGGATGCAATAAATATTGCAAAAAACGAAAGAAATTTTTTTTGCATTTGACAAAAGGAATAAAGACTGAGTGAAGGGAAGAGGTAGAGAAAGTCGGCCGAACAAACTCCAACTGTTTCGGGCGCAAATTGTACCAAAAATGCGCTGCGAACAAATCGAGGATGTTGCATGCGCAATAAGGACACGAACAGCCGCCAGTGTGGACCCAACGCTCGCCGTCAGGACGAGCGAACGACAATATCGCATTTCAATTCATTTACATTCATTTACACAGCAAATTTATTTCATGCCCGCAGTTCAACGTGTCCGTGTCGGCCGGGAAGCTGCAGTCTTCGAAAATGTCCTGCGCACTGGTTGGCTGTGTTTGTTGTTGTTGTCGTTTTATAGCTCGTGCTACGCTCGCACCGGGACGCTCACCACATGACTTCGATACGGGTCCGGGCAATGGGTCCGGCTTCGCGACGCTCTTTGCTGTACGTTCGGCCACTTTCGTAACGGCGGTTTTCACGTTGACATCCTTTTTGTTGAAGGTGACAAAATGCCTGTCATTGTTGTTGTCATTCATATTGCGTTCACTTTGTTCTTGTTATTGCTGATGTCGGTGGTGATAGTGTTGTTGTTCTTGTTGAGCTTGTGTTCACGTCATCTCACTCACGGCCCGTCCGTTTGACGTCTTGACATCGTGGCCTTTGGCTCTTCGCATTCGATTTTCTCTGTTCACATTTCACAGTTTACATTTTTGCCTTCATTTCGATTTGTTTATTGGCACCCCTGCTGCCATTCGGGATGCTGGACAGATTTTGTTGAATTCGTTTTGGCCTGTTTAGATGTTTTTCCACACTTCAACGTGTGCAATTGACTTTGAATTGTTTGGTTTTAGATTTTTGTGCCGCCAAAAGATTTGATGCTGGAAAATCTGCTTTCTGAGTGGTGTGAAGTGTGGGGGGCGTAGCTGTATTTGACGAATTTTACAATTTAATTACGCCTTAATTTGAAACTTACTCACACACAGCGAGCGGAATAGGCATACGTAGGTACAAACGTTGAATTTTAGGTGCAAATATGAAAAAAAACATTAAAGACATGAGTAAAGGAACAAATTTATTCTAGTTTGGGTTCGTGTCCATGTCATTTCGAATTTTAAACAAATGTATTAAAATAGCTGCAATCATATTCTTATTTATAGCATTCACTCAGCAATTAATGATTTGGATTGCAAGTCTGAGTGTTATTTGATCAAACTCTGACACAGCCATCAATTTCGGCGGCTGCTTTCTTAGTAGGAAATGTCAAACCTGTGACAGTAAAATATGCGGGTGTTGCCATAATACTTTCTTTGTGCTCTAAACATGTTCACCTTTGTGCCAACAAAACAAAATTTGCGAGAAACGCTGATCTTTCTGAGTACTTTCTAAGATCTGTGGTTCGGTTTATGCAGCCAATTGAAACACAATCCAGGTATTTGTGCTAAGTTAGGTTAGGTAAGCTGGTTGGTCAAGTAGGCTATGCATAGACCCTATTGGATCCCTAGTGATACCACTTGCAGCTCCTGAGTGTTGCGTATCGACGTAAAAGTGATCGGTGAAAATGCGGGTTTTCCTCGCAAAGTTCAGCAGCGACTTGATGTCATGCTGGCGGACCTCCTCTAACCCAGAAAAGAACGGGGCCCCTAAGTAAGTAAATCGAAGTCTCGAGATAGCCAGACAGGGGCAGAAAATGTGCTCCAGGGTTTATTGTATTTGTGCTTTGCAACACCAAAATTTTAAATCAACTTTTACGTGGGGAATGTTGGCGATCGCTGAATAAATCATTTAAATCGGTTCAGTAGTTTCCGAGATACGATGTTTTCTCGCTTACTTAACCCTTTCGCTACAGGTTTTTACTGGGGAAAGTTAAAATTTTATATTTTAAGTCTTAGGCTTCTATGTGGTTATATTAGCAACATTCCATAAGACATTTTTTCATTTTTATACTCGGACCCTGTATTTTAGAGTGTTTTTCTATGAGAGCAATCACATCGTTGTGGCTGTAATAATTACTTAAACATAAAACTGTTTACGCATAACGAAAATTTGACTATTTCTTCATTTACGTCAGCCAAAATAAAAAAAAGTATCTAAATTGAAAGAAAACGTCAAATTATAATAAAAAGTTCTCTAATTTTTTCTGCTTCTTCTTCCTTTACTATGTCAAGATATACCATTAAAAAAACGTGTATACTTCTCTTCTTTAAACTTAATTATTATTTACTTATTATTAATTTCGTATTTTTCCTAAAACTAAAGAAACTACAAAATGTATGTATTCTTGCAACCATAGAGGATGCAGACGTCCACAAAGTAGCATGTTGCCATATGGCAACAAAATAGCGAAAGGGTTAACTACTACATTTACAAGTAGGAAGCCAATGGCATAGAAAATGGCCAATTTTGTATGGCAGCCCCCTTAAGACTTGGAGATAGCGGGTAGGTACGTTTGAAAGAAACATTCGGAAGGGAAAATAAATGGGTGTCGGTCATACATTTGATACGTCTGGGGGCAACCTGGGAGCAGTGGGAGCCTATTTTGTAAAAACGACCATTTTGTATGGGAGCCCCATTAATGGTTGGAGATAGGGTATAAATATGTTTGAAAGAAATGTTCAGTAGAGAAAACTAGTGGGGGTCAATCATAGGTTTTAACCCTCTAAGAGCAACTTCTGACCAGCTGTGGCGCAATTTGTCGAATTTCCCCAGCTTTTCTGTGAACTTTGAGCTCGATGCGACGCCACTCTATCCCCAAAATTTTTTGGCTCATACACTTTTTCACCCAACCACATAAAATGATAGGTTGCGGAGAATCGAAATCAAAAAATCTTGCACTAAATAAATGGCTTGCGCTCTTTAAATAGCAGAAGGTCATTCCTCTGTATAATGTTTATCTTTGATCTAATTCGTGGCGCTATTGACGCATCGTGCCTACTTCAGCGTATAAACTTCTTAGCTCCGATTAGATCTCTACGAAGTCAAGATCTGTTTCTTATTCCTCGGTGCAAAACTAATTATTCTCTTAATGCCCCAATTGTGCGTGCTTTGACCGAGGCTAACTTATTCTCAAATTCTTTAGATTTTTCAATTCCCAAAAATGTATTCAAGAATTTGTTAAAAAGACTTATAGTATAAGTATTTAATTTTTGGTTAGTCTGTATGAATTGTTAATTAATTCTAGGCCATTTTTGAAATAAATAAATAAATAAATAAATCATGTCTAATGTACATATGTATGTACTCGTATTGTTATAAAGAATACACAAAAGAAACAAAAACGCAACAAAACTATTTTTTTCTATTTGGAAAACCATCTAAAATTGCATGGATCTACTTTAAGTACTAAACAAATTGCATCCATTTCCAACTAATGATTTCGACATGGTCGATTACGACCGACGTCTCCCATTGTGAGCTCAGGCAAATTGCATTCGTAAGTTTTTCAAATATTTATTCAAAGTGGCTGCATTAGGTTGCGCCGAGATGCGCTCGAAAGTGTGCATTAACGCTTGTCCACATGTGGGCCAGCGGCCAATAAATCAATGAGAACTGAAAACTTCCATTTAAAGTGATTACGCTTAATCGTTCAACTGTCACATTTTAATAATTCCGTGGCGCGAGCTGCGACCAGCCCCCAGTGGCGCCCTTCGGCTAAAACTCATCAATAAATCGCTGCCAACATTGTGCAGAACACTGCAACACCAAAAACAACGAAACAACAACGAGCGCAGCTAGCTGCCCCGTGCAACCTGTAAGGGCCAGGCGTGCTGTACGAAAACACAAACACGACAAAAACAAATCAAAAATCTGAGAGGAAAAAATTGAAATGGCAACAATTTCGAAAAAGCAACAAATCCAAACAAATCGAAGTCGGTTTAGGCGGTCGCATTCAGCAGCTGGACGCAGCAACCGAACGCATATTGCAAGTGCTAAACAAACAAGTCCCTTTTTTCCTACTCGCACGCGCGAAGCAGACTCCGCACCACACTCCGCGCTCTAAGGTGCGCTGCGCCACAACAGCTTCGGCGCATTGGAGTTGGGTGTTGTTGTTGTTGTTGTTTTATGGATCGTCAATGCTGGGCAGTGGTGGACTTTTATGTTCTCCTAAGGAACCAAATTTATCATTCGGCCGAGCAATTTTTCATGCGGCGCTGCAGCCAAGTTGGCCAAATGTGAAATATGTAAGACGGAGCAGAGCAACGGCACGCACGAGGGTCCTGTGCACAACGGCGGGTGCAAGTATCGACCGGTGACCGGCGTTGGTGGCTGATAGAGCTGCTTCTTCGCCCGTCGCTGGCGAATTGGCTTCCCGCTCAACGACCAATGCGCGCGTATTGGTTTTTCGCATTCTCCGCGTGCAATATTAATAATTTTTTTTATGTGTTGAGCCAAAGAAGAAAAAAACAAAAAATAATAATAATAATAACAATAATCATAAAGGCGAGGGAACGGCAAAAAGTTTGGTTCTTCGATGCATGTGAAAAATGCCATGAAATTAGTGGGAATTGTTTTTGTTTACTTGGCGCAGTTGCGTGTTTGTTGCTTATAACTCAAATGTAGCACAGAACATGTTGAAATAAATATAAATGTCAAATTTGGGCAATGCGAATGCTGCCTCAATGCGTTGGTATTAATATTTTTGTTGGTTTTTATGGCATGCCATGATTTGGGGTGCCACAATATATTCAGGTTATATAGATTATACTGCAGGAACCAACGGAAAACTATTTTTGTGTCGGGTTTTTACCACACAAAACCCAGTTTTTGTATCGAGTTTTAACTCGCTAAACATAAACCAACGCCAACCCATTGATGTGTTGGGTCTTGATTCATCAAACCTACCTCTATCAAACCTTCGTATTATGTCAAAAAGTTTAGTCGTGAGCTATGAAATAGTCAGTCAGTTTAGGTATTTGATCTCGCAAGGGATTCCCGGGATCCTTTGTCAGTGCTGATGATCAATGCGGCAAGTTCATCTCATCCAGTGGCGTACACAGGATTTCATTTTGGGGATGTGTGGGGTTTTCGAGCAACTTTTGAGCCCAATGCAATTTGAAATCATATTTTTTTTAGCAATTTCTGCATGTTGTGTTTGTGTTTTTAGCTCTGCTGGGGCCGCTTCGACACTTTCGATATGACATATTCACGTACGACTTCGTATGCGTTGATAACGAAACCCATGGCCGGTATACATGATGAAAAAAACTCTTTTATGATCGGTATCCACTTATTTTTTATATTAGGGCAGCAGTAAAGGTTTTTCAGCTATTGACGCAACATAGATGCCGTATGAATGACACACTTAATAGCGACCTACAAACAATCTCCAAGTGGGGTCAAGCGAACAGGGTCGATTTTAATCCTCGCAAGACCCAATGTTGCCTGTTCTCCTACAAACGAGTCTCCCCACATCTCAACACATCCCTGGTTATGAGTGGTGTGAGTATTGCGGAATCGACAGCTCTTGATATTCTGGGCATGTCCATTAAGAACGATCTTCATTGGAACGATCATATTTTTGGTGTGTCGAAAGAAGCATCCAAGTGCCTCGGCTTCCTAAAGCGGTGCAAAAAATATTTCACTCCGTCTGATCTCCGCATTATTTACACCACCTATATCCGACCTAAAATGGAGTTTAACTCGCACCTATGGGCGGGGGCTTCAAAAACCCATTTGGAGCTCCTCGATCGGGTGCAAAACCGTGCGATTAAACTTATAGGGGACAGTAGGGCATCCAGCTCTATTGACTCCCTGGAGCATCGTCGAAACGTGGCATGTGTGGTGTTATTTAACCGATACTTTTTCGGTAATTGCTCAGTGGAGATGAGCAGCTTGCTGCCATCACTCCAGGTATTCCCCCGGGCAACCCGTTTGAACACTGGCGCCCATGCATTCCACGTCGAAACGATGTTCCAGCGCACCACCCACTACAGAGAAAGTTCGTTTCTGGACAGCGCGGTTGTGGAATGGTCTCCCTGCGGATATTTTCCCCAGCACTTATGATCTCGATGGGTTCAAGGCAAGAGTCCATAACAACTTCACTCATAACCCTATCTCCTAACCTTTATATCCTTTCTGAACCAACGCAATGCCTCGCATTAATAGGGGTCATCCCCTGCGCGTTTGTTCCAGTCAAAAAAAATAAAAATAAAACACATTTTTGGGCAGCGCGAATTGGCCTCTCTACACGAATTGGCCGAAACCCCTTTGAAAGATCTACTATTCTTTGCGGCTACGAGAAATGCAATAACAATGGACTTAGTCCATAAATGAGGAAAAAGGATCAGACGTATGCGGCCGTACTATTTTTTTTTTTTTTTTTTAACAGGAACAAACGCGCAGGGGATGACCCCTATTAATGCGAAGCCGGACTTAACCGAAAAGTTTGTAAGAATATCTAATATCTACTGTACTCAACATTCCATTAAAATTGTATTGTCTTGCCAGCTTTTTTGCTGCCTCTTTTATAAAAATGTTGGCTAGAATTGTTGGTATTTATGTTTTGCAATGAATGCAAAGGAAAAATTGTTTCCCATTTATTGAGAAATAATGCGACAGATACCACAGTTCAAGAAATTTACTATCAGAAGAGACTGACCTCCCCTTTGATGTGAGTCATGTTGTTAGATTTTTGCGGCACTTAAAAAAATAACCATTTTAAATTAAAATTTTCAAAGTTGAAATCAGTGCTTTAGGTTTGCAGATTTTTATTGCAAAGCTATAGAGGAACGCATTGGTTTACGAGCTGCAATAGTATAGAACTGTGTGTGTTAAAGTCTAAGTGAACTTATTTTTTTGGTCTAAAGTCAGGCGGTCCAATGGAATTTTGATATATCAACGTACGAAGAAAGGAAGTTAGAGTGCCCTTGGATTCAATTATTTCAATAAAAGTCCCAAAAAAACCGCAAGCAATATACACCAATACCTCACTTTGCGTCGTGGTTACGTTCCAAAAAAACACGACGCAAATTGAAACGACGCAAAGTGAAATATGATTTTCTATAGCAAACCATGTAAAGATCGAAGATAGGTTCCATAGGGTTACGAAAATACTAATTTTTAAAAAGAAATTTTAACAAAGTAAACATTTAAAAAACAAAAATAATATAACTCTGCCAATAAATAAATTGGAAAAATATTTACCTTTTTTGTAACCAGAAACAACCCGTACAAATTTTTAAAAATTTATTATTCTCTTTAAAAAAAAGCAAAACACATTAATTGAAACGTTACAAAAAGCACAACACACTAATTGAAACTAAATTCTAAAATTAGCAAAACAAAGTGAAAATAAAACTGTATTAAAATTGCGTTGATTTTCAGTTAGAAAGGGAATCCCCGAGTTTTGATGGCATGGCGCAATTAGAAACATAAGTCGTGCCATCTTTTAGAAAAAAAAAAGAAAATTTCAAAAAAAAATTAAAGACAAACCCTAAACAACGCAACTTCGAAAATCTAACGACGCACAGTGAAAATTAGTAGTAATTCAGCAGCGACGCAACTTCGAAAAAACGCAAAACGAAACGACGCAAAGCGAGGTATTGGTGTATTCCAATTTTGAACAAAGTTTTAGTAAAGTTGCCTAAGAAACAGAACCTCAATTATTCATTCGGAATCGGCATAAAACTGTAGGACTCTTTCATTTTTGTACAAATCCCCATGAGTGAATGCGAGAAGTTAGGCCTTATGGCCCAAGCACATTCAAAACGGCAGCGACACGTCCACACAACTTCAAGATGGCGTCGGCTTCAATCGTCGCCCTGTAGTCAACTACGTTACTACAATGAAAGCAGCAACAACGGCATACTTTTGAGCTCCTAAATATTAATTAAGCATTTCTCTATATTTATTTTACCGTTGTACGATCAATTTAAAATAAATGACAATGTGTAATAATTTTTGCAACTAGTAAACTTTTATTGAAAATTTTAAATTGTTGCTCAAAACACACTGAAAACGCATAAAAACTCCATTCAAAATATTTGCTTTGAAGCAGTGATGCTATTAGCTTTTGTCGCCTATAAAATAGAGAATAGTTCCATGTTTGGCCACAGTGACAACTGTAGACAACTGTAGTCGTGTAGTTGTGCTGTCGTCAAAATAATCGTTTCCCTACAAATGTTCTGATTCTATATTTGGAAAGATTCGATTCAGTCGTGTCGTTGCCGTCGTCTATGTGTTCGGGGCATTAAACTTGCAATAAGTATGACTGTTGTACCAGTTTTGTATGTAGTCGTATATATAACACCGTGCGACAGCATTTTTCACACCGGGAAAAATCCATATGTGCGTGAAGAGATATAGTAATAAGAAGGATATAAAGGATTAAAATTTTCAAAGGACCCTTTCCTATCCTTTTTTACAAATGGATAAAAAATCAATTTTATTTAAATTCTTGAGCCTTTCCTCTTTCATTTGATATACATACATATCACCATATTCTAACGAGGTTAAGTATTTTTATATATTTTTTATTTTGTATCCCCTTCAAAATTTTGAAGTCCTTTTAAAAGGACAAAGGATGTAGAAATAAAAAACTGAGTACGCAGTATTACTATGTTTAGTCTCTAGTTTCACGCCCATATGGATTTTTTCCGGTGTGAAACATTTTTTTTAATTTTTGTCGCACGGTGTAATGTATATGTGTTTATCTAATTTAAAAATTAGTCAAGCATAGTTTTTCCTGTGTATTAGTGTAATTAAAAAGCAGTCAATGGTACAACTTGGCCGGCAAGAATCGGAAGACCTTCACTTTGAGCTTTACAATTCGACGCGGTGGTAGAATGGAATAAAGGTTCTCTGCTTAAAATGTAAGTATTCGAAGATTGTTAAATTATCTAAAAAACATTATTTAATAAATATTCATCTAAACCTTTTCGTAATCAGTTTTCAGAGCGAACAATAAGGAATTTTAATTGTATTCTGCCAGCAATATGTAAGACTCCTCGAGGGTTAAAAAGGCATTGTTCGACCTCTGCTGTTGCCAGTTCATGTAGCCGAGAATGAATAAACCATTACTAGCCATTGAGACGCTATGATCAGCGCAGACACTCCAATATGAAGTCAACTACAACACAAAATCCACTCGAGCAACAACAAAACTGTGTGCACATTAAAGAGACGACAGCGAATGCTGGAACAGTGGTTTTTTAATAACAGAAATTTTTAGCAAAATATTAGACGCTTTTGCTGCTGGAAACAATTTGAAGAGCACTTGGAAGAGTTACGTACGCCGCTGTGAGCAGACGATGTGAGGGACAGCATAATGCACGGAATAATAGTATTTAATAGTAGCAACAACACAACAACAACGACACTAATAGTAATAATAACCGTAATAACACAACAACAATGAACAAGGCGCTCAAATGCAGCAATGCAGGGGCTGCCACATAACCTTAACTATTGTACGTCAGTTGCGCCCCAGGTGAATTTTCCGTTGAGTCTCGGCATTGGCACGAAAACATAGTGGTCGGCAATAGTTATGTGTGTGTGTGTGTGTGTGGCAACAACAATGCAACAGTGAAATGCTTTTCAGCAACGCCATTGGGGGTTTGACATTGGACATTTCTATGTGCATTTAGCATGTGGCACATTCATGTGGCATGTACCGAAGCGCGAGGGGTTTGCCGACATGCTCTCAAATATTGCACTTAAATGCTTATATACACATGTACATATATGTATGTTATCGCTTTGAATTTTGTTGGTCTATTAGTTTGCGTAATTGCTCGGTAGCGGCGCAGCGTTATTTACTTTGACTGTAGCAGCCACAAACATGGCAGTTGATATTTTTACTGTCATTACGACTGTTTGCCATCAAGACTCGGCGATTCTGACTGTCGATGGGATTGGCGTGCGCGCGCGCGCGAAAAGTCCTTTCGTGCTGACGCCGCACAAAAATCTCGCATATGGCACTTCCCATTCAACGCTCCGCTCATAATTACGCCTTCTCTGTGTGCGTGCGTGTGTGTGTGTGCTTTGCTATTGTGTGATTTTTAATAAAAATTCGTCAAGGAGGCGTGAAAATGTTGCCATAGCATTTTACATGCGATGTCCCACTGTGTTTGCAAAATTTTAATAAAAACTTTTTTATCTGGTGCGCGCATTGAACTTCTGGTTGTGTTCTTTTTTCCTTTTAAATTAATTTAAATGCAATTTTTATTGTTCGAATTGTTTCATACGGTAGCAATTTTTAATAAATGTAATACTTATTAGTTTTTACAGATGTTATGCAAAATATGTTCGTACATCAATTGTCAAAGCTATGAACGTTGTGATTGGAAGGGAGAATTTTGTGACATGGGGAGGAAGAATGCCGTGGGAGAATGGAATAACAATTACTATTTTATTGCTGAAGGTACAAGTAAAAATGTGTAAATTGAACAATTTGTACTCTTACAACTTGCAATTTTTATGATTTCAATTTAAAAATTATTGGGAGAATGTTGTGAGAGAGTGAGAATGCTTTTGGACACTTTAGTAACAATAACTTTCTTAACTATTATTAATGCTACAAGTATAAATTAAAATTTTTTACTACTTACAGTGAAACCAGCTTCAGTGCCTCACCTCTGAAGTATTACACCGTGCCACAGCATTTTTCACACCGGAAAAATCCATATGGGCATGAAACTAGAGACCAAACATAGTAATACTGTGTACTCAGTTTTTCATTTCTACATCCTTTATCTTTTTAAAAGGACTTCAAAATTTTGAAGGGAATACAAAATAAAAAAATATCAAAAATTCTTAACCTCGTTAGAACATTGCGATATATATATCAAATGGAAGACGAAAAGCTAAAGAATTTAAATTAAATTGATTTTTTATCTCTTTGTAAAAAAAAGGATTTAAAAAAGGTCCTTTGAAAACTTTAATCCTTTATATCCTTGAAAATTTATATAGAATTTTCTTGAATAGTAACTATGTTAAAACCCAAAATCTCCTTGATCACGTGTCAAAATTTCATTACTCTAACTTTATTGGTTCGAAAGTTATTAAAAAAAAAGGCGGAAGCTGCAATTCTAATGAAGTACAAAACTTCTAATTTATTTGAGTATCAGTACTTTAAATAATAAAAAGATACAAAATCAATGAGGTTAAGTATTTTTTATATTTTTTTTATTTTGTATCCCCTTCAAAATTTTGAAGTCCTTTAAAAAGGACAAAGGATGTAGAAATGAAAAACTGAGTACACAGTACTACTATTTATGTTTGGTCTCTAGTTTCACGCCCGTATGGATTTTTTCCGGTGTGAAAATTTTTTTTATTTTTGTCGCACAGTGTTATACCTACTCCGTTTAATTAACGAACAATTGTGGGCACTATGCGCTAAGTACGCTTAGTACTTAATCCGCTTAAGTACCTTCAAAAGATTACATTAATTTAAAAATTAAATAATTTAATTGATTAAATTTGTTTACCTCTATGTGCACGTACGAGATGGCATGCTCGTCAGATGCCTTGAATCCATACTTCTCAAGGCCTTTTGAAGAATTGACTCCAAACTCCCTGAATGGGTTTTCCCTTCAGTAGGAATGATGTCAGCTTCACGCAGATAACCCTTCGATCCTTTAATGATGTGTGAATTTAATATGGATGGATGGCACAATTCAGACACAGATGGAGATGATTTTGTGGTTGTTGAAAAATGAAAAATTGTGTTGTTTTCGGCTTTTGGCAAATTTTGGGTCAAATTTGATAGAAGGCAAACAATTTTCCATTAAATGGACCAAAATTGTTTTAATATAGATGTCGCTTTGGTTTTCGTAGCCGTTAAAAATTTGGGAGAATTGCGTATTTGTTGGTTATTTAGGCTTGAAAATTTGGAATTTTTGTCATTAAATGTTGTAAAATGTGTGTGAGTTATGTATCTATGTGGAAGTCGGGTTGCTTTTCTGGGTCATTTGAAAGGTCGAAAATATAAGATCTTTTGGTATATTGAACTTTTTCGAAAAGTTTTTGAAAATTCCGAAAATTTGTCTTCAATTATGATCAATGTCGTGTCCATATGGATGTGTAGTTGGTTTTCTGGGTCATTTGAAAAGTAGAAAATTTAATATCACTTGGTATATTGAACGTTTTCCGAAAAGAATTTGAAATTTCCGGAAAATTGCAATTAATGTCGGGTTGCTTTTCTGGGCCATTTGAAAGGTAGAAAATAAAATATCTTTTAGTAAA
This sequence comes from Melieria picta, assembly GCA_964056695.1. NCBI lineage: Eukaryota > Metazoa > Arthropoda > Insecta > Diptera > Ulidiidae > Melieria > Melieria picta. Next base: position 82,237,515 of record OZ057398.1, on the reverse strand, counting down.
TTTAACTTTTTTCGAAACGATTTTGAAAATTCCGAAAATATCAGCCAATATCGTGTCCATATGGATGCCAAGTCATCCATGGGTCATTTTTTCGAAAATGGTTTTGAAAGTTTAAATAATATGTCATTAGCTGGGACACAGAACAAGCAATATTACTATCTGTTCTATGATTGGGATCAATAACCAAAAAATTAAATAATGTCAGGTTGGTTTTTTGGATCTTTGGAAAGGTAGAAAATATAATGTTTTTAATTATTTTGAACGTTTTTCCAATTTGTCTTAAAATTTCGGTAACTCTGGGCATAATTTTAAAAGTTTGCCCATAAATGAAATCAATAATGTTTTTTTGAGGTCACGAAAAATTATAAATATTTTGTATTCTTCATGATTTCAGAGTTTTTTCCTAACTTATTAACAAATTTGCAGTAAATTGCTATTTCACTCTTAACCTACCTTTAAGTAAAGAATAGTGACCATCATTTTATTTTTAAACCAACTCAATTCAATACTGAAATCTGCTCAAAATCACACACACAACCCATAACCATTAACATTTGACAGTGTCCAAGGTTGCCAAGTGGATTAAAATTGAGCAAACTGTTCCATTTAATTTAATAAAGGCAACCAAACATGAAAGAATGCAAAAAACATTTTGAAACAAATTACAAACTAAACGCCCCACAGCGCCGCATTACAAGCACAACAGCCATAATAATTCACAACAGACAACATCACAAACAACAACAACAACAACAGCAGTACAAAGTTGAGGCATAAAAACAGTAATAACAATGAAGGCAGATGGAGGAGGCGGCGCAAAAGGCTCAGGGCGGGCGCAAGAAAGAGTGAAATAATAAATGACAACAATAAAGATGACACGCAGCACAATAAAAGAGACTGTGAAATTGCGAATATTAGAACACGCTGTGCCATAAATACGCATGTCAACGCAACGAGAGGCACGCGGCGTCAGAAGGGCGGCTGACAAACTGGGACCGGACAGCAATTTGGCAATGGAGCGGATGCGCCATCTCCATAATTGTCGAACAAATAATGTGAATAGCAATTAAATTGCATTACAAATTTTACACCAAAGCAGAGTTAACAGAAGAAAGAGTGAACGAGTGAGAGACAACGTGCGCGCAGAGGCCAAACAGCTGTTTGAAAAACTGGCTTCCTGCTGGCATTTGACCAAATCTTTAAATTGCTCAAATTCACACGCAGCTGGAATGCAACAAACCCCAAAAGAGACATCAAGTCGGTCTTTGCCTAATTTTATATGTTCGGTAAAACAGCCGCAAAACCATAAAACCCCGAAATTGCAACAATTTAAATTTCACACTGCTTACACACTTCCGGTTGCCGGCTGCCGGCTGCCCACCGCCAACACGCGCCATGACACCGCCACAGCTCACAGCCAGCGTTAACGTAATTTCCAAACTTCCTGTTACAATAACAATTCTTACACCTTGTGCAACGCTCGCGCTCACACTTCAAATGCCAACAGGATATCGCACATGCCGCACGGGATGCGCCGCCAGGCAGGCGGTCAGAATTGGCCCGGCAACAGCCTCCAGCCTCCATTCACCAGTGCGCGCTATCGTCATCTCACTTTGGCTCTGTCTCGCTCACTCGAGTCAACAACACGCCTCCTTTTGCTCGACGCACGCGTTTCTTTGCGGGTGTCTGGCGTCCTGGTTGCCTTTTTCCATCATTTCCTTTTCTGTTTGTTTGTATCCTTTTACACCAATCCCGACTGTTTCATTTCCGTTTGTTATCCCAGCCGCCGGTTCACGTTCGTACGCTGCCGCCCCATGCCGCTGCATCTCCCTACCAACCGCCAACTGTGCTGTTGTTCGTAATAGAAACTGAATTAGTGCTCCCCCGCGCAGCGCAGATTCACGACGACCCATTGTCACTTTCCATTATGTTGTCCGTTTGTTATCGCGCCACCATGTCGTGCGCTTTTAACTCGATTGCTTGGATTATGTCCTTGTCCAGTTATTCAGTTTGTATGCCATCCGGATTTACATCTGCTTCGATTTCCTTTATTGCATTCCGTGAGTAGTTGGATTTGTCGCTCTGACAAATGGGCGATGTGTTGTCGTTGATCATCACAATGGCCATGGACAGTGGCCCTCGAATCTGGGTCAGCAATTACAATCAGTATTTTTGGCGTGTCTGTTCTCATCATTGGATATCCGTTCAACTCTTGCGGATGCGTTCTTTACTTTCTTCCACTGGATACCATAGGCCTCTAGGTCTGCAAAATGCATCTTTAAGTTCTCTACACAGATCCAGGAACTGCTCTTTTAAAAACTATGTAGAGATTTTAAAAACGGCTACAAATAAAATAATAGTTTGACTTTGGTCATGGCCTGTGGCCCTCGAACGTGGGTCAGTGATTTCGGTGAATATTTTTGATGTATCTTTTCCCAACTTTTCGCAACTGAATACCCCGAATTTGAGTTAGAGATTTCAGTAAATATTTTTGGTGACGCTTTCCTCAATAAATAGCTCATAAATAGCTTAATACGCTTCATCTTAAGTTCCAGTCGGTTTGATTTCTACTAAGTCCTGAGGTACTACAACGGGCTAAACTAGCCTAGGTGAGTCTCTAGTCGTCAACGGCTGGGGCTGCCCCTTTTACCTACCTACCTTCCTCAATTGGATACTATTGGTCGTCTTTTCCAGAAGTTTCGGACAGTTTATGGATAAATATGACCTAGGCCCGTTGGCAGCGTTGAACAGGATCTAGAAAGCACAGGTAAAGTTCTCTCAGTAAGATAAATTTTCAACAGAGATTTAGGAAACCGGTTGATATTTTACAAAGTTTATAAGCTCTACAGAGATCACGAAAATCGGTTAGAAATGAAATAATTGTGTTAGCTTTCGAAGGGTTCCCGGCTATTGACGTCTCGCCCATAATTGCAAAGCTGATGAGTTCGACAGAAAGGATGCTCTTTCTGCTTCGACTGCTGCTAAACCACTAAGAGTGTTCCACCTGCATTCCTCAAATAACACAGGACAACTGACCTAGCAAAAAAACTCTGCGTCGAGGAGCAATGCAACAGGATCTCCAGTAAAATCTGGGTGTCGCTTAGACGCAGTGGGACAACTTTTACTAAATGCTGAAATCCTCTACACGTGGACAATGAGTGTACAGCGGTGAATACAAAAGACGTTATTTTTTAGGGACATGTAAATAGGTTTCGGTTAACACTAGATAGCCTAAGGCCGATTGCCGATTAAAATTAACTTTAAATTTAATTTAGCTTTAATTTAAAAAGTTTTAAATATTGTTAAAAATATTTTAGCTCCTATTTTGCAACATAAATTCATGGGGACATATAGGGAAATTTGGATTAGCAGAGCATTCTAGTATTAAATAAATCGGTCCGATGTGCAGGTGACCATGAAAAGTATTTTAGGTTGGTCGAGTCTTTCATCGATATTCACAAAGAGTAATTTTTGGTGTTGTGCTTATCCCTGAGGAAAGGATTTTTTCTTTACTGGTAATATACTTACACGTTACCCACATATTCATGAATGGATACTGTTACTGGCACATTTTTATCTCACCAATCGACATGACGATTTAATCCCTTCGCTACACTTTGTTTTCGACTTTTTGGAGGCCGTTTTTGCTTGAGTTTATAATACAAACTATGTATTTTAGGGTCAACTGAACATGTCGTAGCTTAGGTTAAGTAGGGTGGCTGGCAAAGTCGGCCGCGCATAGACGCTATTGGGTCCCTAGCGGTCCCAATTAGAGCTCCTTAGTGTTGCGGATCGATTAGAGATTAGATTACATTACATTACATTAGATTAGATTAAATTAAATTAAATTAGATTAGATTAGATTAGATTAGATTACATTACATTACATTACATTACATTACATTACATTACATTACATTACATTACATTACATTACATTACATTAGATTAGATTAGATTAGATTAGATTAAATTAGATTAGATTAGATTAGATATAGAAGTCGAGCAACAACTGTCCAATACTCTGCGTCCAATACAGAACTATTTTGTTGAATACCTTTTTTCTTACTGGAGAAGTTCATATCCTCCAATGTTATCCAAAAACTCTCTTCCCTTACTTTACTTAACCTAGTTAAACGAAATCGTTCAATATTCAAAATAAATAAATAGAAATCGTTTTTTATTAAAAATTACCCCGGAAGTATCGACTGTTGCAAATATTGATATTGGTTTTCATAAAAAAAATATTAAAATATTTCCTTAAATTCTTGTGTCCATTGTTTGTTTGGCTACTAAAGTTTTATCACATCATAAGTATTTAAAATTTTTAACAAAATGAAATTGAAAACAAAATCAAAAATATTTCCATTCATTTATTTATACATACATGCATACTCATATATTCTTAAAATTTTAAATGCAAAATTACAATTAAATTCAATTTTTTAAAACAATGAAAAATTCGCCCGAAATGCTGAAAAATACTCCGAGAATCGTTGTTGTTGTTGCCCGTTTACTCGTAACCCTTTCCTTATGTGCATTCCAACTTATTCATATTTTTCCATTAAAATTTTTACATTATTTTCCATAATAGAAACTGCAACTCAGTGTGATACTCCTGTTGCAGCACACCAACAACAATAAATTAAAAATAATTAAAAAAAAGTATTTAGCAGCAACAGTGAAATAAATTAATAACAAAATAACATAATAAGAAAAAAAATGCCCGTCAAACATTGCTACAGCACGTAATTTAATGGTGAAATTGTAGGCGGGGGGCGTGCAACGGCAGACGAGCGCCGCTGGGCACATGCGGCGCACTCCACGCTGAAAGGGCTGCGCCGGCACGGAAAATGTCATAAATTATGCGGAGGCAAGAGCAAACTAGCGGAAAACAAGGAAAAATGCATTCCAACAACAAAATATGGGCGTGGGTGTTGAAGCATTGCGGCTGCGGGCACAGCAAACATAAATTTCAGGTTAAGAACGAAATAAGAAGAAGTAAAAGTGCACACGAAGGGAAGGGGATGGGCATATTTAATTAAGCAGCGAGCATGCTCCAACAGCGCTTTTAATTGAATTATAATTTTTTCCTGGAAAAATATTTAATAATTTCTAGCAAATTTCAAACAATTCGGTTGCTGCAGGGGGAGAACTGCTCGACTGAAAAAATGGTACAACTACCGTTTAAAATACATATTTCGTTCTTTTACATTATAAATAATGCGCAAACTGCGCAATTCACCGACTACTGTTGAATAATTGTGTGCAACGCCCCTTTGCATTGAAGTGCACATAACCTCAAATAACAGCCAAAAGTCAAACTTGCTCTGCTTAACGCCCAATCATTGGTCTATTCGCTGCTCGGCTCCACTCGAGCGGAAATGCAAATAAACCCACAAACACAACAACAGCTACAACAACACAAATCTGCCAATGCCCCGTCACCAATTTCGCAATTTTTGACAGTTGTGTAAACGTCAGCGCGGTTGCTCAAGTGACACATTGCTTGATTGTTTTGTGGTTGTTTGGCTGTTGTTTGTGTTGTATGGTCTTTGTTGTTTCGCAGTGTCAGTGCTTTCTACAACTTACTTTAGTGCATCAGTTAAGTAGTCGAACGTCAGCCTCAGCCTCGGCCTCGGCCTTAGTACAAAGCGACTAATTCGTCGGGGCATGAAATGCGCCACAAACTGCGCTTTTGTTCGCTCGCTGCCGGGCGCAAAACAACAGCGGCCACAATCGTGTAGCGGGATTTCTCATTCCATTTTGCAAATTAAATAAATGGAAGCCATTCGCAGTTTGAGTTGTAAACGCTGCACAGTTGCAGCCCCCGGGTTGGCATTAGTATCGCGCGATTAACTCGCAAAACGCTTCGAGTGGGTTGGGCACAATGGCAGTCGGCCTAACAAATAGGCTGGATATTGACGGCAATATGTGCTGCAGCGCCAACTGTCAAATGTCAAACGTCAAATTGACAAACGTTTTGTTTGCGCCATTGTTTGACGTTTACTAATGCTTTGCAATACTAATTTGAAGCGGAAATTCTGACCGACAGTTGGAAAGGGTTGATTGAATAAGAATGATTTTGATTTCTAACGCAGACTCCAATCTGTAAAATAAGCTTAGAGAGTTGAAAAGTGTGAATGGATTGATTGAAAAGGAATGATTTCAATCTCTAATGCAGAAAACATAAGTTTAGAGCGTTGGAAAGTATGAAAGGATTGATTGAAAAGAAATTATTTCAATCGCTAACGCATACTCCAATATTTAACCTAAGCTTACATTGTTCTTTTTTCAAACATTGAAGAACTAAAGTAATGAAGTAAAGTAAGAAACAAGAAAGAACTTGAAAACGCTTTCTGGATAGCTTTGAAATGGAAAAACTGATAGATGTGAGAGTGTTTCAGCAGGTTTTGATGAACTTTTTCTTACTCCTGGTATCAGTGTGGTCCAAGAGGTCCTATAGTGACTTACAGTTACTTAGATTGCTCCATCTAACTTCAGCTTTCATCTGCCTGCTGCCCACTAGATTATTATTATTAGTGGAGATAGTGCACCGCGACCTAAAGATCTATTGTGCCCCCTTCATGGACTCACAGTTCATCTGTGAGCCCAACTACCGAGAGGAACTTTAGTATATCTCCTATACCTCTGGAGTCCCAGTTCGCACCTCTGACGAGGTAATCCCCAAGGTGCTTCTTCCGATCATGCATAAGTACAGGGCATTCTCCTAGTATGTGCATTGCAGTTTCATTTTCCTGCGAACAGAACCTGCAATGTCCGTTTGCACGGATTCCTAGTTTAGTTAGGTGATAATTCAACCTACAATGCCCTGTCATGATACCTGTAATGATTCTAAGGTTATTCTTTGATAAACTCATACATTCCTCGAATCTTTTCCTACTATATGACCCGATAATCGCCTTGGAATGTTCCAGACCTGGTTGATTGTCCCAGTATTTATTCCTGCTGATTATCTCGTCTTTCCTGGTTAGGATTGATAAAGCTCCCTTTCCCAGTCCACAAAAAGGTTCTGGGCCGACGAATATTAAGCTGGTTCGTAAGAATATTAAGCTTCTTACGGCCCAAGAATCCTCCAGCCCCGATATTGTTTTCAGTCATCCGTAGGATAGCCCTCTTCGCCTGGGTTTGTATATGTATGTGAAGAGGTGTAAGTTCAAGCAGAACCTCCATGGATGCTGTTGGACACGTTCTCATAGCCCCAGTCATGCATAACCATGCTAATCTCTGGAGTTTACTGAGCGCCTTGATAATGGACTGTTGATTGGTTTTGCTTGCCCATACAACTGAGCCATACGTTGTCATAGGCCTCACGATCGCCGTATAGATTCATCTCAGTATTCTTGGAGTGCAACCACAACTTATACCTGCTATGGATCTGCAGGTCATGAACACTCTGACGGCCTTCCGCATCGTTTGTTCAATATGTCCTTTCCAGAGTAGTTTCTGATCTAGTATCACGCCTAGATATTTAACCTCCTTCTTGAATTCTATTCTTATTCCATCCAAACAGATTGGTCTAAGAGCCTCAAGTTTATATCTCCTTGTAAAGGGTACTATGGTGGTTTTTGCTGGATTAATATTCAGCCCGACCTTAGCACACCATCTCTTAGTTACTCTTAACCCTAGGGTTATTCTATCCCGCAGAGTATCTTCAAATTTTCCCCTGTATAGGATTACAATGTCATCTGCATACCCTTGGACCGTAAGGCCAGAGTTAGACAGTACTTGCAATAGGTCATTAACCACAAAACTCCACAACAGTGGGGATACAACCCCACCTTGTGGACATCCTCTGGTTGTACTGGCTATTACCACCCCGCCTGCGCTAGTTTGTAGCTCCACCTTCCTAGTAGCAAGCATACTGTTAAACCAACCTTTCAGGGTATTATTAATTCCCCTGCTGGCTAGAGCATTATCTATAGTTTCATAGGAGGTGGTGTCCACTAGATAGTTTTCAAACACTTTCAGGGGCTTTGGTATGTAACGGATCTAATGAATCAACACAGCCCTTGGATTGCTGTGAGCTTACAATTCACATCATTCGTAATGGAAAGGGGGTTTCTCAACCAGTGAACGAGCGACGAAATCATCGTTGTCTATTCTTATGAGACCTGTTCCAGAGTTCTTTGCGAAATCGACATTCATATAAAACTTTTCATGTGCTTTCATCCAAACAACATTTCTGCATAAACCAATTTGATGGCACACCTTCAAAACTTCCTTTAAACAAGCTTACAAGCAACCACCAAGCCAACTCAGACCCCATCCAAAATTTCAATTGCCATCTCTTCCAACTCCAGCTTCAGCCACATTTATTCCCACCAAACGGATAAATAAGTATCTAACAATTGATTAACACCGTTTGTTGCATCTAACTACCGAAAAGTAGCTCACAAGTATTAGAAAAAATTAAGTGCCAACAAGCTGGGAACGACTTGCGCTCTAACCACACGAACGCTGCTGCCGTTTAGCTGGCAGCAATGTTCGATAGCTTCGTTGTGGCTGACCGTGTTTCCAAGTCGCCAAGTCAGTGCCACTGTGCCGGTAGCGACAAGCTTCCAGTAATTGTGACGACGCTGTCGAAGAGTGGGCAAACAGTGCCACACCACCGCAAATACCGCAAAATATTTGCGCGTGCGCACCGTCGCCGCTGTTCGCTCAGCGGGCGCAACCGAAATCATCGGCCGAAACTTGCGTTCAGCCAGCCGGCACGCTGCACGACTGGCCGGAGCGCGTGCAGCGATGCTGCCTGGACGCCGGGGGGTGGTGGTGACGATGGTGAGGCCACACTTTCTTTAATAACGCAATAAAACGCAGTGTTTTACAACGACCGCAGCGGCCACAGCAGCTCGAAAAGCTAGAAGACGTTGTTGCGCTCCGGTTGAAATGCTGATTTTGCACACCGCTGACACTCTCACCCTCTCGACGACGCGCTTGTTGAGTTGTTGTTTTTTTTTTTGTAATTTTTTGTTTTTGCCTGAAAACGTGTTGCGCACTGCAGCTTGTGGTTTGCTCGAGTTCTGGTTGCTGTTGTGTTTGAATTGTGTTTGCTTTTGTCGCTGCTTGGCTTTTGGCGTTGAATTGTGCATTTCTCGAACCAAAGCTCCGCTGGGCGCCGCCACATGTGCGACTGCCAACCCGATGCTTCAGCGCCCTCCCATTGCGGCGCCACAGCACGCGTCCTTTGCCGCGAAGCAATCGGCCGGCGAGAGCAGCACTCGCTCGCCTGCCTCGTGCACTGCAGCGGCCTGAAGGAGTTGCGCGCATGCGCCACCGGCGGCAGCAGCGCTCCGGCCGTTCACTTCACATGTACGCCTCTGCGTCTTTTGTCAAGGCGTAATTTGGCGTGCCGCTGCCGCGCATAATTACTAGTGCGCGTAATTTGTATTTGTTGTTGTTCTTGTTGATCTTTGGGATTTCAGCAAATGGCGCGCCGCTGTCATTGCGGTGTCAATTGTCACTCGTGTTCCGGTGGCTCTTGGCCGCACCGCGCCGCGTCTCTGTGCATTTCCGGTGCAACGGTTCAATTAGTGGCCGGCGCGCCGCCTCGATGCGTAGCTATCCACAGCCGAGCTGACAAGCTGAATGGTGCCCACTTTGCATGTGCCTAAACGTATTATTTTTGCTAAATTTAATTTGCGCTCGTGCTGCGCGCACTTTGTGACCGCATCCAGTATTTTGCAAAGTATTTTTCAATTTTGCGGGGAAAATGAAATTGCATATTTCCGATGCTGTGGGATTTTCAAGGACTTTTAAGTGAACTTTGTGTTGGGAGCAATGCAAAGACCATATCTACAGTTTTGGGATATTATTTACAAGGTGCGTTCCAAAATAGGACTGTTTTCAAATAACAACAACACATGATTGGGCCAGCCGATTTATTTTATTCCATTATAAAAAGTAAAAACAGCGAATGTTAATTGAGTCTTTTAAATTATCGACCAAACTGTCCTTTAGGATATTCGTACAAGCCTTTCGAATGGCTTCTGCGTTCTCAAAACACTTTTCTTTCATCGGCAAACGCATTTTTTCTAAAAGTAAAAGTCGTACGATGTCAAATAAGGAGAATGCGGTGAGAGATTGCTGGTTAAAATGAAATTTTTAATCAAAAATCGGTCACAATTCTAAGCAAATTTTAGTCTTGAGTCTACTTGTGCAGAACAAACCGTCACAAACCTTTCGATAGGTCAAATGTTGGATCGAAATGCCATAAATGGATGTTTTCGAGGCGATTAACTTCACTTCTATGAATTTCAATTATGATTTTGGGTGATCTTTGACGAATTCACGCACAGTGTGCATGGATCACAGTGGTCACTAACTTCGGTTGGCCAACACGTTGGTCATCATTTATGTCCTCATGATGGTTTTTAAATCGCATATATACTCGTAATTTATGAACTCTGCACTTGATTCATCACTATAAACTAATTTATATAAGTATTGCTTAAAAGAGATCCAGAGTTTTTGGGAAACTTGATATCAAGCATTGCCTCTTGAAGCCCGAAGAATCATCTAACGGTGAAGATGTTCAGATTTACTTCGATAATTTGCAAGGTCCGAAGCGGGAACCATGATTATTAAACGTCTGGGAAGAAAGTGCTGGAAAACTTGCTCCGTTTGTGTGCGCCACTGCTTCCAGCAATATATAATAATAACAATAAAGTATTGGCTCATTTTTGTATCGAAGACACAAACATACTGTCACTTCAGACTCTATAACTCCGCTTGCAGTGAACCAAATGTCATGAAATTTTAAGTAGAAATTAGGAAAGAATTACCCTTTCCGGAACTTATTTATTTAAACATTGTTAGATATTCGATCAAATACATACTTATGTGATTTTGGAAATAATTATAAATAATTAATGATAAAATCAAAATTTACAGACAACAAACAATTACAAAATTAAATCAACTAAACACTTAACAAATTCAATCAAACAAATTTGATAGCAAAAAATTCGTCAATAAATCACCTTAACCCTTTCCGGTCAATTTCCACATTTCTTGAGATAAAAATTGTTCCTTCAAAATATTGACTCTTATTGAACATTTTAGCAATAAAATACAAAAAAATTAAAAAAAAATCATTTTGGTTGAGAATTACAGCTTCATCAATTTTGTACGATATATCGTACAATGGTCCGCAAAGGAGTAAAAATTCATGAATTTTTTGTTTCGGTTTCTTAAGTTTTATGAACAATTCATTGATTTTTTTGATAGAAAACATAAATTATAACAACAAAAAATCAAAACGTGATTTCATTTTGATCGAAAGTTATATAAATTATATATATAAACAATTGATTCACATTTATTCGGCCTTATATAACCGTTGTTGTTGTTGCAAAGCGATTTTTCTCTCAATAAAACACAGAATCAATTAAAATTCGTACAGTTCTACAGAAAGATACTGAATATAGCCGATTCTAATGATCGTAGTGGGAGTGGCAAGTACGCATGTCTAACCTTACATAACCTGTGTCTGCCCAGTAAAACAGAAACTCGTCTAGTAATTTTTACTTTTAATCGAAAATTGCGGAATAGTTGAATTTTATTAGTCACGTGGTTTACAGATGGGCGTGGCAGGCAAGCAAACGCAAAAAATCTGTTACCAAACTTATAACTTTAAAAAAATGCAAACATAACTTGCAACCTTTGCTTTCCATTTGTACGATATATCGTACAAATTCAAATTTGTACGATATATAGTACATTTGATTTAAGTGCCATTGTACGATATATCGTACAATTTTTTTAAAGAATCGGGAAAAATGTTTAAACTCAAAAAATGTTAAATTTATTAATTTTTATAAATCAATTGATTTTTCAACTTTTAAATGTTTATGTTTTTTGTTACCGAAAAATATTACAAACCTGAAATTTTCCCTGCAGAAGCTTCGTCACTTGTTGCTTTTTCAACTTCTTGCAAAGAACGTTTTACAAAACAAACAAATACTGTGTAACACCAACCACTATGATTTATTTTTCTAAACAGAATGATAAAGCACAGCCTACTTAACAAATATGAAAAAACCGTTTCATGAAATGTGCGCTCGCTGTCAAATGAAATTTCCTAGAAAAATGTTATTTTAATTGTACGATATATCGACCAAATTTCCGGAAAGGGTTAAAGCCAAGTGGACAACAATCTCAGTAAACATTTTGCTGCACAGTGTAACAGATCCTCTGACTCTTGCAATGCAACGCAAAATTATTAACAGACTGCTGCAAAAACACAAATAAAAAGGAACAGAAAATATAAACTTCAACAGATCCATAATAAAATAATAAAGCAAATGCATAAAAGTGATAAATGTGCGCAAATTTTCAACATAAAAATTGTCATAAAAAAGTCTTAAAAACAAAAGCGAAAAAAATTTCGCCAAGCAGCGGCCAAGACTAATAAAATTTTCTTGAAAATTGATTTGCGGTAGCCACACACAACAACAACCACAACAGCGACAACAAACTAATAATAACAGCAGCAACAGCAGCAGGAGCGGCAGCAGAGGTTGCAACGGCAGCAGGAAGCGCACGCCTCGGGGGTGCCCCGAACATGGCTGCAACTCTCGGAATAATGTGTGGGGAGACGCAAAATTTGTGCCGCACTCGCGGAAGCGCACAAGCAGAACGCGGAAAAGACAAACGACTGCAGCGGTCAGTCGGCCGGTGCGCAGTCGCTGGCCAATAGCCACTGGCGAAATGTTGGCAGGACATCGAACAGCGACGACGAAGGCAACGACACGGGCGCTGGCGTTCTGGTTGTTGCACGCGCGACCGTTGAAACAGCGGATGGGGCACACTGGCGCTAAGCGGCGCATCCACAAGCCGTAAGCAGTGTGCGGACAGGGATCGGTGCGGCATGGGAAATGTGTGAAAAATGCGCAACAATATGATCCAAAGTTGCAACTACTTATTTTCGGGTATTGTTGTTGTTGTTGTGGTTGTGGTGGCTGTTGCAGCACTGCGAAATATGATGACATATCGCGTCATAGTTCAAACGGCAGGGAATCCTCTGATCAATTTTGTACACAGCGGGCGCCAGTGCTGCCAGCCTGCCGCTGCATTGGCCAGTGTTGGGGCAGTGCGTGCATGCGTGTGTGTGTGTGTGTGTGTGTGTAAGCGAGTGTGACTGTGTTTGCGTTACTAATGTAAAACATCCTCAATACACAATACACAATGTTGAGCAAAAGAAAGTGGCGTACAGCATATTGGACGCTGCCAAAGTGTGTCATTTTTCTTGTAAACGTTTTTGCCATTTTTCCTTACGTGCTTCGGACATCTTTTCACTTAGATTTTCCTCCTCCTTGTGTGTTTTATTCGTATGCCTCCAGTGGGCACATCATTTTTTATTATTTAACTAAAAGGCTGCCACCACTGGACGCCACAACACAACAGTACACGCATACATACAAACAAACTGAAAACTGGAAGCGCTGCCAAGCCATGTTGCAAGCTTCTGGTAGTGTGCAACATCATGTTGCACACGCATAGCGATAATTAATTGCATTTCAATATGTGGCAACCGAGCAAATGGCGGGTGGCTAGCAACCAAACAACCACCCAGCAACAAAATTCAATATGGCCGCAAATGGCCCCAATCGCAGATTAACCACATCATTTTCTACTATCAAATGCCATCAAACGTATGGAGTGCGCTTTTGTGTGGTTGTGGCCGTTGCAATTTGTGTTTTTTTTTTGTTTTTGTTGCCTGCTTGTTGCATTGTGCTATTAATTGGCATTGCACTTGCCTGACAATTTGAAATTAATTTACTGTTGCAGTGTACTTTTTACTGGTTTACGCAGCGTGCAGAATCTCAGAGCAAACACTTTAATTAAAATTGCGGTTTGGCGTTGCAGCTAAATTAAAATCTGCACATGAATGAATCACACAAAGTGGGTTAAGGGTGCTGCATCTGGCCGTGGCTACAAGTGGCCGACCACATCACAGGACTTGAAATATTCAAATTCGGACAGAGAACATGAATTAAATGTCCAACTTATGAGCGTTGCCTGAACTTTGGTGATAAGGGGAGAGGAACTAGAAAATTCTTTATCTTAACTGGCCATAACAACCCGTTACCAGGTTACGGCTTGCCAAAAAAGTTCCCACACAAAGAGATGATAGGACGTACTCAACTTGGTCCTCCACGGTCTTCCTCTTTGTCTTTGATCCCCAACTACTGCGTTGAACACATTTTTCGCCCTTACAAGAGACATGGCCAACCCAGCGATGCCACTGCATGTTAATTCCCTGAGCTAAGTCCATGTCTTCAAACTCATTAAGCTTCAGCTCGTTGTTCGTATTCGATAGTCGTCGACAACACGAATAGCGTCGACGATTTTCCGAAGCACCTTCCTCTCAAACACTCCAAGGGCCGCTATGCCGCTAAGCGACAGTGTCCATGCTTGTGTGCCATAAACGAGCATGGTTAGAATAAGCGTCCTATAGAGTGCAATTTTTGTCCATCGAAAGAGGTCTCTGCTACTCAATTGCCTACCGAGACGGTAGTAACTTCTATTGACAAAAGTAATCCTTCGCTTAATTTTCAAACTGAGGTAAACAAAAGTAACCACTGTGAGTCTCTGCTAGTACACAGCATCTACTTCCGTCTTGTCTTCGTTTACCAGACCCACTTTAAAAGATTCTCTTTCGATTGCCACAAAGGCAGCGGTGACATCTCGCTTGTTACGAACAATGACGTCTATGTCATTAGCGTAGGCAAGGAGCTAGAGACTCTGGGTAATGATCGTGCTCTCCATGTTGAAATTGAAGAGATCACACGACAAAGGATCATAGTATCGAATGAGTCGGAGAGATCACTTCCACCATTTCGGAAATGCGGGTATTGCTCAACATTGTCGCTCTGCAAAGTCTCACGAGGGATACCAAGTTCAGGCAATGTGGCGTATAGGCGATGCCTTATCAAGCTCTCGAATGTTGTCTTTGTAATCGATAAAGCGTTGCTGAGATGGTGAAAATGTATCGAATCAGCCTATTTTTACAACTCATTGAAATGTTGACTGTCCGCGAACGTGTTAACTCAAAGCTTCGACGACGAAATATTTTTAAATAAAATAAAAGAAAAACCAACACATTTTATCAAACAAAAATAATATTATGTAGTCAAAATTGTAACTCTTTCATCAAACCTAAATATCGGTAGTTAACACTAGAAACACGATTGCCGTCATTTAGACGCATTTAATTTTTTAATATCTGTATTTTCTTTAGTATTTCTGTTAACTTTTGCTTGACTTTTATTGACTTGATTTTTTACTTTTCTTTTTTATCGTCTAAAGTTGTATAACTATTTTTCAAAAATTTATTTTGTGAAAATTTAGCCAAATCCGATATGTACTTTTCGAGATATCAGCGGATATATGTAGACTTTGTAGGCATGGAAAACTTGCGGTATTTCTGGTGTTAATATGTAAAAGTGGTTCAAAATGAGTTTATTCAATAATAATTCTCTATGTAGACATATCGCTCCTTTTTCTGAATAGTGTCAAAACTTAAAAAACATAAAGATGAAGAAAACGCTTTCGAAGTTAGTGTAAGCGGGTAAATCAGAATACGGAAAAGTCTTATAAGAGGAGGAAAAAAACCCCAAAGTGTTAAAAAGATTACGTAAAACTATAAAATCCATGTACCCGAAAATCCCGCGCCCGAATAAAAACATCGCCCCCTCTCATTAGGACTGTATGTGTATAAATAAAAAAAAAATTTGAAAAATAAACTGGTTAGGGAAATAAATTGTAAAGCTTCTTCGATGCTTTGCTTTCTCTTTTAAAAATTAAATTAAAAAAAGAAAATTAACTAAAAGAATTTAAATTAAATAACTAAACAATTTTGCAAACAAAACGCCTTACGATTAAAAATTAAACAAACTTTCTTTCTTTGCAGCTCATTGGCTCTTAGCACTTTGCCTGATTCTAATTCGTCCTGCTTGCAATTAAACCATTTGGTGAACTCACTGTTGAACCTGTTCAAAAGCTTAATTCTTCCATGTGTACAACGCCAAAGCGCATCGAATTCGCAATGGAAAAGCGTCTCGTGCTTGCGGGCCCCCCACAAGTTCCAATGTTTACCGATTCCGCACAGGCAGCGCGTGTGCGGTCTCAGCTAATCGATTTTAAATTCAATGCAATTTTTTTAAAAGCTTCTTTCCCTCAACATTAAATTTCATTGTGTTGATTATAAGTTTTTGTTATTTTTATTATTGTTGGAAATTTAATTACAAACGCTTGGTGCTTTTTTTTTTGTGGTCTTTTTCCTAATGAAGCAAAGAAAAATGATTTCTTTTGAAAAATGAAGCGAAAATTCCGAGCATTGTTGGTTCGCTTCAATACTTCTCGTAATTTTCGTTTAATTTTGTTTTATTAAATTTCGGTTTCTTTTGGCGTTCGACAGCGGTTTGCTGTGGTTTTTGTTCCACTTGAATATAGTATGTTAAAATTTTTCACCCATTCTGCTTGTGTGTGCATTTGCCAAGTATTGTTTTTAACGTTTTTTCAGCTTTGATTGCGTAAAATTTGTTCGATTTTCAATTAAAAATGAATATATATTTTTTTGTGGTGCGTCTTTCTTTTATTTGACTGTGGTAAATTTTAATTTTACAGGTGTGAATGTGATTGTCAGCTGTGGTGTGGAGTTCGGCATTTTATTGTACAATTGTCCATATGTGTGAATGATTGTTGTTGTTGTGTTGTTTCGCATTGTGCAAGCAATTCATCAATGAAAAACGATAAATCATTTTCGTATTGAAGACGATTTCATTTAAAAAATGTTTCCCTTAAATGTTTCACCTCGCGCTCTCTCGCTCGCTCAGTTTGCGTTCAGCTCAATGCTGGTTGCTTGCTTTTGTTGGTTCGTTTCGCTGTTGTTGCTGTTTTTGCTTTTGCTGTCAAATTTCTGTGTAAAGTGTAACATTGATTAAGCATTATTAGTAATTATTGTTGTTGCATTGTAGTTGTATGAATTAAATAACAACAAATTTCCATTGTTGCTATACATTTGGCCGGCCCGGACGGCCACCGTCGCGCGCACAGTGGGACATTTCACACTCTCCTCTTGCGCTCCACGTGTGCGAACTGTTGTGGCCAATTGATGAATAGACTTCAAGTGTTGCGCTCGAAAATGATCAATTTCAATGGTTTTGTTGTTTTTCATTTTGTCGTTATTGTTCCCTATGTGTATGTGTGTGTGTTACTGTATGCGGCTGGGAGCGCCCTCGCGCTCCTTTCGACTTTCGTCTTTTGCATGAGTGTCGATCGCTTTGTGTCTGCACACATCCGTCTACCGCAATGATCAGCTGTTGCGGCAACTTTATTTTGTTAAAAAATTACATTAAAATGTCTAACAACAACACAGAGACCGGGTAAGTACATAAACTCAATTAGGCTCAATTCGACAGCAATGCTTGGTGAAAAAAAATTATTGGGAAAAAATACTATTTAATGAACCGACACGCTGGAAATCACTTTTGAGCTCATTAATTTAAATAACCTGAACAACAACAATAGAAAACTCTACAAAACCCATGTCTAGGAAATTTACTACACACTTCAAAGGCGTAATTTGTTATTGCTGCCGTCTGACGCTATGTTCTATTGGACAGTAGATACTTTTTCAATACTTAGTTTGGGAAAACTTCATTAGTTTGAATTTGAATTGAAAAGCATTTGGAATGGAATATTAAATGAACCGAGTACATATGTTTTGGAAAATTACAAACTTGAAGAAAAGTAATAGATTATTTTAAACTTTTAATGGTTTAGTACACAATTAACTCGTTTGTGTAGTGAAATGTTTTATGCAAAAATTGTTAGCACAATCATATTTTTTTATGACAAAATTAGTAAATTTGTGAATTTCTTTTTTCCTGTCGCATTCAGCATCCAGGCAGAGATATGTTCGTTGTTCTGCGACTTGATGCAAGGAGCTAAGGCGGTCGCTTCTCAATCCATAAGTGTCAAATGTTTCAAACCAGACATTCAGACACAGACATGCAGACACACAAAAAGTAATTATTCGTTTAATCATTCTCCCCACAGACAGAACACAGCGCACTGTCAGATATGCCTACCTTTTCCAAGTGGTTTGCCCATAGAAAATGGCTCATCGTTAGGCTAACCAACTGCCTGCAGTTCCTTCTTCACAGAGACAGAAGAAACTATGCGAGCATTGATCTGAGAGGCATATGAAAAAGTTAAAACTTGGCTACTTGGCAAGTTTGAACAAGAAATCGAACCTAGAGCCTCTGGTATGGGATACCAGCCGCTACCCAGTAGACTAACAGCCGACTAAGGAGTGCGTCGTTAAAAATTGTGACATGCAATTTTGCTAATAACTTCTTTAATACAAATTCAAATTAAACTTTATTTGATCAGGTGAGCCATGATAACTCTGTCATTGAATAGTTTATGCCCATTTATAGCATTGAATGAGTATTTAATGATAAAATGATGATAAATGATAAAGTTATAAAATTCACAAGGAAAAATGAAAGCCCTCATGAGGGGTATTCCAGAAAAAGTTAGAAAGTTTACCCTTGAAAATGTATTATAATTTTTTTCTAATAAATTCTAAAATCTACATAAAAGACATGTTATATAAAACCAGACTTTTCAAAAATTGGACTATTGGTTGCTGAGATGTTTTAATTTTTCGATGTCACAATTTTTAACGACGCCCTCCTTATCAGGTTCCGAATTAATTTGCTTTAAATCTTTCCAATCTATAAAGAAATCTTAGTAGATTCTGTGATGCCAAAGAGCCATGAGGACGCTTCTCAACCCATCAATGCCAAATTTCTCAAACCTGATTCAGGTGTATGTGGGGGCAAACACACAGAAAATAGTACGCAGTCTTCATTCTTCTCACAGAGGCATCCATCATCATCCTTCTCAATAGCCACAGATGGGAGTGGCTAAACAGGCTTAAGGCCAATAAATGCAGCCTCAGAGCCTATTCAAGTAAAAGATTCTGAGGTCTCGTTACCTGCAATTCGTACGTGTTCTGGTAACCCAAATAAGCGTTGGGCTGTTATATCTGTTGACATAAATCAGTCTGGATTTTCAGGACTTGATTATCGCGGATATAGTTGGAGGGCCATGAGCGCAGCTTGGATGTTGCTAGAGACACAGATGGATCTGCCTTATCAACAAAGTTGATGGCCTCAAGTATCGCAAGCACCTCACCACACGAATGCATGCGAGCTTAGAAGCATCGAGCCCCAATTGATTCGACATAGACATCAGAGACGGAATCATATTCCAGTGTTGCCAGATCAGGAGATTTCCTCCTAGATTTAGGAGATTCTTGACCTTTGAGGAGAATTTTTAGGAGCAAGAATGGTTTAGGAGAAAGTTTAGGAGATTTATATTTCATGTTAGGGGATTTTTCGTATCCTTAGTGGATTTTTGGGAGATTTTTGGATAACAAAGTATGATGTATTGCAACAAAACATATTTTGACAACTATTTCAATAGTCAAAGCACCCTATTGTGTTAGAAATGTTTAACTCTACAAAATGTAAACTCGTTCTATCTCGTTCTCACTTATTGCTGTCACAATGAAATCCCGCGAAAAATGGCACTTTTTATTTAATTCCTTTGTTATATGTTTTGTTTTTGTTAAGTTTTTGTTGTTAAGCTGAAGATGAATAAAAAAAGGCTGCATAAAAAAAATTATGTTTTTATATTTTTATTTTTTTATGAGAAGTTTTATTCCTTTAAAATTACCTAAATTATAAAAAAAATTTTGGAGATTTGAGAGGAAATTTCAGTATTTTTTTAAGATTTAGGAGAAAGTCATTTTAGGTATCTGGCAACACTGTCATATTCTGTTCTGAAGAAATCCGTGAATATTCGAAAGCAGTATTAGTAAATATCTGTAAAAAAAATTAATTAAATTATTAAGAAATGTTTACGTTTATGTTTGAAGAAATGTTTATAAAAAGACTTGTTTTTATCATTTTACATTTCAAATATAGAAAAAAAACTATCCATAAACTAAGCGTCAAAAAGGGTTAAAGATCATTTGTGTTGTCATTTGTGCGTTACTGTACCTGCTGCAAAAAAGTCTCAGTAGGTAAACTTATAGCTCGACTTTCGAAGAAAGGCTACCGTAACCTTGTATTCTGCAAATGTTTGGGAATTCCTTGGTACAAAATCATCAAAAGCAAACAAAGATTCAAGTTGTTTTCTGTACAGCACTAAAACGAGTGAAATGTCCCTAAGTTTTTAATAATAATTACTTTTATATTGAAAAATGTGAAGCTTCATTATATGAAAACCTCGGATTTTGAGAACAACGTGTGCAAAAATTAGTTTGCATTACTCAGAGTTTACTGTATGTATATGTATGTATGTTCATATGTACATATTATTAAGCGTCGTCTGTTCATAATTCATAATTCAAGAAAAAACCATTTGTAATTGTTGAAATATTAATGTGCACTGAAATGTTTTCAGTGCGTTTGCGTCGCCAATCCCTGTTGTGCCATTTGCAAAAATCTCGACTAACCACTTTTATTGGTGTTCGTGCGGTTGCGCGGAGGTGTTGCCAGCATCTTGTGCAGAAAAACAACAACAGCGACAGCCGGCAGCAAGAGGCAACCTACAACCTGTTCGCCATTCGGCAAGTGCGCATCTTGTGCTGCGGAGTTTGTGTGCTGGACACACCTCCAACGCACCGAATGCTCCCACATTTGAATGGCCACGCTCGTGTCCCACAAGCCCACGCACCACGCGAGCACAGTGGCAAAATTACGCAAAACTTTTCTCAAAAGTTGTTGTCAATAACACAAGAAAAATATGAACTTTTTTGGGGTTTGGTTAAAGTTACAGTCCTGCAAGTCTGCGTTTTTAATTAATGAACAGTCAGAGAGATCTTGAGGCGTCTCAGTATCGCACGTTATTAGAATCTTTACATATTATGTTTTTATTTAATTTTTTATTATGTTTTCTTTAATATTTAAATAAATAAGTTATTTTATATTAACTAATATTATGAAAAATTAATAGTCTACAAGTTAAATTTATTAAAACATAAAATTTTCCAAGATAATTAATATATATAACTTGCTAAATAAATACATTAGCAGGTCTTCTTTTTTTAATATCTATACCAATTAATTTTTAGTGAAAATATTTTTTTGACTAAAAATTTTACTAACCTCAAATTTTCACTATAAAATCTAAAATCATTACATATGTGTCTATATTTTTCAATTTAGTAATGCCCTTCGCAACTTCAAATCGTTTTAATTAAAAGTTGTAATTCTTAGTATGTTTCGTTTTTCATAAAACTTTTCCAGCTCCTTGTTATAAAGTAATTTCATAAAAAATAATAGATACTATTTCCTATTCCGAAAATCACACTAAAAACCCGTTCAAACTATCAAGTATTCTCAATGAATTTTACATAAATATTCAAGTCATCTAAAAAAGCAAACATTTACTACATTCTTTTGACATTTTTACAAATTTCTTTCAATTGAAGGCTTGATACGTTGCGAGCGTATTCAACTAGCTTGCTTACAGCGCCATCTAGTCGTTCAGCTGGACGTTCGGTTTGTTTTCCAACACACTTTTTTTCGTGACGGATGAATATTGCATACCTGCAATACCGATAAATAACACCACAAAGCGCAACTAGCCAATAATCAGGCAGACAGCCACTGACTCGCTACTTGGCTGTTGGCCGCCGTTCGTTCGCTCGTTCGTATCTTCGCTCGCTCGCTAATTTGCCTTGGTTGCGTTCATTTCGTTCATTCGTGCCGAATTGTGAAAAGAATTTTTAATCATAATTGTGAAGCGGTCGCAACAATTTTATATTTTAACTATTTAGAAACACCTAAAAATTTGAAAAAATCGCATAAAAGTGATACGAAAGTAAACAAGCAACACATTTCGACTGTAAATCGCAGAAAAAACGTAAAGTAAGTCGATTTTTTCGGCAACCAAAGAAATTCCACATTTTTTTCCATCCCACTAATCTCATCGTTTTTTCTTTTATTTTTTTTGTTTCTTTCTCGATTTCTCTTTGTCATCGTGCTTCGACCGTCATTCGTCGATATCGTTATGGTGCTCGTGTGCACCGCACGAACAACGACCATTGCTCGTTGGCTGGTCGGTGTCTGGTGTTGCTTCTTCATTGCAATTGTGCTGGCCGCAACGAAATTGAAAATTCGCCTGAAAATATAGAAAATTCAACAACTCCAAATTTGCATAGACGCAGCAGAGGAAATCGACGACAGCTACACATATACACACCCGCCCCGCACACGCAATCGACCAACGAACGAGCACGCACGGACCTAGCAAGGACAAACAGCAGGAATTCAGCTCAGCAGCGAAGCAAAACACAAAATGACGTCTCTGGAGCCGAACGTGAACCGCCTGCAGAACTTCAAAAACAAGGGAAAGGATCAGGATGTAAGTAGGGCAGAGGCGCAGACGGCGCCACGCCAGCGCCACTCGTGTGTGTGTGCATACATGGCAACCACGCCCCGGGCGGCGATCCACAAATGTGTGCGATACGTAATTTGCGTGCGGCACTTGCACATGGACGACAAAGAAGAAGAAGCATTGGCAAAGTGCGTCGCTACTGCCTCCGTCTGCGCGTGCCTTTGGAATTATTGATTTTCGCAATTTTGCTTGCGGCAGCGAAGATTTTCATAAATTCCGAGAACTGCGCGGTAACGCGAGACCGTTGTTTACACCGAGTGCCAGTTTGCATGCGGCGTAATTGCCAGTGAACTGCATTCGTCCCCGCGGAGCTGCATTGCAACAGCGGTAGAACCCAATCGCGCTGTAGAACTAACGCCCGTGCGCCTTTGCTACAGCGCTCCGTCATGGGCACTTCAGCGGCGCCTCTTGCCTCCAGCGCGCCGTCACCACCGTCACGTGTAGACGGAATTTCCTCTTTGTGGTGTATTTCCGTCTGTGACGCAGTTGCTCGTTTCGTTTTTGTTGTCGCTTTCGCTTTTGCTCGGTGCTTCGCTGTTGCCAGCGCACTGACGAGTCTGCCATGTGTCACCGTCGCAGCCGTCTTATTCATTGAATACAATAATCATTAATTTATGAACAAAAAGCACAAAAATATCGCGAAAACCGCAACAAAAAAATCCGCACTGAAAACAAACACAACGAAGATGACTCTGCGTGAAAGCTCTGTGTTCTCACTGCTCTCTGCACTGTTTCTTCTTCAGTGTTGCGTTCAGAAATCGCCTACAATGATCGCGCTGCGCAGTACCACGCTCTCATTCGCTTTATCACCGACTGTGACAACTTAACTAATGCCTTTCTCCCGCCGACCCCTGCTTTGTAGGAGATGCGACGACGCCGCAATGAAGTCACAGTGGAACTGCGTAAAAACAAACGCGAAGAGACGATCCTGAAGCGCCGTAACGTGCCGAACATCGACTCCAACACAGACGAGGATGACCAGCTGCCAAACACAATCAACCTGAAGAAGTTGGCCGAGACAGCCGCAGACTCATCGAAGCCGGAGCAGCAGCTGGCCGCGGTGCAGGCCGCACGCAAGCTCCTCTCCTCGGACAAGAATCCGCCGATCGACGAGCTCATCAAGAGCGACATTCTACCCATTCTGGTGGAGTGCCTTAAACAGCACGATCACACGATGCTGCAGTTTGAGGCCGCCTGGGCGCTGACCAACATCGCATCGGGCACATCAGATCAAACCAATGAGGTGCGTTTTCCGTCCCAACCCATGCCCTTCTCTTCCACTGTTTTGTTTACTTACTGAAGTGCTTGTCTGTCTCTTGTGTTCTGCAGGTGGTCGCCGCGGGCGCAGTGCCGCTCTTCCTGCAGCTGCTCTCTTCGCCCGCTCCCAACGTCTGCGAACAGGCCGTCTGGGCGCTGGGTAACATCATTGGCGACGGTCCGCAGCTGCGTGACCTCGTCATAAAGCACGGTGTTGTGCAGCCACTGCTATCATTCATCAAGCCGGACATACCCATCTCGTTTTTGCGTAACGTCACCTGGGTAATTGTGAATCTATGCCGTAACAAGGATCCCCCACCACCGGCCACCACCATACACGAGATCCTGCCTGCACTCAACGTGCTCATCCACCACACGGACACCAACATTCTGGTGGACACCGTCTGGGCCATCAGCTATCTGACTGACGGCGGCAACGACCAAATCCAGATGGTGATTGAGAGCGGTGTTGTGCCGCAGCTGATACCGCTGCTGGGACATGCGGAGGTGAAGGTGCAGACGGCAGCACTGCGTGCCGTTGGCAACATTGTGACCGGATCCGATGAGCAGACGCAGGTTGTGCTCAACTATGATGCGCTGTCCTACTTCCCGGCACTGCTGTCGCACCACAAGGAGAAGATTCGCAAGGAGGCTGTCTGGTTCCTATCCAACATCACGGCCGGCAATCAGTCACAGGTGCAGGCGGTCATCAATGTGGGCCTGCTGCCGAAAATCATCGAGAATCTGAGCAAGGGCGAATTCCAGACGCAGAAAGAGGCCGCCTGGGCTATCAGCAATCTGACCATAAGCGGCAACCGCGATCAGGTGTTCACACTGATCAGGGACGGCGTCATACCGCCCTTCTGCGATCTACTCTCCTGCCAGGACACGCAAGTCATCAATGTAAGTGATGTGATTTAATAAGAAATGCGCGAAGGCAGTGATATGCGCTACAAATGTTCCTTGAACGAAGTCAGGCAGTGTGCATAACTTAACTCAGGAGTAATTAGTTAACTAAACCTAATGTTTATATTTGTAGATTTAAATAATTTAATATGTCAGTAATTACTTATTTAGGAAGTAATTTTGTTACTAATTTCACAAGTTTTCCCTGCTACAGTTCTTAGTTATTTTAGCCTGAAATCATCTTATCAATTGATTTCTCAAAACTATTTCATAAAGCAATTAACTGGCTCTGATTAATAAGAAATCAATTTACCATCGGGCACAGTGACAACGCATTTCTTTAAAATTTTATTAGGACTTGTAGAATTAAATTTGTTTACATTGTTGGATTAATTTAATGTGGTTGCTCTTTGATTGCAGGTTGTGTTAGATGGACTTAACAATATGCTCAAAATGGCCGAAGGTCACGTGCAGGAGGTAGCAAATCTCATCGAAGAATGTGAGGGCCTGGAGAAAATTGAAAAACTGCAGAATCACGAGAATGTGGAAATCTACAAGCTGGCTTACGAGATTATCGAGCAATATTTCTCCGATGAGGTGAGTGTCATCCCCTTCATTATTCACAATTAGTCCATTGACAATTTCAACTGTACGTTGATTTTCTTTCCGCAGGCGGATCAAGCCAGCCTGGCGCCCGCTTCTGACGGCACGCAGTTCACATTCGATCCGGATGCAGATAGCAAATTGCCGAGACAGCAGTACTTTTAAAAATTGCAAGGCTGTTGTGGCTGTCGAATAGCACGGCCACAACCAATATGCCCATGCCAAACAACAACATCAACACCACCACGACCGCATTGTTCACATCATGTGGCGCGACCAACAATCGCAACAGCAAGAGCAACAACAACTATTAATATAACAGCAATGCAAACAGTAAAAAATGTTTGTTAAATTAAGAGAGTGACAACAACAACAACAAAGAGAAAGTAAAGAATGAAAGATAGCAAGCAGCGATCGGGAAATGAATACGAAAAGAGAAAACGGAGTGTATTTGTACATTGTTCGTAGCTGATAGCGGCGTAAGCGCGATTACAGCAACAGCAGCAACAACAACATATGCAATAACATCAGCAACATCAACAGAACAGAAAAGCAACAACCACAGCAACACATACACTGAGTCCAAGTTGATTATAATTATAATTAATATTATATAAAAAATCATATATATACATATATATATATATATACGAGTATATACATGGAATTTTTTTTAGTTTAAGCAGAGAAGGCAATCCGAAAGATTTTGCTGCTCCCATTTGTCCAACCATCCTGCGCTTCCCATTGACGTCGTCTCCGTTTAAGGGGATCTGTGTGGTTGCGCTGCTTTCGACCAGTTTGTGTCGAGCGCGCACTCCATATTCTGTCAGCCGCCAAGCAATTCTAAACACGAATTTTCCCCCATCAATGTTCATGTATCTACTGTCCTCCCTGTCGCGTTCTCTTCAATGATCGTTATAAACTGATTTGCGACGCAGAACGATAATCGAAAATGTTTCACAAAATTCCACCTCCGCACACTTCGACACTTTTCGCTTGGCGTGCAATTCCTCACATCCCCGTTGTCCAATCACACATGTTCATCACGCATCAACCTTTTACAAAGCAACCTCTGTTTTTTACATAAATAGCATTTCTGTAAATCTTTGATTTTTCAAAATCATATTTCGTCTTTTTTGTTGACAACAATACTTTTGCCTTAAAAACAAAAAATTGCAGTAAAAATTTATTTTAGGTCTGATTTTTGCATTAATTCACGCAACAAAAAAATACGAATAAGCAGCAAAATGGAATCAATAAAAATAAAAGTGTAAAAATGCGCCATTGAAGGTAATAACAACAAAAAAAGCAAATGCATTCTTTGAAAAACAAACCAAAAAGAACATTTTTCCGAAAAAAAAAAATTACGAAAAGGTCCCAATTGCAGAATCTCAAAAACCGATTTTTTTTTAGTATATATTAGTTTTTGGTCAATTTAAAATTTATAATAAGGCTAAAGTAAAGTAAAAGATAATATCAGCGCAGCGCAGCTTAAAAGAAGAAACATTGAGAGAAAATTAAAACAAAAAAAATAATAGAATAAGATTCATCTAAATCAGATTTAGCCACAGACTCGAATTCAAGTAACCAATTTTGAAGAGGTACACAGACGAAGTTGAGTAAAGCATGGCAAATGCAAAGCAGAAAGCATATATTTGAAAAATATATACTTGAACGAATAAAAGAATTATTTAAATTAAATTTTATTAAAAAAGAACAAAACAAGCCGAAGCATAAATCAACTTGAACTGGTCTTTGTAACTTTGTAACCTGAGTGATTTCGGTTATTAGTGTCGCGCATTTCCACAGCAACTGGTAAAAAAAATTCAACATTGCCGCCTCAAGACTTCCTGTCATGTGGGACCTGGACCAGTAAACATCATTGTAAATATGCTGGGAGTAGTAGCAATTCCCACTACGAATTCGTCATTCAAGTTTGTTAATGGCCACTGTCGATATTCCTTCTAAACAACTCAATCGAAATTACAGAAGTCAAAATCTCGTTGAACGTAATGTTGCACAGCAATATTGCCGAAGCTTTATAGATTCGTTGTTAACGGCGTGAGCAAGTTCGTGCCCGGTTTTCCGCGGTCAATGTTGATGAATCCAGCGGCTAAACGCTTGCACTGTTGCGCCATAATACATGGGCACCTCTTATATGTAAATGTGTGTGTGTGTGTATCTATTTTAGTTCCGAAAATAGTACTTTTCTGGGTCATTAAATTCGAAAGAAAACAATTTTACATGAAACCCAAACGATTAGGGAATTCGAAGGAAAATTTACAAGAGCAACAGATTGGTTTGCTTTTTGATATAAATAGCTTTTTTAACTAGCATAACTATTTAAATTTACTACTTCTGTGGTGAAATTGAAAGTAGCAATGAGGTTAGGTTATGATGGCAACTTAGAGAGCTCACATAGGCCAAATTAGACCCTTTAGGCGAGCCTACCAACGGTTCAATGACCAGTTAGTACAGCTACTGTTGGCGCATTTGAATCTCGCACATTTTCAGAAGCTGAAGTTAAACGTATGACTCGTTTAACTTCAGCTTCTTCTTCGCATTGGTTAGTGCGTTCAACTGCCAGCAAAAGGATAATTGGTCTGAATGCCGACCAAATAAACGAACTTGTGTCAGCAGAAATAATGAACTATGAACCAGCAGCAAGGAAAGGTCACCGTCCGTGGTCCGCCTTCGTTTAACAGATGATAGAAGATGCTTTTCCCATGGACAGACAAACTCCCATATGAACATTTCAAGGACTCTTCCCTGCCGACATCGTCTGCTCTTGCTTTGTTTTCTCGCTACAAATCCGCTCTATTTTCTTCTAGATTTATTCAATCAATACAGTCGAAATTGTAAAAGTTTAGTTCCACGCCACAATGTCGAAAGCATACAATACGCTTATTAACACTGTGGACAAGGTGGTGCCCGGTTTTCTGCGGCCATTGTGGATGCATCCGGCGGGTAAGTGCGAGTTCCACTGTCGTAACACAGCGCTTCAACAACTCTAGTATTCCTGTCTCTATCTGCCTCTCCGTCGTTCTAATTATAGGTCCGAAAACGGTATTTTTCTGGGCACCAATGCTCAAATGGGTATATCGCCTGCCACAACCTCTCACGATCAGCAAACAATTCAACGCTTTACATTTCAGGGCCTGGTCATAGCCGGCTTGGGCGACATACATCGACCTGCCGAGAAACTGTCCATAAATCAGACGCTCGTTCTGGCCGGCACCGCTCTCATATGGTCCAGATATTCGCTCGTCATTGAACCAAAGAACATGATGCTGTTTTCGGTGAACACATTCTTGGTTCTCATACAAAGCTATCAGTTATATCGGGCTGTCGACTATCAACGCTCGCTTCGGCCTCAGTGAGCCCAATTGATTTGTTCAAGTTATTAACAAAATTTATTTGTTCGAATTTCGGAATGAAACCAAAGTAATATATACAAGGTGTATAAAAGTAACAACTGTATCGCCAAAATTGCCATAGCGTTCTCAGAAGTGTGAGAATGAAGTGTAATTTAGATATTGGAACCTGAGTCGAAAGATTGTGGGCGCGTCTCAGTTGTATAGTTTAACATTGTGCTGACCGCTACCGCTGGCAATTGGTACTAAAAACCATTGTCATATTCTCGGTGAGTGAATTCATTTTCATGATCGACATTACCTGTAAGGACAACTTGCAATCAAACAACTATATAGTTGGTGCAACAAGTCATTAGAAAAATATAATTATTCAGCTTTTATAGTGAATCCAAATACCTAAATACATACAAAAATATTCATATTGTGATATCTGAAAGCAAAACTGCATTGCCAAAATCTAATTCGCATAGCTTTGCCTTGTGATGCCTGCAATGCTGAGCGACTTGACAATGGCATTGTTTATTTTTATTTTATTTTTTCAAATCTATACTTTCGATTTTTTTGTTAAGCACAACAATTTTTAGATTATTAAACAAAATTTCAGTAACATTTTATTTCTTTATAAAAAATAGGAAAAAAACAATAAAATGCAACCAATAAAAATGAAAGTGTAAAACGTGTAATTCAAGGTAATAACTACAACAACGCAAGACGTAGAGTACTTACGTCGAAGATTTAAATCGAAAGAAAAACATTTTACAAGAAATCCACACGATGAGGAAATTCAATGGCCAAATTGCAAAAGCAACAAATTGCTTTGCTTTGTGGTACAAATAACTACTTCTCTTCGCTACTTCTGGGAGCAAATTGAAACTTGCAATGAAGCGGTCCAGCAGTCCAAGTGTCCAATCAAAGAAACCTCTTCTGTCTGCGGTTGTCCTGTCAACAAGCGAGCCTCTGTGATAGAAATAATGTGCCATGAACCAGCAAAAGAGTGTACCCTTACAAATAAAAGAATACATTAAACTACATGGAAAAATAGCAAACGGGCAACTGTTTGCTTCGTAACCGTGCAACTTCAGTTTTTTATATAAAGTCAATAATTGTGTGTTATGCTGCTGTAAGAAGATGCGAAGTTACAGCTCTATAAGTGGACAATCACCCAGCAAGCCAACATTTTCGTCGGCTGCAGAGCGTAAAATCTCCCACATGATCATTTCAAGGACTTTTCCCCACCAACATATTCCGCTCTCGTTTTGTTTTTTTTTTTTGCTACAAATTGGTTTCCTTTTCTTCTAGATTTAGCCAATCAATACAGTCGAAATTGTGAAGGTTTAGGTTAACGCCACAATGTCGAAAGTATACAATGCCCTTATAAACACTGTGGACAAGGTGGTGCCCGGTTTTATTCGGCCATTGTGGATGCATCCGGCAGGTAAGTTCGCGTTCCAGTGTTGTACCACATCACTTCAACAACTCGAGTACACGTATCTCTATCGTTCTCTCTCTCTCTATTAATAGGTCCGAAAACGGTATTTTTCTGGGCACCAATGTTCAAATGGGTACATCGCCTGCCATCAATTGGCAATAAAGTCAAAACCTCACAATTCAATGCTTTACTTTTCAGGGTCTGGTTATAGCAGGCTTGGGCGACATAAACCGACCTGCCGAGAAACTGTCCATAAATCAGACACTTGTTCTGGCCAGCACCTGTGCGATATGGTCCAGATATTCGCTCGTCATCGAACCAAAGAACATGATGCTATTTTCGGTGAACATTTTCTTAGTCGGCATACAGGGCTATCAGTTATATCGGGCTGTCAACTACCAACGCTCGCTTCCGCCTCAGTGAACCCAACTTATTTGCTTCAGTTTTAAGCAAAATTTATTTATTCAACTTTGAAAATGAAACAAAAAAATATAAAGGTAGAATTTAAAAGTGAAACCTCTTAGCGCCAAATTACTGCAGTACTCTCAAAAGTGTGAGAATGAAGTGCAATTTTAATACTGGGAGATGAGCCGAAAGGCAGTGGGCGCACGTTAGTCGTATCGGTTAAAATTTAGGCTCCGGGCGCATTCCACCAGCATTAAATCAGCATTGACATTTCGGCTGTCTACTTTGGCTATATTCGTACTCGTAAATAAGGGCAAAATCTCGATATTCGTGATTTAAAATATTTTTTTAATGTTTTTTTAACTGTCTAAGAAATACATACCTAACGCTGTTTCAAATATTATTACAACTTCTCTTAATGAAACAACACATTGCATCACCGCTTATCTCTTTGAGGTCTTAAAAAAAAAATCAATCATGCAGTCAAGCGAATCAATCTATAGTGCAGTTTTGGCACTAATCTCGGGTGAAAAGAGAAGAACTGCACTCAAAGCCATAGAGCAGCCTTAACATGACGGCTATAGCCGCAAAAGCAGTTATGTAATATATGTCAGGATTTTAATCGCCCTACAATTTTAAAAGCTGTCGTCTTTCAATGGGTAGAGGAGCTTTTCCATAATGGGCACATTCCAGCAGGACTGCACCACCACTCTAGGCAATGGAAACAAAACAGCTGTCCCTAAACTCGGTCAGTCCAAACACTACAAGAAAAAATTATTATTAGGAAATTTATTCTACAGCGAACTAAAGAAACAACTGCAACTGAAACTTACGAAGTATCTTAGATAAAACGAAATATGTACATCTATTAGCTTACAATTGGCATACCCATGTATCTTAAATAGCAAAGAACCAAGGTATTGATAATAAAATTTATTCATAATACCTGACAGGCTATTATGTACTATTGCTGCAGCCGTATTTAGATAATATAAGAATAAGATAAGATAATATAATTTCAAATAATACAATCATTGTCGCATGCAAGTAGATCATGCAACATTTGAGTGGCAAATATAGTTTCAACTGGTATTGAGCTCAAAAGTTTTGTACGGAACACCATAAATGAAATCCTGTATCGTATAATTATTTAATTTAATTAATAAATTTAATTAATAACTATATAATTCTTATTAAATTAATTACTATTAATTAATTACTATAAAATTAATAATTTAATTTAATAACTCAAACCTAACCTAATTTAACGTAAACTAAACTAACACAATCTAATCTAACCTCACATAACCTAACCCAACCTACACAAAAATAATTGTGTGTAAATCGATTTCGAACTGTCTAACCTTTTCTATCATAAACTAATTGTGTATGAAAAGCTTTCAACACACCGCACATAGCCGTGATTCGAAGGATAATTTGTCCATGGTGTCGCATTAAATCCACGTGCATTCGCCCAACAGCTGATAGATTATGCAAAGTTGCCGCCCCACCACTGGACAAACAACCGCCCACCCGGCAAGCAAAGGTTTTCACTAACTGCAGGGTGTAAAAGCTCGCACTACCACTTCAAGAACATTTCAAGGACTCGTTCATGTGTGTGAAAGCCGTTGACATCGCCCGCACAACTTCAGCTGTCGTTTTGTTTTTTCCGCTACAAGTACTTTTGATTTTGTGCGAGATTTATCCAATCAATATAATTAAAATTCAAAAAATTGTATTTCCGTTAATGTGATACGACGTCGCAATGTCATCGAAACTATACAATTCGCTTATCAGAAGTGTGGACAAGTTTGTGCCCGGTTTTCTGCGGCCAATGTGGATGCATTCAGCGGGTAAGCGCGCACTCCACAGCTGTGCCGCAGCGCTCCATCTCCTCTTTTGCACCTGTAAATGTGTCTCTCTCTCTCGCTCTCTTTAATTGTAGGTCCGAAAACGGTCTTTTTCTGGGCCCCAATGTTCAAATGGGTACGTTGTCCGTCACCAGTTGGCAAATATAAAAGAACTGTTCAGTCAGCAGACATGTGAATGCTATATTTCTTTCAGGGCCTGGTCATAGCCGGTTTGGGCGATATAAATCGGCCCCCCGAGAAGCTGTCCATTAATCAGTCACTTGTGCTGGCCACCACCGGTATCGTATGGTGCCGATATTCGCTCGTCATCATACCGAAAAACATGTTCATGTTCTCGGTGAATGCATTCATGAGCGCCCTTCAGTTCTATCAAGTGTACCGGGCAGTCAACTACCAACGCTCACACTTGCAGATCAAAGAAAAAAACTTGCAAATGTGCAATTAGCAAAACAATCGTTAGCGCAATTTAATTGCTCAACTTTAAGAAAGTGAAACCAAAGGCAGAAATATAGTACATTGTGATATTTGAAAGTCAAAACTGCGAGCGTAGGATTACACACTGCAAAAAAAATCAAAACCAGTTAGCGTACACGACAAAGGCAAAATTCTAATACTGTGGCGTGCTGATATTCACCGGAATCCTGGACCACGATACAAACAATTTGCCTAAAGCAGAACCTGGTTATTTACTTTATTTCTAAATTGTCAAGCAATACTACCACACTATACGAAGTTACGATATATTTTTTTGTGAATGGCATGACGAAGAAAATCGTCGGTCCATTCGTTCCTCTGTTGGTCGGTTAACCCTTCCAGGCATTATTGATTATATTAATTAATTACTCGTATAATTTGCCTACTTTTTCTGATATGTCTTGCTAATACCGACTCTTTTGTTCAAATAGATAACTTGTGGCAAAGTTTCAAGAATTTAAAATTTGCTCAAAAACTCAAACATTGCAAATGAAAATATATTTCATTTAATATAAATTTCATATATTTTAATTAAATAATTTAATGTATATTTTAATTTATTTACTTTTTTCTAACATGTTTACAATTTGTATTCATATAAAATTCATAATAAAATTAATGTTTGTACATATGTAGTTTTCAGGTCCATATTTTTATTTTACTCAACTCACATATCCTACCAGTGATTGTATAATCATTTCACATATGTTAACATATGTACATTTGTCTAGAAAGGTGTGGTCTTAAACAGGGTTAAAATATAGTTTTCAACTGATTTTTTTTGTTGATAACAGTGGAAAACCGATTGAACTACTTGATTGATATTTTTTTAATTTCAATTACCTAATTAAAAACCACTCGTTTGATTGTATACGTAGCACTTGAACGAATTGAGGAAATGTACGCGGATTGAAGAAGACGTGAGGTTGGAAAGTTAGCAACGCCTCAATTTAGTAAAATTTATTTATATGCAAAACATGTGTAAAGTAGTATTTCACAATAAC